>BGZK01000354.1:0-460859 GCA_005406025.1 Eumeta japonica | reverse complement strand
ATCATTAATTAATCTACTAGCTTTAAGACCAAACTATTCAACAGCTAGACATTTTTGGATTCCAAGAATGACATCAGTCACATATTTAATAATGCTGCCAGAACAGTTATGGGCCAATAATTATTAACACAGCCCCGGTCCCCAGCTTTAAAAATTGGTTTAACAATGGCAGTTTGAAAAATTTGTGGAAAAACAAAATACAAGATTGCATAAATATGTGATAATAGGCGTTAGTATATTCCTATACTGTTTAATAAACCATCTGGGTATATTACAGATCTGGCAGCAGAGTTATCCCTCAGGTCAATAATTATACGCTCGATTTTGTTATTATCCATTGGGTAAAGACAAAAGGATTTACTTATCCTATTTTTATTGGGGGGATTGATGTGGAAATAGTGTTTTGTTATTTTCTCAGCCAAATTTCTGCCCATATCAACAAAAAGTGTTTGTTTATTTTTGAAACACTGTCAATGCGGTTCTTCTCCGAAATCTGTGCTAATGAAACCTCCCAGAGTTTTTTTATCAGTCACTGCCTGTGAAATCAACAATTTCTCTTACCCTCTCCGTTTTTTCTTTACTAGTGAAACATAAAAGTTTCGCTATATTTTGTAAGTCAATGACTGATTAGTATTATTAGCGTTTTGCTTTTGTTTTTTGTCCAAATTGTCCTTATTTTTCATAAAATGGAGTAATCCAGGGGTTACTAGTTTTTTTTTTTTGGTAACAGAATTTTAAAATAAAATAAAATTTTATTTTGAAGAACGGAAACAAAGAAAGGATTATTTGCTCCTCTTGTGGCTCACACGCCGGCGCGCAAGGAACAAAAGTTAGCGTCATTTGTAATGCTATACAATACTTCGAAGAATTAATGTACAATATAATAATGAGAAATACCTGATGGTATATAACATAGCCCTGAATTTTGTGCCTGAAAAGCACTGGAAGGTTAGGTGATTGAAATATTAATAAAGGTCTATACGTTTGTCATCGAAATTAAGTACAAGAGTTTTGACGGAATATTTTGATCATTTCGCATTTGATAATTCGCAATTAGGAAAATATTGAGGTTTTAAAGTGGAAATCAAAATGCAAGATGTTCATAAGCCACCATTCCGAGTGCCAATGGGACAACGCGAAATTATAGAAAAACGGGTTCAACAAATGCTTAACAATGGAATTAATAGACATTCGAAAAGTCATTATGCATCTCTGGTGGTATTGGTGAAAAAGTCAGATAACTCATGGAGATTTTGTGTAGATATTAGAATCTTAAACAATAAGGTAATTTCAGATTCGTATCTTATTCCTAGAATTGAAAATTTAGTAATGTCTTTAAGCAAAGCTAAACATTTTACTACTTTAGACTTATTTTCGGAGTTCTGGTAGATGGTAATAAATGAAAATATAGGCCAAAGACTGCCTTTGTAACCTCTTCAGGATTGTTCTAACTGAACATTCTTTCATATGGGTAGAAAATGAGTCCAACCTACTTTTATTAAATGCTGGATACAGTTTTAACCGGAATTAAGTGTAAAAAAGTCGTAGTGCATGTGGATGACGTCTTATTATAAGGGAAAATCTTCCGGAGAGTTCTCTGATGCTTTGAAAGATATACGAAATAGTTTTAGGGAAGCGAACTCGTTAGTAAAACCGTCGAAATGTACCGTAGGTTCCAGAATCAGTAAGGTTTTTGGGGTATGAATTTCGCAAAAAAGGAATTAAACCCACCAAAACGAAGTTAAGCGCAATGTTAGATTTAGAAAGACCGTCAAGGCCAAAAAATTGACTATTATTTCTGTATTTCACGTCATGTTATAGTAAATTAATTACGTCTTATCATAAGAAAACCTATTACAGAAAATTATGCAAAAATTGCGCTACCATTAAGAAAATTGACAAAAAAGATTAATAAGTTTCATTGGTTAGAGGAATTACTGACGGCATTTGAAAGGTTAAAGAAACATTTATGTAATTCTCCAGTTTTGTGATACTTTGAGAATAACGACGATAAGGTAAATACTCGATTATTTGTAGATGTTAGCGGGGAAGCTTTAGATGCATCGTTGATACTAAGAGAGAAAGAGGTGAAGGTGATGCATCCCGTAGCTTACGCTAGACTTTAGTAAAAAAGCAGAGGAGTAAACAATTTTGTAGGTCTGCTGTTGAAAAGTTAGGTATAAATAAAGTTAGACATCGGAACTTTTTGTAAGAAATCAAATTTTATATAAAAAAAATAAATTGCTTAGGAGAAATGGAAATGGAAAACTCTTAACCACGTACATATTGGAAGAGGTTTTGAAAGAGCTACATTATTTATAATGTAGCAAGGTTTACCTTGTATAAGGAGACACTTCGTCTTAACTAAAACGTTATGAAATTTAAGAGAAAGATATTTCATGAAAGATACTGAGAAAGAATTGGCAAAATACGTCAGATCGTATCGTGTATATTTGGAGAGAAATAAAGTAAACAATAAGTCTAGATCGTAACCAATTTCAGTACAAGTTCCTTTAGAAAAATTGGTGTGGATGTAGAAGGTCTGTACATGTTAATAAACACATAAAAACAGCTATAGATTCCGCCTATATTTGTTCTCACAAAAGCTGTTCCGCAGTTCATGCCGAAGCGATATCTGTGTTTTTAATAAATGTTATATTTCTTAAGTTTGGTTCTGTATAGAAAATCATATATGACCAAGGGATTGTCATTCACTCATGAATTGCGAGAAAAACGGTTGGAGCATTTAGGGCAATATTTCGATTTGCCACTGCGTTTCACCCGCAAATAAATGGTTTGTTAGAAAGGTTTCATCGAACGTCTTGACAACTCTTATCGATGTTTGTTGGGAATAACAAGAGATACTGCTACATGTTTTTACCTTTAGTAACATTTTCACATAATGAATCTACACTGAGCACGACAGGGAAGACTCCATATTTATTGTGGTATGATCAAAAGCCGAATTTCCCTTCAGATAATGCTCAGTTAGGAAATGTAAATCGATTTTATAATAACGTGACAAAAAATTGTGAATAACAGCCATTAATACAGCCTTATTAATGGCTATAAGAAACATTAGGAGGAAGCAAGTACAACAGAAAATTTAGTACGATAAGGGTATGAAATATTCGAAGTTTCTTGTAGGAGACTTAATGATGGTATATGTACGTAGAAGGATTGTAGATAAGACCTTTAAATTAATGCGATGTTAAAGAGGGCCATATAGAGTTGCGGAAAAATTGTTCCGTGTCACAAATAAAATCAAATCGTTTTGTAGGCAAATGTGGAATATAGTTCATGTACCTCAATTGAAAAAGTTTCACCTAAGATAATAGGGAGATATAATGTATACAAAGTGTAAATAAAAATACAAAGCTCATTAACACAATACGATAAGGATACAAAGTATATAGATAACTGCAACAGGTGTATTTATTTCATAATGACATTACCGATGTTTATTTAATTGTAAATACATTTTCGAAAAAAAAGTTTTTTTGAGATTATCGCAGAGTAATATGTTAGGATGCTGGCCGAGACACAACCACCTAGAGGTGGCCGATATCTTCTTTCCGGCCAACAGCCCCTCAAGGCTTCAAGGAGTCCACCAAATAGTTTTTAATAGTGAATTTTTACGACAATTTTTATTTATTTTAAAAATTCATTTAATAGCATGTCTAATCTATTCGAGTGGTCGTCTGTATTTGACAGATGGTGGTGGTGGTGTTTGATCGGTTTTGACTGGTGAATACACATACGCACACTTACATTCACTGATGGCCAAGCACAACAGGTCATATTCATAGCTACAGATATAGCACTAACATAAACACGTCACGTGACTTTGTCGGTCACAAAAACTTTTAAATTACACCCAATTCAACCTGCTTAAAGGAGTTTTCGTTACAAAAAAATCTTTAAGTACTATGCTAACTAAAACATAATATGTAAAAATCATACACCGTATTGATAACCTCCCTTAGGGATCCAGTGCTGTTTTATGTTGTACTATATTAAAAAGACTTAAAATGTATTACCAAAAGATTTTAGTCAGTATTTTAGAGAACTAAAAAAATTATATTGGACGACGTCTCAAGAAGTCTAAAGGAGTTAATCAGTGAGGTAAGGTTGAACCAGTATGAAAAATTAATATCTCGTTAAATTATCATTCGCAGGCCACTAGCTATCATCTATTGGTAAAAACCTTACTAGAACTCTTGATATCGGTGAGGTTAAAATTAAATGAAACCAAAATGTTAGTCAGAGATCCAATCAACAAGAGCACAGACAAACACACATAGGAAATAAATGTAATCCTAATAACACCTATGAACATAATTAAATATCTGAGTATGTACCTGACTCCAGAGCTGACTCGGAGGGACACTTTAAAGTCAAGATGCAAACAACCAATCCGCAATGCTAAAACTTACATTCTATTCATCAAAAATACAAAAATGAAATGGAAAATCGCGAAGTCGATTCACTAAATGGTGATGTCTCCCTCCATGACATTCGGTCTGAATGTAGTAGCACTAATCAAATTAAATAGAACAAGACTGAGACAATATGAAAGAGAAAAAGACATTTTGAAAGACATGCTACAAGTGCCAAGAAATCAACCTAAACTGAAAATACAAGAAATCCTTTAAGGAAACACAGACACCAAAATCATCAAGGTCGGAAAAATATACTACTATGGTCATCTTTTAAGAAGAAGTCAACCCCACGTACTTAACTTTGTTCTAAGATATACTACAATAAAGAGAAAAGTTGAACACCTTTTTGTATATGAGAAAACTAGCCTCGACTAGACTAAAGCTATGGTTCCTATAACAATAGGAACTAGGAAGGACGGACCACATTAGAACAAAGCAGAAATAAAAAGGCTGCGGATGAACTGGTAAATAATCATTACCTATCTCTAAGAGCCATTTACCAAACTCTATATCATTCTGTGCTCTCATATTTTGGATTAAACGACATTTTTGAATAAAAAGTCACAAAAAAGAATTTTTCACATTAATCTCTACTATTGACGTTCGATTTTCATGTCTTACCACTGGTAAAATCTATCTAAAAGACTACGGTTTTATCACCAAATGATATGTGAACATTCATTAGGTCTTTCAAAAGTTTATCTAATACTGATAAAGCATAGAAGACGCTTGCCTGCAACATACATTAACATGTAGCATGCTGCAAGTTAATGTATGTTGCAGGCAAGCGTCTACTATGGATTTCCACGAATTAACACCTCACACTTAACAATACTGAAAAACCATGTTTAGGTACCATGAAAATTTCATCCCATATAATAAGTAATGCTTTACAAAAAAGATTGTTTAGTGTTGTTTCTAATAGCACGTAAAATTTCAACAGCTATTTCACGTTGTTTTTATTAAACTGTGAAAATACTTTTTGGCTTTTTTTTCATTTCTCCTTCAAGAATATTGGTCGATGATGATTCAATTAAGTTTGTTCTGTTACTGTAAAGTCAGGTAAACCAACACACTACAATTTTTTCCAAGTTGTTTGAGAAGATTATCAGTATCTCTTAATGATAAGTTATAGTTATTTTCTTTATCATACTTCTGTTAATAATCTTCTGATAAATAGTCTTTAAACGATTCGCATAACTAAATTATATTTGATGGAAAACAAATCACACATAAGTAGACAAAAAGTTGTCGTAGTTTTTTTGGCATTCGAAACGCTGAAGCTCCTTCAAGACAATGATACCAGTCGTAATCATTGTCGAATTAGTGTAATTGATAAGTAACATCATGAAATGTAGGCCAAACTTTGCCACCTACTGTTTTTAGAAATTCATAGCTCTGTGCATCTTCACATATGTGAAGATGGTAAAATAACCAAGATTCCAGCTTTAATGCCCCTTTCTCGAGCATCACTACGCAGAAAATCTATTATTCATTTGTAATTTTCAGCATGTAGTTCTTTTTTATGTGACTTTATATAAGCAATACGCGATCCTTTAACTTTAACGTAGCTATCAAGAACAAATTGTTGAAATAATTTTCCTGGTGCATGTATTAAACTAAATTCATCTCTCATTGCTATACGATAACAATAGTATTGTAACTGGGTCATTACATTTCTTACATTAGTACTATAGATCTTAACATGGGGCCAACCTGGTTTCCATCTAGCATTTCCACGCGGAAAAATAAGTGGATAACATATAGGATTACAATGAGGATTCAAATAAGATATCCAATAAAGAATATTTGTACATTTAGCATAAATAATAAAATCGTATTTTCCCGATGGAGCACCCTCATCGGATACAAAAACAGCCGAAATTCCTTCAGTTGTTGGACGGTTGTATCTTCTCCTATCAAAAGCATTGTCAGTAGTAAATTTAAGACTTAAATTGTTCACTGAAATCACTGATATATCTTTTATGGAAGTAAATAATTAAGCGTAACGGTTTACGTTATTTAACATCACTTATAACTCTTGCATGATCTCAACAGAACAATTCGTATTTTACGGATAAGTCATACGGATATCTAAAGCAGCAATTGAATGCAGTAAAAATAATCCAGCATAGGACGGTGGGTCATTTAATGGCGTACTCAAACTACCAACCATGTGATAGGTTTGGCCATGGATTTTATAACAATATGGTCCATGTCTAGGGATATCGACCATGTCAACTATTACTAACGCGAAAGCCAATGCATTATTAAAATTACGAATATTATCAAAATGATTTTTAGTCTTACTATCAATAAATCAATATGTATAATTAAACTCATCAACAAATCAGATACTTCAATTGGATCTAATTTTATTTTACCTTGATAACAGCAAAATGATGACGTGCCAGACATTATTTCTGAAGTAAATAATTCTCCTCTACATTGTATGCAAAAATTATTTAATTGGCCAATATTATTAGAAATAACTTTATGATCATGCTTAAATAATAGTACTGCGTTATACGTAATGGATGAGGTTATACGACTTCGTGATTGTCTTTGGCATTGCCTTTTTGGTAAAGATTCTTGGAGTAGTTCTGTTACAGATGAGTTTTCTCTCGAAGTTGACGCTCGACGTTTTCTCATTCGCTCACGGCAATTAGCGAGTCTTATATGTCGTTGCTCAGCTGTTTCACGACTACGGGCTGACTTACTTCAACGTCTTTCTGCTTGATTTTCCAGTGTTCGTTGTCTAGATATTTTATTTTATCGTTTTGTATTTATTATGTATATAAATTATTTAATTCAATTTAATAAATTAAAATTTATTGCATATATTAAATTCGTTTCTAATTTTGCACACTGTTTGTAACAATTTTCCTTTTGTTATATTACATTATGAAGCTCAGATGACAGATCGAAAAAATATTTGAACAAAAAATTTACCGACCGTTAATCATGTTAACGTTGTTTCAAAATTAAAGTCGTAAGATGGCAGTATAATTTTAATAACTAATTAATTTACAAAAACAAATTGCAATAATAATTTTTTTAGATGTTGATGCCGGTAGAGCAAGCAATTATCTATGAGATGATATAAAAATTATGTATAGTAAATGTGAGGTTTTTTCTAAAAAGAGACAAACATCTTAACCTTAGCGTATTAATATATATGATAATAATGATGATATATTTCAGCATTTTTAAACAATAAGAAAGGAACAAATGTTAGAATAGTTTTGTAGATAGAAAAACCACTGGACAAATGCGAATAGGATACAAACCTTGAGGGTTCCGTACAAAATTTATTATGTATGTAGATATTTTATATATAAAGAGTCTCGATAATTTTTGTCTGTTTTCAATACGAATTTTAGTGAGATATTGGTTTCAATAATTCCGATCGTTTTGCTTTTTTTCAAAAATTTTCAGGATTTTTTTGAATATGCGGATTTTCGAACATCTTAAATTTTCATAGCAAGAAGTTAAAAATGTTCTCCCATAACATCACGATCCATAATTCAATTGTACATGTTTTTCATTCCTAATAAGTGTTTATTCATATGCTATAACGATTTTCATATTTTTTCTTATATTTATACTATGAGACCTTTCTTGCCAAAATTCATGGTTATATTTCAATGGCAATCACTACAGTAATTGCCATTAGTTTTTGATTTACTTGTGAGTTTCAAAATATAAGGCACATGTGGCCGTATTTTGGGCGTATTTTTTGATTATGTTAAATTAGAATCTTAATTTTTTTACAACTCCAAGAGACCCTAACTTAATATTTGGTGGCAATTGGAAAATTAATGCTTCCACGCGTCCTTGAGAAAAAGGGTCTAAATAGACAGACAAACAGGGAAGTGATCTTTTAAGAGTTCCTTTTTTTCTTCTGAAGTACGAAACTCTAAAAAATAATAAAATATCCCTATATAAAAAAGAAAAGCTTATGGTCTAAGATCTAGCTGCAAGATTACTATCTTTGTTTGTTTTTAATCCCAATTTTTACATACATTTGTGAATGGGGGAATACACTTTTGCCAAGTCGTCTTTCAAAATGTGGCCGCTAGGAAGTAATCTCGCAGTTGGATTCTTGTGCTATTCAGTGTTATCTACATACATATACACGTGAAATACAGTAACGGCATTAAATTATTCTTCATCCCGTATTTTATTAAACAAATATTGAATAACTTTCGTCATTAATTAGTTATTTAAGTATTTGACTAAGCAACTCAAACGCTTTCTCGCCATTTCATATTTATACTCCTGAAGCGAGGGAGAGGAACTTTTACGTAAATCGCAAAAGCACACAGCCACTCGTAATCAGAGCGACACCGGGGCCTTTCATATGTGTAATAATTATAATATATAAAGCAATGTTAAATATTTATGTAATAATATAAATAAATGTACGAATATAATGTACAAATGAAATGAAACATGCACGCACGGATGCGCAATCCGAATGGATATGTTCGGGGTTATATTCGGCACGTATAAGTGTAAGTGTATAACGCGAACACAGAAATATATTTCCTTTCTTCGAAAAGCCATCTCGATAAAAGTTATATTACATCTCCGTGTCATCCTTTTATATTACGGATTTTTTATATTTATAACAGTTCGCCGCCCTAACACCATACGATTTCTTTAATTGAATATTTAATATTTACGTAACTGTCTTGTATTTTATGGTTTGTTAATATGTTTGAGTCTGCAATAAAAATGAAAGCGGTTAATTTAAATGACATCTACTTATTTGCGCGACAAACCAGTTTTTACTCTCCTACAAAACTGCGTTAATGATAATAAATACTTATCTAATTTATTACCATTGTCAATTGATCTTAATTAAAAATTTTAAACACTACTTCAACAAGTAGTACAATAAAATTACAAGTGCATACGAATCACTGACGGGATCGGTTTTCCGTCCATTACGCCGTGACAATCGGCTCGTGCGGCCCGCGGTGTGGGGCACAATTGCCGTGATCTAGATTCTAGTACATACTATTCCGACCTAGAGATTTCAATTTAAGTTGGAGCAGATTTCTCGGGCACTTTTCTGCAACCGAGATATCTGGAGCATTTTAATTAAAATATGCCAGCCAACTTGTAGTCGGACTAGCGGGATAAGATTTCCGACCGATATTTTTATACGTGTAATAAATATAGATATTTGATGAACTTTAATGCGGTTTTCATTTCCAGATGTCGGTGGTTGGTTTATTTTAAATTAAAACAGCTTAAAGTATTGCAAACCTATTTAATGATAGGGGGCAGAGCAATATAACAACAAATAGTTATTAATTAATAAGTTAAAAGTACTTCTTTGGTATAATACGTAATTATTGAATTAAAACTGTATTTATTTTACATATTGAAAACTATTGGCATAACAAAGTCTTAATGGTTTTCTCCAATGGGTATTTCATAACTTCATTCTAAATTTTATCTCAACTATCGACCTGGAGAGAATGAAGTGAAAGCTTTATGAGAAAGTTTTTCTTAAGAAGTTGGAAATATAATTAATTTGATACAAGCTTTTATTGTTTTAAGTGTCTGTAGATAAATTTAAAGGCTATATTTTGGCCTATTTTTAAATATAGTATTAACTAGCTGGCCCGGCAGACCATGCTCTGCCCTTTTTTGTTTGTTCTTGCCCGTATGACTAATGCCCGTAGCTGCGCCAGCGTGGACGTATAATGAATTCCTTTATCTTTTGTGTCGATTGATTTCTAACTGAATACCTTATCGCTTTCGATTCCGCAGCCGGTTACACTTTGATTGCAGTCCCGACCTCACGTCCGTTTTCAGCCCCGGTCCCGCTTGCGATTCAGTTCCGATCAGATTCTATTCTCGTCCCGTTCGCAATTCTCTGCCCAACCCCGCTTTCAATCCTGATTTCGCTACCAATCACAATTCCGACTTAGACGAAGCCGGAAGTAAATATTATATAAAAGGATGTTTGTATATATGAAATGGATAAAGTCAGAAACTATTGGACCGATCATTATGAGTATTGGTATGTACATGTATTTCTTCACGGAGAAGGTTTCTATGCTATTTCCATTAACGCAACTCGTCACTAGGTGGCGTTGCGATGTACCGACTTCCGTATCGCTGTATCGCTCAACCGATACGTAAACATACTAATATTCATAACGATAGGTCATATAGTTTCCGAGTTTATCGATTTCATATATGTAAAGAAATTATATTTCTTCGTGCCTCCTTTGACTATCCGTATATATATATATATATATATATATATATATATATATATATAAATATAGAGTTGAAAGTACATGTAGTAAGTAATAAGTAAGTATGTGTAGTAAGTCGCATGATGCGATTGTGTTATTATCTACAACTTTGAAGTCATTCTCATCATGAAACTCCTAAATAGCCCTAAGAAGTTCAACTCATAAGTAGTTACGAGTAAGTCCTTCTAGTTTATGCTCGATACAGTGATATCGATGAGCTCTATGAACTTCTTACGCTATAGAGGCCCAAGTAATGGCACTAAAATGTATTAAGATTATGATTTGTACTTTCGGTGCGGTGGTGCCCGACCTAACTTTACGTCATTTGTTCGTTTTCCACAAATTTCCTCCTCACCTCTCTTAAGGGGATCAATCTTATGTAAGGCGTTTGGAGAAGGGGAGATGAACATGCCTTTGCAAAGCGGTGGGAGGAATCATAATGATTCTTAAGTAACATTATAAAAAATGGATGTTTTTTAAAAGCGCGGTATATGATATCTACAACGACATTCCCGCACCGTCCGAAATAATTTGCTCAGTACGCTCCAAATACTTCGCATCGAAAAGGCGATAAAAGGTTCATGAAAAACTTCATATGACTAATTTTGAAATTGAAAAAGAACAGACTTACCTCACTTTCAGACTAGGTCAGGAAGTTGCATGCCACGTCAAGAATAACGTTGACGTGGCTGAGCGGACGGGCGCCGCCGACGCGGTGAAGTCATCGTCACAAGTGAAGCATTAGAACTGACGTATAGTAGAAATGCTCCAGTGGCTGTTTTACTTGCTGGAGTGGTTGTTGAGCCCATGGACTGATTAAAATATTATATAGAGGTCTAAGTGAAACGATTTTTACTAAAATTTGTCATCGCAAACAAATGTGTTATTTTTTTTTCTTCGTAATTGTAGTAGATACTTAATGTTATGTTCTTACGTGAGGTTCAAGGGATGAAGGGTTCGATCAATTTTAATTTTTGCTTACCTGTAGATATTCAAAAAAATGTTAAATATTGTTTTAAGTAATTTATGAATGGCTTAAGTTGGTTGGTAGTTCTCGCAAGTTTCTTGTTATTCTCTGTCAGTTCCTTGCTCGTTTTACTTGAGAGAAAATTATCTTCTGAATGAATGGCAAATTCATATGACTATGACGTATTTCAAGTTATGTTAATTATTTTCTTTTGAAGGCATTTCCAACAAAATCAAGTAATAATCGTCGTTGTGCAAAATTTGGTCTTTTTTCTGAATGTAATTCCTACTATTCCAAACTACTACATCTACTAATTACATTACTCATTCCATACACTTCTTATGTTATGCTATTTATGAATGAAACACACATATCAAAGTGGGTTCATATATCTAATGTTTTTCCTTTTGTCATCGGCAACTGTTTGACGAACAAAAAATCCCTTAGCCGTTCTTATTATAACTGATTCTGTTAATTTTTAAATGTTTTAAGGTAACTTTAGCTGAAGAAGACATAATCTTTATAAAAACGATTTTTTTCTTTTAAAGGATTAACTACAACGTCTAAATATAATGATTTGTAGTATTTACTGACAAATTTGAAATATATATTTAGAGATTACTGAAATTACTATGTACCTATGCTATTTTTCATGTTCGTTATTTTTTTTTATATTTTTTTTCTATTTCTATCTAAATCTAGTAAAATCCAAAAAATAAAAATAATCTTAAAATAATTTTGTTACTTTCATATATTTCTTATACCATATGAATTTGTTGCATCTCACACGATCTAGGTTAGTAAAAATAATAAACAATTCCTATCACGATTAAAATGTAGAAGCGTGCTGTATATCTCGTTAACAGCAGCGTGCGCGCGCGCCTCTCGGCCGACAGCCGCTACAGCGCGCACAGCAAACAAACCTGACGTTATAATTATTTATGCGATATTCCCGACACTCACGTCCTCATAAACGTCGCCGTCGATCATAAGTACGTGCAGCCCAAAATAAATAACTTCCTGAGAACTGATAAAAAACACAAACAACCGCTAACAATCTATGTACACTTTGTAATATAAAACTGAAAATACTTAATCTCGTTTTGTTATTTTTGTTCCGGACCTTAAATTTTCGAGAAATCGCAGAAATTATTGCTAAAACGGCCGTGCCAAGGCCCACATAAATGGTGAGTTGTTTTAATCGTGGAACTATTTCGCGTTTCTGGCTTTAAGCGCTTAGTGGAGCTAACAAAACGATTGAAACAGATATCCGATTCATTCTATATTATTTACTTGAGAAAACAATAAAACGTAAGCACTAATAAGAGAAAACGATATTTATTAAGAATCTAAATTTGAATTCTAAAACGAATTCACATAAAATGTTTCTTAATATGCATTTCCAATAAATTTCAGTGTTTTACTACTATTTTGGATAGCCTAAAGGTTTTTTTAGATTTGACTTTGACATTTTATTCTATCAAATTTATGATTGCAATTTTTAATAATATGATTATAAAACACGTATATATCCTGAAACCTCAAAGATTATTAGAATTCCGACAGCAATTTTATCCTACAATAAATTATGTATAGACGAAACTGGTCGAATTATTCTATATTCTTATCTCATCAATAAAACAGCACTTGCCTGGCTGTACTGTCTTCATTATCAACTGACTTCAAAAAAAGGACTATTTCAAATTATAGAACGAAAAATGTGTAAGACAGTTCACCCTGCAGGCCATCCGTAAAACTTACCTCTATGATATTTGTCGATGTGCTTTTAAGCTCCTCGAATTCAAAAATATATTTCTCTCAAAGCTCATAAGGCATATATTTCAAGTTTTTCAGGTCAGTAATTCAAAAAACAGTTGACTACATAAACCGTTCTTGAAACTATTTGCTACTTTCGAACTCAAAATCTTAAAAAATATAGGTACCTAGCAGTAAATTATTGAGTTTGAGCTCAAAAGATTGATTCTTGTGCTCTTTCGAGCTCTTTGAGCTAAAAAATATAAGCTTAATACATTTAGCGTGTAGTTCAAACATATAGATTTATTAGAATTTTTTTAATAACTCATGTTTGAACATAGTGTTTTAACTGCGATATCTATCAACGCGTTTTTCGGTTTGGTCTACCTTGTGATATTTCCTCAGAATTCAAACAAAGAAAGTTAACCTATACCAAAGATCAATCCAACGAGGAATTTTTAATTTATTTTGAAAAAAACCTTATTTTGTGAACCCACAGATTTTGATTAATTTTTCAACTATAGACGTGTCTTTTTAAGGAAAATAGCTGGTTTTATTTGAGAACTTACCTATAGAATAATAAAACAAATATTCTAGAATTTTTTTTGGAAATTTTTTTCTCGAACGACTCATCCGATTTTGATGCAACCAGCAAAGTTTAACATTGTTTTTTAAGAAGAACAACTAGATAGATTTTAGAATGATTGATAGACTAGTTTACGAAATATTGTAAAAAAAACAATCTTTGAATATTTTTTCTCCAACGATATTTCTTAACCAAGTCAACAAATTTTTTTGCAGCAATCTATGCAACTGTTGAAACTGTGGGGAAAAGAGCTGATTACGTCTTAGCATCTATCGGTAGAGTAGTCTAAAAGCTATTTAAAATATACATTTTTCCAAAGACTTTATTTTTCAGATTTCTCTAAATCCATGGGGTGAAATTAGTTCATGTTTCAGAAAGTCTAATTTGGATAGACCCTTCCGAATGTCATAATCGTTTTGTTCGGTTAATCCGTTCTGAAATTATAAGTGTTTAATAATCTTATGTTAATTTTGTATTACACATAATTCTGTATTTTTATTTGTATGTATTTACATTATGTGTTTCAATCCTCTCAATAAGTAAAAGGTGGAACGGATATGTCTTTTCTCTATGGCCGGTCGTAGCGGATAAAATTTAAATAAAGTATCATAAGGGAAAAAACTACAAGAGAGTGCCGGAGCTTACAAGCTCATGTAATTTTTGCGCGATTACTCACGTGAGTCCTTTGTATATTTTTCATACTATATTTATAGTTACATTTTCGATATTGTATTCACGAAATCTATAACATCGTACATAGGACCGCGGAACCGGCGCCGTAGGGATGATCAAGAAACCAAAAGAAGATAAAGCCTAGGATTTAATGCACACACATACACACACACACACACACACACACACACACACACACACACACACACACACACACACACATGAACACGCACTCGTACACATCACGTACACATGCGCCCACACAAAACACATTAACGAACACACACAAACACACGCAGACGCATACACGCGACACGCGCGCTCGCAAGCACGCACAAGCGCACGCGCGCACAAGCGCACGCGCGCACACACACACACGTGCGCAGGCATACAGGCATCACTCGAACTCGAAGTAATTTAAATAGATTTCGAACCCTAAAACGTCGTAACTTCTCATTTATATGAAATTTTTCAGTATTCATATTGGGAAGTTACATTTTGTTTTAAGCATATAAGGGTAAAATTGAAACACGAGGGTTTTCTAACGGTTATAAAGTAACGGTCTATAAAGGTTTTGTAATTTCGAATTTGCTTATAATCTGATTCGCATGATTGTTAAGATGCAAGTGAATAAAACGGAATATTTTGATAATGTGGAATTGGGAAATAAAATAAGAGTCGTAAGTTTATCGCGAATGTGTTTCACACTTCCTCAATTTATGTGCAGAAACAAAAACATCAACAATATCTTTTGCAGACGCAAGAAATCGGTCTCCCCGGCGCTCGCGCCGCGCGCGCTCTTGTACGTAATGTTAGCATGATTATAAATTCTTTTGTGTAACTCGACGTTATGAAATACTGAGCTCCGGGTGTGTTATCTCTCACACCAAAAATAAACTTTGCGAGAAAAGTACTATAAAACTTCTAAATTTAGCCCCTGGAGTATGCTATTGTTTTGAAGAATTATTTTTATAATTGTGATTAATGTGTTGTGGTTGTGAAGTTGTGTATTAGTACAAGTATACTTGTTTTAAATGTTATTTGTATAAGCAATTGTAGGTTACGCATATAGCTCTTGCTAAATGAATTTCTTATAAAAAAAAAACTGATTAATATTGTTTGTTCTAATTTAATCCAGAAACTACATAATCGATTGCCTAATCATTTGTAAATTTCAAGACTATGTGGCTCATGCACGTCTAATAGACAGGAAATTAAATATTTTAAATAAAAATCTTCTTCTTACTCCTCAATCTTACCGCGCCCCGATACGGGGATCTGTTCTATTTCATCTCGAACCGAACAATTACATTCTGAATATCTTTTTCTTTCACGACTAGGTTTCTCCATACACTTCTAGATAATTGCCGTCCATTGGGCCATACCCTAGTGGATATTCCTTGTTCTCTTTTCCCCGTTGCAATGGATAGGCATTGTTTGGTACAACACAATGGAGGGGCCTGCGTTTGTCGTGACCGTACTCCATAAATTTCGAATGATTATTAATTCGTATTAAGTGGTTTACCACCGTTATATATCTGTAAATTTATTACTGTAATTAATGAATCAAACTGTATTGTGATTAAATGTGTACCGGTACTATTAGCATTGTAAAACAGTTTAAAAACTGATTAAAACTTGAATGTGAAATTTTAAAATAGAAAATTAAAAAAAGGATTAAATAGGAAATAATATAAAATGACTTACTTAAAAAAATATATTAAAAATTACCCATGATGAAAATAAATTAGCTTAATAAAACGAATAATGATTGATTTGTTGTATTTGGTAAGTTAATAATTAATGTAATAATATAAAAAAATACATTTATATTTCAATTATCCCGTCCCGGGCTTGGCATAATCCAGGTCTCAATTTTCAAGGCCGGATATTAAAATGGACCGGCTCGGCCAGTGAAATACCACACTCGCTATTACGTTTCGTTCGGTGAGTGAGCGTTTCGTGAAGGTTCCTGCCCCTTCATTATTCCACTCCTCATCCGTCTCCCCATTTCTCTCTCCATCAGCTCACTCCCCCGTCCATCAAATGTTCTATTCTTAGCCAAGAGGCTGGCAACGCAATGGGGACTCCTCTTAAATTACGAATGTCCATGGACGTCGTTGACCACCTGCTTATGGGTCTGCTTTCGCATGTTCGTTCGCCTCTCGATCTGCTATAAAAAAAATCATTGAATGGTTGCCTCCTAATCAACATAAGTACCATGAATACAGCGCCGGGTCATAGTCGAAACTGTATTATCGAAAAGGACGATACAAAAGTAGTTTTGAAACAACCCTATTAACTGTCAAAGAGTTCCCACGGAAACGGACGACGACGTGATTTCTGTACCGAATCTGGTTGAATTTATGTTGCGTTACCAAAACTGAACACGTGCGTGGAGTTCGTATCGACATTATTCGCTATCGAAAGACTTCCCCGGCGAGGACACGAGTTTAACTTTAGCGTCAAATTGAGGTAACCGAGTTAGTGTGATCGTCATAATTATATATGCGATAGGCAGACAGAAAATGTCACATCACTTTCTATCTGCCTATCACATATATAATTATAGATTAAATAAATTTAATAAATTCTCACAAAAAGGTTATGCAATAAGGACAATAAGAAGGAAGACGTCGTGCCCATGTTATGTAACGTCGTCTCCGTGCGGCGCGGCTATCGCCGACAGCTCGTTACACAAGACCTGTATCGCGCCGTCAACGCGCGCGTCTGTCGACTGCACCCCCGCCTCCGTAAACACGTCAATGCCACGCAAATCTGCTGTCCCAACTATTCACGCGTAAGAATCGTTACGTCAGTCGCGCCCGTCGTTTCGGTTTGAAGAATTGGAAAAGCTGACGCGTTCCGTTTGTATTATCTAAGTTAAATCCAACAGTTGTTAATCGGTATTCACTGTATTGCGAGTAACGGTGTTCAAACACGTTTTGCTCATTTGCGCTTACTCCGTACGGAACAAGCAGTTCGCTCCGAACGAAAACCTCGCGAGTTCTATATTTAATAATTTTCGTATTTTTTAACTGCATGGACGACAGAACTAAGCCCATTCACCAATCCACTAATATGAAGTCCCATTGAAGCCTGTTATCTAGAGTAATTCCCAGAATCATGGCAGTATTAACAAATTCCAAATTTTTAGCTTCGTACTAAAATAATTCCAAATTTATACTTAATATTAGAATTTCGTACATTTTATTTTTATTTCATTAAGCCGTAAATTATTTGCAGTAAACTATTTCTCTAATTTCGAATTAATATTGTTCGTGTAGTCATGCGTGTAGTTTTTTTGTTGACTTTGTATAACTAAGAAGTGTCAACTGCAAACAATATTATTTCGTGAGCAATGGCGTAGCTAGCATGGGTGGCACCTGCGGCGGATATAATAGGGTCATACCAAACAATACATAAATCAGTTACGCAATGTGCCATAGTTTTACATTTTTTTATAGGTAGGACTGGATGTATGGTTAAGATTCCTTTGTTGTGTATTTTGTGAATCCACAATTCACGATCGAATGAACTCGAGTGTCACCCGTGAATGGGTGCCGGGCGGACCGCCCCCGCCGCCTACCCATAGCTACGCCACTGTTTTTGAACATCCTTAACAAGCTCAGGTAAGTTAGTAATATAAATAAAATCAGAAACGCACAAATACTTTATCCTTGTGATACACCCATATAGACCATAGAACCAGAGGATCTCATACCATCAATGTCAACCCTTTGAACTTTATTCCTCATATGCGGATTCAGAAGGGCGAGTGTTCCGCCTGTTACTCCGAAGTGACATAATTTCCCAATCAGACTTTCATGATAAACACAATCAAATATCTTAGAGGGATCGCAAAATTTACATCTCGCAAATCATCCCAGGCCAAAAAATATGATGCATATTCTCTACGTCAACAACGATTGTTGAGCAACCCCAGGTAAAACCAAACTCTTTATTAGACATTAATTTGTTACTATAAAAATGTATTAGCAACTAATCTAAAAATCAATTTTTCTAAAATTTTACTAAGTATCGGTATCAAGTTGCTTTATCAGATTGCTTCACATTATTTTTAAAAGTCGACTAAATTATTAATCACTCAATCTTTTGTATTTATGAGTGAAAAGAGCAAGCCTTGAGTCTCTTACTCATTCTTCTCTTGGCGAATCAGCATTTGGAATGGGTGATAATGTCGAAAAGAATTTATTGATGACTTATTTCAAGTGTAATTTCATTATTTACGAAATAAAGATATTTTTAACTTGATTTGATTGGGGGGTCCACTCCATACACGTAACAGAAGCTGAAAACCTTTTTTTTAGCAAACATTAACGTGTGGCACATATTTCGGCAGTTCTCTTAAAAGACTGACGTTTCTAAGCATTTTTTTGACTAATTGAATTTTTTCGGAAATAATTGGTTTGAAATTGTGTCCCCCCTTATTTTCTAAACCGTATGTCGCAAAATACGAAAAAATATATCGAGTATAAGTTCAGATGCGGTAGAAATAGACTAAGTTCCAATTATTTTTTAAAAGAATGAGAACAGACTATGGAGGTGGTAAACATAGAGAAAAAGACAGAGAGAGTGCGATTGATCCACAATTTTTTTTTTCTTAAAGTAATATTTTAGTAAATATAGAAATTGTTCGATGCGATATAAAATATTTTTTAAAAGTGCGTGATAGTAATAATAATAATAATAACAATAATTCTTTATTTTCCTCCACAATAGTATATAATGCAAGATTACAAAAAATGTACAACATTAGGAATTACTGTGGGGGACTGGAACCCAAACTAAGTTGAACTTGTGTTATGGGTTTCCAGGCACCCACCCTTGAGCGTCACGGTCACGTGTTTATTATGAATGTATAGAGAAAGTGTATGTACTGCATGTTAAGAGCATGTTATGTATGTTCATTCAGAGTAGAACACATCAAAAATATAAACAGAAGCAACAATTCTCAAGCGACTTGCCATTTGACGAAAACAATAAAATATATAAATGAATGATATGAAAACAATAATAATAAAATATATTTAAAATGTGAAAAATAATATTCCTAAGTTTCATGTTATGATGTTTAAGAGCCTCAGTATCATCATAGTTTTGCTTCAATAAAAGCTGATTGATTCTATGTTTACACTCAAATTTCGTTAAGGCATATATTGACAGGGATTTATTCAATTTGTTACATAGATACGGTGCCAAAAACTCATAGAAACATTGTGCAAATGTAGTCGAAGTTCTGTTTAGCGGGCACACATTTCCACGTTTTAAATCTACGAGTGATGCATCGAATGTGAGCACCGAGTGCTCCTTAAGAATTTTATTCAGAATAAATAGTTGACGGACTGTTAGGACTTTCCAGATTTTGTACAGTTCTAAGATGGGATATCTAAAAGGAAGAAAAGAGCTAACCTTCAGTACTAATCTTTGAGCCCGTTCTAAGTTTATAATACTGGTTTTACATGCGCCCCAAGAAGTAATACAATAAATAAAGATTGACAAAAAGAATAGTAGACAGTTTTAAGAGTCGGAAAATCAGCGATGTGCCTCAGTGATTTAAAAATGTAAATAAGCTTGCGAATTCTATTTGCAAGTAAGTCAATGTGTAGTCGAAAGCTAAGTCTATAGTCGATAAGAACACTAAGATATTTATATTCATCCACTCTCTGTAATTTAGGACATAAGCAACTTTTTCGTAAATCGCTACATTTGTGGGCCACTAAATTGTATTCGTTTATGGGTATGAATGTAATGTAGTATGAAAGGTAATAGAAAAACTATGTATTTCGATTTTTCTGGGCTTAGAGTTAAGATATTATTTTTAACCACACACAAACTGAATTCAGTCCTGATTGTGCATTCTGAAGTAGCTCCTACCCATGTTTTGCACTAAAAAGTAGTACTGTGTCATCAGCAAAGGTTATAATTTTTCCGTTTGTAAATTTTGTTTGGCAAAGATCGTTAATATGTATAAGAAATAAGGTGGGACCCAGTATATTCCCTTGGGGGGGGGACACCGTAGGTCATAGGAAGGTCATCACTTATGTTATTGTCAATTTTAACACATTGTGAGCGTGAGGACAAATCATTTTCAAATAATTGTAGTTGTGTACCTCTAATACCTAAAGACTCCATTTTATGCAAAAGTAGTGGAATACACACCGTATCAAAAGCTTTTGTGAGATCCAAAAATACAGCTAAAGTTTTATTTTTACTATCTAAGTTATGAACAATAAATTTTAATAATTCATGCACCGCATCTCTTGTACTTTTTCCTGATCGAAAGCCATACCGAGACTTTTCATTTCTAAATAATTTATTAATCTATTATTCATTAGGCGTTCCAAAATTTTAGAGATAGCAGGAAGTATAGAGATGGGTCGATAATTATTTACCGCGCCCTTATCGCCATCTTTAAAAATTGGATGTATTATAGATAGTCACTACGATCCAACAGAAAATAATGTATTATATTTTTTCAACCTCCCTCTCGTATATTTCGTGTAGATTAAAAATATAATATACAGCATGGAATCTAGTCTCTATGGTATGGAGATTACGGTACGAGCTTATGTATAACGGTGGAATAGACAGGACGTAGACCGCTAGAACCATCACATAAAGGGCAAACAAAGGATAGGAAAACTATATAGAAACGCTTTGTATCTCATTCTCTCTCAGCCTAAAACCTATATATACGTTTATAGCTATCTCTTTTTCATTACACATTTTTGTTTCATAAAATCCAATTCGCACCATCCCAAAAGAAGTTTCACTTCAAAAAAATACGACAGTAACTCTTAATAGATACTTTCAACGGAAATTATTTTGAACATGATCGAATATACCGTTTTTTGAGTTATGCCGAAAAAATGTGCTTCTTAACAAAAGGACTTAAGAGCTATGAACTTACGCCCTTTTGCTGGTGCACCTTATTTCACACCAGTTTAAGAGTAATAGTTGACATACCTATTTGTTTCTCTAGTTATACTAAAGTGCTTATGCCTATTATATGCGGGAAATGGAAAAAAGTGTATAGTTTTTTCATTTGTAGTGCATTTCTTTGTAGTAACGGCTTCGGAACCCTGCATTGAGCATGGTCCGACATGCTTTTAGCTCTTAGCTTTTTTCATATTTTTAACCCTTTCGTTATAAACGTCATTCAGGCTTCATCTACTTTCATGAGTTCCCAATGTTGAGTAAACACTAAACGATAATAATTCACTTATTCTAACAATTATTGCTTTAAATACATTATCATATTTTTTTTTATCACGTGAAACATCTTTCATATATATATATATATATATATATATATCTTATATCACGATGTTAGTCTGCGATGAACTCCGAATCTATTTAACCGATCTTAATCACATTTTACACACTGTGTTTAATTTAGTCCAACTCAAGAGAACATAGTTTTTATACCGATAGGTATAGCATAATTGTTGAGATCGAAATTTAATTAAACTTTTTAAACAAATTCATTTTTATTTTTATTAGATTTTTCATCAAAAAATACATGTACATAATATTTTGATTACCCTAGACCTCCGCTCCTCGATTGGCATAAGACGGATGCCATACTTTAAAACAAGAATATTATATAAACTTAGACCCGTAGCGGTATCGGAATTGAAAACGGAACGGGAAGCTAGAACGATAGCGGACCGAGAGCCAAATTGAAATTCAGACCAGAGACAAAAATGTGTGTGGGATCTGACCGAAATTGAAATACAAAACATGAAGCTATTATTAGCCGTAGCTTCGTCCAAATTGAAACTGTGATTGATTGAGGAATCAGAATCGAAAGTGGGACAGAGAACAGAATCAATAAATTAATAAGATAAATAAGAATAAATAATAAGAGGAAATAAATAAGAGGAAATTGAAGGCGGCATTGGAGTCGAAAACAAGTTAGGAGTTGAGACAGAATCGAAAGTGTGACTGGAGTTGGCATTGACATCGGACGATAAAGAAGATGAAGAAATATATACTATATCCATGCTGACGGAGCTGCGGGCATTAACTAAAAAGGGCCACGCACAAGAAAGAACTGAACAACGTTTGCCGGCCCAGCTGCTAGTTAAATTACATAACTCATTCAAGTCACAAATTGGTAGTTTCGGAAATTCCATGATATTTTTTCAAAATTTTATAAGCATTTTTTATTCACCGGTGCGCATTTTATGTCTCTTATTGGTGTTTAATTAAGCGGTATATATTTTGAAATTGCAAATTGACTGACCACTGTAGTCTAATTTTAAATGAATTATGAATTATGAGTATCTTGTGTAATTAAATATCTTCGTAAATATTATCGATGCTTTTACAAATAGAGGTGATTGTTGTTGCAACAAAAAGAGATTTGACAAATCTTAACATACGAAGAGTTGCTAAATCTTACTGCTGTTATTAGTGGCATCTAATAAATTTACGTTAAAGTCTTCTTCTACACATTATTATGTTTTACTTTTGTCACTAATTTTATATAAGGCTGTACATTATAGACGCAATAACTCATAGGAAGAATAGAGGGTATACGCCCATTACAACAAACCGTTCGAGTTCCACACAGGCTATTTCGATAATCCGCTCAACAGAAACATCCACAATATCCGTTATTTCTTTAATTTTTAAATTT
Source organism: Eumeta japonica (assembly GCA_005406025.1). Classification (NCBI taxonomy): domain Eukaryota; kingdom Metazoa; phylum Arthropoda; class Insecta; order Lepidoptera; family Psychidae; genus Eumeta; species Eumeta japonica. Next base: position 437,488 of record BGZK01000354.1, on the reverse strand, counting down.
AAACTTTATTATACAAAAGTCATTACGCAAAGCTTTGGCAAATCCTTTTTTTTTTTACTAAAATAATTACTAATAAACATTCGAACTATCTTCCAATTATAATTATTAAATAGTTTTAATGATATATTTATAATCAAAGGTCTTTATAAGAAAAAAAAATGGACTTGGCAAGCTGACGGTAGCATAAATAGGTTTTATTTATGCTAGCTTTAATACAAATTCACCTGTGGGTCTATTTATACCAAAAGCGTGAATTCTAAATGTAACCCAATTTCAGTTATCTCATTTCATATCACAGCCGGAATTTTTCGCACATATGAATATAAATCCAATGACAAACCAATAGAGTTGCATATTGGATTTATATGTGTAAAATTAAAATGTTTTTTTATCGATCTTGATTTAATGTTGTTGTCAATAACTTAACTTTTGCTGACGAGAGAATCGTATAGAGTTTACAGTAGCAGTTTTCATAGCGAAACACCATCTTAATTATATACTGACATAACAAAAATTATGATCACCGTAAGACTCTCTAACCGATAATATATGTACTTATTCTCTATACGAGGATAAGTACATTTTTAACTGTATTCTAAAGCCTAGAAGCTTAAAGCAGATGCGCATCGAGTGCTCGATGAAAATAAACCATCGTAGTTTTCCAGAAGAAGAGAATTGTGCAACTTTCGTTGAATTTCCTTCCCAACTTTCCAATTTTATGCGTTCACATCAATCCGATTTTATCTTACGTTTATCAGTAAATCTGAAATATATCATTGAACTAGGTCTTGACGCGACGACAGTCTTAACATAGTTCATATTCGACAAAAGTAAAATTAACTGCAAAGTAAACATAGGTATTCATAGCTAACGAACGCGTATCGATACAGTGACTTCCTACAGTAATCTGACGCGTGCCGACCACGACACCGACAAATAGCGGCAGAGTGACATCGGGCGACAGAGCAATAAATATACAGTGACATTCCGTAATCTGTTGGGACTCAATGCGCGGTCACGGCGCTGGTGACGCGCGCGCGCGCTCTCACGGTAAATTAGTTGCGGCAATATTTGTGTAGGCGTCACTGACAGCCCTTCCCCCCTCAGCCCCCTAAGATCGGTCAGTAGGCACGGCACGTTTACTTTAATAATAACATTTCAACTCCACAAAAATACAAGGGTTTCGATTCGCTTGTTGTGTGAGCGACGTGTGATGGTTATTTACGACGACTCGATTCACTGTCTAAAGCCGAAAGGAACGCCAACCGCTACATCGACACTTGCCAATAAGCAGCATTATTCATTCCTGAATTATTATCTAAACATCATTTTATTTTTAACATACACTCTACTTTAGTTGTTCCAGTGCTTTTCAATATCTGTTTGATTAAGAGATAAATTGACAATTAAAAAAATTGGTTGCCTGTAAAGTCGGTATACGGGCGAAAGTTTTACGTGACAACGACTTTGAATGGTAAAATCATTTTAATGTGAATATTCATTCGTATAGTAGGAAGAAGGATGAAATAATAGTAACAATTTAAAACATTTATTTATACAAAGAATTATATTTAAAACATTAATTTATACAAAGAATCTCGCACTGAATTTCATATTAACAAAATTTTATTTTTACCTTTACACATACATACGTATTTATATAAATATACATACAATAACTTGCAATACATTTGCAAGCTATGCACTAATTCTAGTACAGCGCGCGGCAGACCGATCATAGTTGAGTGGGAGAGAGACGCAAGGCATTCGGCGGGCCTCTCTCTCGTTCGGTGACTCATCGTAACGTTACCGAGCGTTACACTTTTTCATAAGTGACTCCCAGCCGCAACCTAATTTAAGACGTTGTCACGTCAAAACACGTACTGAATAATATTTTTTTAGAACTGATATTCTCTAATAAGAACTTTGACAGCCCTGACTACTTCGGCTACGGCAGATATGCCAGGAGCAAGGTCGCCTTTAAATATATTTAAATACAAGATATCATAAAATAAAGTATTTTCGCCGAATATATATTTATGTATAAAAATAAAGTATACTAAAATACTTTGTTCGGAGTTTTTACCGTGATGTATAAAACAAAACACGAGTTTGTTTAATTACTGAATAACTTATCCCAGATGTCTCTCGGATGGGTACAATTTACACAAATTACTTTAAGAACAAAAGACCCAATGCTGAATGGCATCATTTTTTTTTTGTGTTCTAACAAAGTTCGAAAGAGACGCTCTAGAAGTCATATACTCTTGTAACGTAACAATGCGTCCCCTCAAAGAGGACAAGTGATTTTTGGCTTCTGTAAATATTGAATTTACGACCCGTCCTGCGCAGTCCAGATCTCGCACAATGCGATTTCATTATTTTTACTAAAAATCTGAGATTTTATGACAACTTCACGGACAGAGAATATGCTGCAATAGCCATCAATTTTTATGTTGAAAACGTACCTTGCACTAATCAATGATTCTTACGCAGTAAAATGTACATATATAAAATAAATATTATGATTGATAATAAACATAAAAGAATGTAAAAACATATAAAGCAAAACAATATTACTTCGAAAATGTTTTATTTATGAGATGGGAAAATATTCAATGTGTGCTACTTAAGAAAACGTACATTGACATTGATATTTTTAATAACATTGGCCAATGACATTTGCGTTTTAACTCTCAAAGACAAATATTTTTACAAGCACAGGACTTGAGGTAATTTAACTTTAATCTTGTCATGCCCGATGGCTCGCAGATTTAAAATAAGATATTAAATTGAAATCTTCTTAGTAAAACTCTTGCTATCGTAATTTCTCATCGAGTACACGAATAATATCATTCATACTATAAAGAGTTCAGGTTCTGATTGGACGAAAACAATCTGGTAAAGTGAAAGCGCCGTTGCCGCCCAAAGTAGCTATTTATTTAGAAGAGTTGGAGGAAAACTGTACACTATTATTTACAACACGAAACGATGGCCGGGGTAAACACTCTACAGAGAAAACAAGCTTTCAACGAAAAAGTCCCGCCTCTGCTGAGTGCGTATAGATTTAAATAAAGCTTTGCTTCTGAATTGAAAGTAATGCGTCTACGACGGGCGGGAACAATTTACGTGTTCTAGAGGCTGTCTTATTTATTAAGTTTTTTTTTAATTTTAAACAGCGTAGATCTCTTAGACGTGAGCTCTGTGTGATCTCTGTGGGAAGTTGGAGTTAATTATAAAGATTATTTGAACTGGGTAATAAAGTGACATATATTAGGCAAGTCTATTGTTCTACTGTTTTCTTTTAGACTGAGATATATTTTCCTATAATTATTAAAGATTAAAGTTTTATATTGTTTCTTCTAAATGTCTATATTCATTTATCTCCGTAAGACGATACCATTCAGCAATGATACTTCTTTTATTTAATAAAGTAATGACATGGGATAACACGTAAAAAACAGGTTGGGATCTTTAGCCTGCATTTCTCGCTTGCTTGTCAATATTTGGTCATTTTAAAACAACCACACGGTCGTTTGACGTTTTGTTTCTGAATTAATTCCTTTAAATCCGTGATTTTAAATCCATAATCATATCATAAATGCTCCCAAACGAGCATGTTTTTATTTGGCTATTATGTCATGGTACCATTTCATCCAAACCTGCTTCTAAGTCTGCGTTATATCACACGGCACTCAGCTAACTAACCTCCTTTCCCGAAAACGCTGAAACCGAATTTCATACTCAGTTGCCGATCCCATTTGCATTATATATTGAATCCCTTCGTCTGTTATTCATCTATTTTCTTGCATTAATTTTCTCACTGCCGGCACGTTTCTTACGAGAACAGCCGCCAAAGGGCGACCGCTCGCTCCTCCATGCGCTCTCCATCGACTCGGCCACGCTTCAATTCGTTGAATCGGCGGCAAACATTTGCTGGTCGTTTAATCGGCATTCAAAACCGTACAAAAGAATTGCGCAAAGATGTTTTCAGTGTAGTTTCAGTTTTTGGTGAGGCAGAATATTTTAATTTTCCTCGTAAACCACGATAGCAAAAGACCCCATTAATTTTTTTCCCGCATTTCCTCTTATTTTGATATCTTTATCATATTTATTATTATTATTAGTCTACATTTGTGCTTCCTGTAATCATATAGACAGCTAGCTGTCCACGACTAAGTTAAATAACCATTGTTAAGCTACATGTGGGACCTACCATACTCTCACATATCATGCCACACCCTGTCTAACAACTCTGAGTTTCGAACTAATCACTTTTTCCTAATTTTTTCCATTTATTCCTAAGCAGACACTGAAACCTATATCGACTTCAGAAGTAGAAATATCCAAAAGTTGCCCTTTATTTATATTATCAACAGAAAAACATTCCATAATTAAATCTAGCTCGCAAAAAATTATTTACAGCGTTGTTCAAAATCAAATTTAAAACTAATTTATAATCTGTAAGCCCTGTAATATTCATTTTTTTTTTGCTTTATCTAATTAAAGTTCTTTTTTTTGAGTAATATTTAAGCACATTTTAAAGCCATGACATATTTTAAACAACTATATTAACCAAAATGTGAATACTTAAGAGTAAATGCAACACGTCGATTACATAGAAATTTATTTCGTTTGGACTCTATAACATAAATAAATTCACAATTGACATTAAAAAAAATTAAAAAAATGTGGATTTCGTTACGTGATTTCGGAGAGATATATCATTTATTTATTTTCATATTTAATTTTATAATTTGTGAAAATCGTTTTTACGTTCTAAAAAAATTTACGTCCGTGCGAGTGCACACAGAAATGAATCTCTTGTGTTTATTAATACATATATGCAACTGGGTATTATAATTTATTCGCCTAAAATGAAAACAGTCACATCACCATAAAGTATATGTTTCTACGAGGTATTTATAAACACGGAGTGAAAGAAATGACTGATATGACACCGTAATAATGATATAGGTGTGAAGGCTGTGCGCAATCAGAATATACTTCCGCATCATTTGGTCTACGGTTGCCACTTTGGGCTTTACAAATCACACGAGCTAGACAAACACAAGACGCGTCATATGAACAAAACAGCAACATAGCCTGGAAAACATCTCTCTTTATTTATTTACCTTTGAGAGATATCAAATCTGCTCACTGATTTTTCACATCCTCACATTTTTCATTTCAAATGTTACAAACAATTTAAAATCTATTTAAAGTTTACAATGATATATTTTCAGGAACATCTATAGGAAGTTAAAAATATTTATGTGGTTTTATTCTTCATGAAATTATTTATTACCCACTTATAGTCCATTTTCAATATATTTATATGAATAAATTGTTTTCAATAAATGTGTGTGTATCTATATATGTATATACATGCATTATTTATATTTATTTGAGATTAATTTGGGTGCGCCGTACATTATGTACTGTAGAAAATCAAAATTCGTAAGTAATACTTTTTAAATTCAAAAACTATTTCCTGTGTACAGTCCAAAATGCATTATCAAACCAAATTTAATACTTATAACCAATAAGTAGATATATTAGTTAATTAATTTTTATTACGTGAACATATTTTTATATTTTTCGCGTTAGCAAATAAATATTTACATTACATATTTTAGTTTGAGCTTATTTGAAGATATTTGCGTTACTGTTACTATACGTTTTTCATGACTAGTTCTGATTTTCACAAAAAAAAACATTTCGGATCTATGAATAAAATGAGGTGATAATCTGTGTTTCGTTCATAATAAATACTCATAACAACTATGTAATTGGATATGACTGAACTAAAATTATGTTAAAAATTTCATGTTAATTCGTTCCACAAACATTTAAAACGTTTATATAATGTCTATTTACGGAAACATTGTGCCTGCGAAAGTGTTTCGAGAAGAGATTTTTCCAGGTAATATAAAGGAGGAAATAAAAATTATTATTGTAAAAAGAGCTTTATGTGAGGTTAAATAATAAAGGTTTCCACAGAAAATACTTTGAAATTGCGAGAATTCTCTAGAGATACGACATATTTGAAATACATAGACGTTGTTACCTGATACGTGTAAAAATAATTTTACTATAGTCAATAATTCTAGGTCGTGCTATAATAATTTTAACACTATAAATGCAACATATAAGGTAACAATTATTACTGCGACGTAGGATTACCAATGGATCGGACGACGATGGAAATCGACGGGTGAATAGGCGCTTAAGAAATGTGAAATGTAAAATAAAATTAAGGAAATAAATTTATTTGAAATCGAATGCCTCTTGGTAAGTCAGCGTTTAGGATCATACATTTCACAACAATAATGTTTGCATACACTTTACTTTTCCTCTAAAATATTTGATAACTTTGGATGACTTATGTGGACGCATAGGAATTTCGATAAACTACAGTCCTGTAAGCCAATTATGTCATTATTAATTTTTATTTAACAGTATGCCTTTGTTAATGATTTATAAACAATTTACTGTGTAGAATTTTGGAAAATATTTTATGTACAAAATGATCGTGTTATAGATGCCCAAATCGTTTTCTAATCTTTGTCATCTTTTTGAAATCCAACCCATTTTGACCCATACTTTTGACTATTACTCAGAAATGCTTGATTTTTTTGGTAGTATTTCGGCTAGACACTTGTTAAAAATTCTTCGGCATGTAAAAGCATATGCGCCTTGTGCTTCGTTGTATTGTTTTATTTAAATTATTGTCAGTAACCATTGGCAGGCTTTTTACAAGAATTGAAGACATCGTTTTTTCGTACAAATGGAAAATTCCATTCTCGCCCAGCTGTGTTTATTACACCATCCTCTATATTTTATGATGAAATTTATTGATAAATAGTGTTTATGTTGCCATAATTTTTACGATCATTTTTTCTTTCGAGTTATGAGCTACTATATTGGTTTTCTCAGACATATTTCGTTTAACATACTGAAAATTTCAGCGAAACTAGTCCAACCATTTCACTTATTTTTTAGTAATTTTCAGTGAAACTTAACCATAAAATACTATAGACAACGTAGTCCTTTTGCTTGATTTAAACTATTTCTATAGGAATTTTATTAAAATCACTTCAATTATATCATAAGAGTGCTTGTTAATCTCACAAAACAGTCATCGAACCATAAGCCAGTCTAACCACTTTTCTACTAATGAGAATAATTTGTGTAAATATCAGCGAAATCGGTTTAACTATGTGGATTCTTAGTAATACTCACAGAATCCTAAAAAACGTACCGATTCTCCTTTTACTGACTTTCAGTTATACCTATTAGAAATTTTATTGAAATCAGATTAGTGATAAGAGTCCTTAGTATTTTCCAACAGAACTTTTAAAATATATCTAAAATCCTTTCGTTGGCATTCGTTGTATCCATTCTAAATAAATTATAAGGGTTCTCAGTAATTCTCATAGAAGATATCCTTTTAATGGGTTTCATTCATATCTATACTATTTTTTATTACAATCGCCTTAATTAAAGAGTTCTTAGAAATTATCATGGAACTTTTAAAATGTACCGAATATCCTTTTAGTAGTTTTGAATTGTCTCCATACTAAATTTTATCGAAATCTTTTAATTATAAGGATTCTTAGTAGCCCTAACTGAACCCTAAAAACGTAATGGTTATACTTTTAATAGTTTTCAATTGCCTCCATTCTAAATTTTATTGAAACCGGTTAAGTTCTCAATAAATCTCACGGAACCCTAAAACTGTTTTAAATATCCCTTAATTATTTTTCAGTTGCCTCTATTATAAATTTTATTAAACTCGATTAAATTATTAGTTCTTAGTAATTATCATGGAATCCTAAAAATGTTTTGAATTTCCTTTTATTAGTTTCAATTGCCCTTATTTTAAATTCCATTAAAATCGGTTAAATTATAAAGGTCCTCCGCGGTTCTATTGGAACGCTAAAAATGTGTCGAATATCCCTTTAATGCTTTTTCAGATGTTTCCATTTTTAACTTTATTAAATTCCGTTAAATTACAAGAGTTCTCTGTAATATCACGGAACCGCAAACGTATATTGGGTTTGTTTTTATTTTGTTTTATTGTTTTTGTTTGTTTTTTCAATAATATTAAGTAGTTAGACTTATTAAAATCGGCTTAATTAAAGTGTTCTTAGAAATTCTCACGGAGCGCTAAAAAAGTATCGCATATCCCTTCACTGGTTTTCAGTTGACTACATTCCCATTACCATACTATATTATTGTTATTGGTTATACTATAAGGGTTTTTAGTGGTTCTCACGAAACCCTAAAGAAGAGTCAAAGCCTTGATATTTTTTAATTGTGGTCGATTTCCCTCCGTGGAGTCACAGTGTGGACACAGAACAATCGGTTTACAATAGGACCTTTGGTTCAATTGCACTAAAATTATCCTATTTTTAAATGTTTCTATAATACACGCAAGAATCCTAAATATGTATTATTGTTATAATAAAAGTTACAAATATATTTTTTCGATGTTTGATGATTGAAGAATCGTCAAACAACATTCTTTTCACATATTATTTAACCATATTAATAAATAAACATAAAATTGTCGGGCGACTGGCTCTAAAGTACCCTGTTGAAATATTTTATTTAAAGAATTTGGCGTAAATTAAAAGGGTGTGGCCTGTTCGTAAAGCCACTCCTTTCTGAAAATCCGCAAATTGTAGTAGTCACGGATATGTGTGTTTGTGTTTAATAGCACAAAACCAAAAGGTCTGAAAGACAAGTAACATTTTGCCGTATTATTTTAATTACATCGTAATTTTAGAATAAATTGTACTTTTATATGTGAAACTTAAAAATAGCTTTCTGTGAACCTGAGTTTGTTTGACCGCAAATCAGCATTTGGGACCAAATTTAACATTTTTCTGTAATACAGCCGAACAGCGCCATCTCTCGAGACTAGCATTTTATAATCGTTTCGAATCACCTTTTTAAGGAGGGTTACACATAACACTGATTCCAACACTGCCAAATAAATTTTGTACACATAAAATGAAGACTCGTTGACGGCTCACATGGATCTACCTGAATTTAAATTTATTTTCTTTCTTTGTTATTGCATACCATGTTCATTCATGTTTTATAACAAAATCTTAAACATAATTTTCAATATCAAACAATGAACCTACTCGCTGTGACGTATTAGTCGTCTGACCTTCCATGTTTCGCATGTTTCTATAATATGTAACTATTTTAAGTTCTAAATAAATATCTTTTTCCATTTAGCTTTATTTGCACATGTTTGTAAAAAATTTAGAAAACACAATTCCACTTGCTTAGAATTTACAGCTGTACCAAACAAAAAGTATTTTATGTTGTATATGGTAGTCATCTTGGTTGTAGCACGAAAATGGACCGGTCGACCGCCGAAGCACCACACTCTCACAGAGTACAGACGGGAATCATCCACTCTCGCTGTTTCTTTTCGTCCAAAGAGTGCGAGTTTCGGTGGCCCACTCTCTTTCCATTACTGCACCCTCCTCTCCATCAACCACCTCGCCCGCCATCCAAACATTTACCTCTATCGGATATCCTATTCCTACTCAAGAGATCGGTGAGACACTGGTGATTCCTCAGAGATTACGAGTGTCCATGGGCGACAGTGACCATCTACTCTCTAGCGATTCGCATACTTCTTTGCCCCCTCGAAAATGCTATAGAAAATCACGTGTATGAAATTATGTTGCAAATATATGATAACATTGATCTGAACTCATCACAGAGCTCGTGGATGCTAGAGCCCGGTGGCTATTTATAATTCTCCAAGCTTGGGCTCACAATGCAAAAATCCCCGCCGTTGTATATTTTATCTATTTAATGTTAAAAACTTGTAAGCTTTTTATAGCACCGTTTAAACGAGTTATAATTACATCGTTAAAAATGGTTTTAAATCTTTAATGATTATAAATGCAAATGTACTGACAAGGCTGGATCCCGAGTTTTAAGTACAAAATTAATGCAGATATATATATCTATATCTGAAACTATTATAATAATTAACCAGTAGTCATAACAGCACAGTTTTAGTGTACACGTAATTATCTAGAGTTTGTCTAAGCTTTGATGCTTAATGTGACGTTTTATTTGATATAACTTTGAAGACACATATGGTTAAAACAGTAATTGGATAAGTACTTAAGTTTTACTATTAAATGCGTCGGGAGCCATGAAACAGCAGCGCCAACTCGTTGGGGGCGGCCGTGCGTGGCTCTGCTTCTGCTGGAGAATCGATTAGGACGATGAGTCTGGAAACTTTATATCTTCCCCTGCGAATCTGAGAAGCTCCGACATAAAAAAATTTGAGTATCTTCGTATTTCTTTTTAGACAAATAATTTAAAATAATTATTTAAAACTGGCCGTCGCCCACCCGTTACACTGTGCATAAATTTTAATTCAAAAATAATTCTTCTTTTCTATAAGGTCGGTGAAAACAGTTTTTAGTATTTTATGTACAAATTCAAGATAATTTTTCAGCATGTTTCATTTATATTTAATAATAATAAATGTATATATTTTGTAGGCAGTGACATAATCCCATTGCTATAAAAATTTTGGCCGAAACAGATAAAAATCTGAGGGTGCAAAGTCAGGGCTATATGGTGGATGTATTAATACTTCCCAATCCAACTCTTTCAATATTTGCTGAATGGCTAAAGATGTATGTGGTCTGCCATTATAATGAAAAACCGCACCTTTTGTATTGATCAATATCGGCCGTTTTTTTCTCTACTTCTTGCTGGAATCTCATCAGCTGTTGGCAGAAGAGATCCGAATTAATGATTATTATAAGTGGAAGTACAGGCAAATAAAGAAATATACTACTATGATAGAACCATACTATAGCCAACTTTGCTGCAGCATAAAAGTAGGCTGGTTCGACCAATGAACCACACTCTCACAGAATACAGACGCAAAGTAGCACCTTCCACTGTTACATTGTTTCGTCTAGTGAATGAGAGTTCCGGTGGCCCACTACCCTTCTCCCTCTCGCATCGATTCCGTCCCCCTCCATTAGAAATCATACTTTCTCCCAAGAGACCGGCAACACACTGGTGACTCCTCTGAGACGATGAGTGTCCATGTGCGACGGTGACCATCTACCCTCTGAAGGCTTGCCTGCTCTTTTATGCAAAAAAAAAGATATAAATTTTAAACATGCTAAATATCGATTAAGCTTATAAAACGAATATTTTTCAAAGGTTGGCAAAAATATTTTATGTGTAGACGGAGCTGACATTTTAATATTAGTATAAATTAATACATATATATATAGTACAGTACTAATGGGTAATAAATTACTTTGTTTTAATTTAATATGTATGTTATAGAGGTACATTATATTTTATTGCAATGTGTGCAGTAGTTCAAGAATAAAATTTTCAATAGTTGTTATTTCCTTAGTGAATCTTTATAATTAACTTTTTTTTTATTAAATTTAATAACTGCAAAATAGCCATAAACACGTGAAATATACCCAACCTTTTTAAATAAAGAAAATATAAGGAACTGGTAATTGTTTATGTATATCAATATTGTTTTAGAAATTAGAATTGTTGTTTTTTTAGTGTTTATACATAATTATTCTCCAAAGTAACACAGTATATATAATATAGTTCAGCTTAATGCAACACCCGACCCTAACTAAACCAATGTGCACTGTTTGAGACTCATTCGATTGAATACCGACTCAACCTGAACTATCATTAATAAAAGATCACATCCTTGCGCAGGTGAGTGACAGAAAAAAACCCGATATGACATACGTCGAATTTCATTGAAGTCGGATAATTAATCGAATAAAAAACAAATCAGCTTTTTACATAAAGCATTTTAGAAGCAAAATTACTTATAATTTTTATGTGTTTCAAAGAAACACCAGTTTATTTTAAAATACTATTTAGGATATTTTGATGGGTAATATTTAATTTAATGTATATTATATTTTTAAATTATATAATTAATGAGCTCATTGTCGACATAAAACATGACTAATCATTAACAACACAATAGATTGATATAAAAGTGGAAAGAATTGCATTGCGTGTCCACGTGAGCGCAATTTCATTCGAAAACTCTTTATAATGGTTTATACGTATTCTCTAATATTATTTTTTGTATTCAACGGCATAATAATCTTTAACGATTATAATGACTGATATGATTCTTCAATTAGGTTGTTTTTTGCTAGACAGTTGTCATCGAGTGTATGCTACTATCTGATTCCATACCACATACCGTTTGATTTTTGAGCGCCCCGTTTCAGCGTTCTGTGGCTCAATGTTAGCGCCCATATCAATGTTAAGTAGTCGCCTTTGTAATTGGGATTTAATTATTATAATATATTCTATCATTATTCATGCACGTCGATATCGGTATGCGAGGGGTTCGGGCTTATGCTTGTATCAATACCAGACGTGGGGATAGTCCCCCGGCCCGCGCCCCGCACGCCCAATTAATCTCCTTTTCAGCTATTAATTACCGCGTCGCAGCTAATAGCCGCGCTTTTAAGGAATTTGACTTTGTTCACAACAATCATGATAAACGAGCTGGGGCCCACGTGATAAACTCGATGTTTCCGAATAACTACTATGTGAATTATTAATTTTCGATAAAATGTGTCTATTGTCTTTTAAGATTTATACACCTATTTTAAACCCTTTCATTTATGTCAACCAAAAATATTATTGAAGGTAAAATTCTTAATCGGAGATTCGATAATTGATAGTTGGATAAGAATTAAGCGTGAAATTTCAAGGACGTAGCACATTTAGGCACATTTCGTTACATGGGAGTGAAGAAAGATACAACGTAGATAGAAGGAGAAAGAAAGCTATACGTTCTCACGTCGCGGGGGTGGAGCAAAAGTGAGCGACGCGTGAGCAACGACACAGAGCAATAAAATATTAGATCGGGGAAAACCTTTTTCGTATTTTTTAAGAAAAAAGTTGCAGTAAAATCTCCTTGGTTGTGCTGCTTATGTCGGGCTAATTTGGACACCATTAAATAGATGACATTTTAAGGAAAGAAAACTAAAAGGGAAAAACGATAGCCCGCCATTTTTCTGTTGTTTTTCAGTCCACCAAAATAAGTGAATCTAACGTAGAAATTCTACACATTTTGAATGTTTTTTACAAAAAAGCAAAAATGCGACACAAGCTGCGAAAAAATTTGTAACGTTTCTGTGCCTAATCTAGTGTTGGTAAGAGTAGCACAAAACTGATTCAAGTGATAAAGGTGATGCCATTTGAGAGAAAGTTAAGCAAGATATGCATATTAGTTCTTACGGCATAACTGAAAAGCTGAGGTTTGGCCACAAAGCAGTTTTTCCCCTTTCAAAAATCTGGATATAACAAACAAAAAACTTGATACTCGGGACCCACATTAAAAGAAATCTAATAAATCGTGTACTCATTTGCGATTATCTATTGAAATGTAGTGAAACCAAACCGTTTTTGAAAAGATTTATCACGAATAGTGAAAAATGGATTACTTACGACAAGAACGTGCAAAAAACCATAATGAATAAGCCAACAAGCTCCACAGATTATTACGAAACTCGGTTTAACTCACAATAAGCTGATACTGTGTATGGAGAGATTGAAAGAGAATTGTTCATTATGGCTTTCATCGCCTGGCAAAACCATCAATTCTGATCTCTAATGCCAACAGCTGATGAGATCAAGTAAAATATAAAGATAAAACGGCACGAATTGACCAACAGAAAGTATGTAGTTTTTCACCAGGATTACGCCAGACCATACACATTTTTACCAATTCAACAAATATTGAGTGAGTTTGATTGGGAAGTGTTAATGCATCCACCGTATAGCCCTGACTTTGCACCCTCAATTTTTTTCTGGTTCAGGTTCTTCAGAATTCTTCAGTCAATGTTAAATTTATATCAACTAGTCGCAGTTATTTGATCAAAATTCCTACAGCAATGGAACTATATCACTATCACATCAATGTCACAAAATGGCCACAAGTTGTTGAACAAAATGCCATATATATAATTAAATGTAAATAAAATAAGATGAAAAATGATCTTGAATTTGTATATAAAGTGCGAAAAACCTTTTTCCCCGAACCAATAATATGGTATCGAGCATGTGCGCGTTGTACGCGTGCGACGCTATCTATGAACAGCCGAGGTACCACGCGATGTATAATTTATATTTGTCATTGTGTATTGTGATTGTTCACCTTTTTTACGTTTGTATTCTGTTATTGTATGATTACATCCGTAAAAAAGTTATTATTTAAAAAATTCCACTTGTATCATGTGTGTAGTACACATGATAGAAGCTATACACAATATTTTTTTTTATTATTATATGCATAATTTGTATATTTTCTATTGGTCTTAACCATCTATACTAAAATATAAATTTGTTGCGTCTGTCTGTACATTCTTTTCTTTTGTGAAGTTTTGTGATTAATGTATGTTTTATGAATTACTAACCTACAATCTATCATTTTTAAAATTCGTGCCTATCTGTGTATCCTTAGATATTAATCTGTATGTAGAAATAGTGAATGGGTAATTTAAAACTGAACTAAAGTGTCGGCAAATTTTTAAAAAGTAGGGTAATTTTACTTTTATGATTGGTAAAATTTTAAAAGATTTCGTTAGGAAGATGTTTCTATTGAATCTGACATCACAGCAATTAATTACATAACAGATGTAGCTAAAGCTGCCATGTGAAATATATTAGTATTAGCCGTCACCGACCTCGCTCACCGGTCGTTATGGGTTTCAAAAGTAAAAAGAGAATGATGAAGGGTGTATAGAATTCAAAAAAATAATATCCTAATATCACCTACACACGATTTCACGTCGAGTAGTCAAAGTCTCATACCGACATGTTCAGTAGTTTTAGATGATGCCCGAACAAAGAAAAAACCATTTCCTTCGTATATGTAGACAAATTAAGATTCTTTATGTTACCAAACTTATGTCGTGCTCAGAAACAAGAAGACAGTTTCTATCAAAATTACTTATCCACTGAAAATTGACTTTTGTATATTTTATTAAATAATAAATTACTATCAAATTTAAAATTCCGATGTAGTAAGATCAGAGTACTTTGTTGATATTTTTTATTTGATATTTATTTTAGCTTTTAGTGCAAATGACATTTACGTTCGTTTGCAACACTTATATTAAGCCATTAGTTCATTGCTGTTACAGAAACGAAGTACCCTTAGAGAAATAAATCAATTATTTTTAATATTCAATTCGATTCGATATCGATAATTACAGGAGAAAACAATCACCATCGAATCAAACAAAAGTGTCACTTGTTAATAATATTGCGTTTTTTATACCGCGATCGGGCGTATCATACTCAACACCTCATGGGCCAACTGTCTCGTTTTGTCGTCCGTACCAGCGTGTCTGGCGCAATTAAAAATGCGCTTCCCCTGGGAAGCGCATTTACATTTCACAACGCCGAAAATTGGCAGTTCGTGTTTTCCTTCAAAATTATTCTATGCTAGCTCCAGTTGGGGAACGCTGCGGCATTAATTATAACTCCATGCAATTATGACAATGTTTGCAATTACACAGTAACATCAATGTAACTCGTTGGTTCGAAAGAGAAATTACGAGCAGCTGGGAAAACTATGATCACACTCATACTTAGAACAAGTCTTAGGAGATAGATGGTTCTCGCGAAAACTGTTTCGTACAAAAGTCATAAATTTCAACATCAATTCGGCCGTACAGTTTGAATTTATTAATTGTTATGTGACATCACTATCATTCCCATCGAATCAACCTATTTGCTTAAAAAAATAATTACGAAATCGAAAGTGATCGATGCTTACATTTTATATCAGTACGACCTATAAACTATTCTAACTTTGGATAACTCTTTTCATTTATTTTGTGACATTAAAGTATCTTAATAATGTATCGGGCAGGTGTGCCTAAGAATTCCGATTCTAGTAAGTTTTTATTAACATTGTTAATTAATCGCATTAATGTAACAGAAGTTTCCAGTATAATGTTGGCAATCTGACACAATGCTGAAATATGATTTTAAATAAGTAGAAGTGTTACATCTTTCGCACATGCTACAACACAGCTACTAGTAGAAAACTGAATATGTTTTGTTATCACAGCAGCACATGCTTCAAGTCAAGTTCCTCCAAAGAAAGGAATATTATCTACCTCGTTTATGTTTTCATTAGCACGAATGAGACTACTGAAGGTGACGTGAAACTGCAGACAGTACTCACACGTCAAACTAAATTTTCGCAGCTCTATAGCAGGCAACTGGACGAGCTGTCGACGACCACTAACGCGAACCGTACTTTTATCATCGTCTTCTTTATTTTTGGACTCATTATTATTTTTATTATACTTGCACAATATATCTAGAGGATTCGCTAATATTTTTTAGTATCGGCAACCAAATTCGGTGCGCACGGTATATTAAACTTGGATATCTTCGACTAAGAATTCTAGTTGTAATGCGCCTCATCGTATTTTCCATACAACATCTTAAACCTACCTATATGCGATCATGATTCTGTAGGGTTTGGCGCAGTTAAAGATTTGCCACTTATCTCCATGTAAAAGTTTAGAACGGAAGTTAAATGACCCTTAAAACTTCCCCGCCTTGTAATTAAATCCTTTACTCTCTCTTCACCGGCCATTCTGGGAGTTCAACGCATTCTACTTAAAATTTACACAATGTCAAATATTAAAAAAAACTAATTGGGTACTCATGGTCTGCAAGTTTAATTCCTTCACTATTACCTCCTAGTTCTAAATTGTGAGTTTGAATAGTGAAGTAACACATTAAAGTACGTAGTAACCCGATAGTCATCTAAAGAACTTATGAGAATTAGGTATGCACTTATGCATAATTATGGATTTACACAATTTACAAAAAAATTATAAAATGAAATTAAGTCGAAGGACGTAGCATTAAAGTAACTGTATTTTATGCTAAGTACAATTTATACCTCATTACAGAGAAACATAAATAACTAATTGATCTAATTATTCATAATGTAACATGTACTTAACCAATAGTGAAAAAGAACAGATAATGCTTATACTAAGCTTAAATCTATCCTGTAGATTAAACACCTCGTAGATTCAGGATTTTTGCACGTTTTATTTTCAAATCTAGTTTGTATGTGTTGAGAAGTAATAGAAAAAATTCAAAAACATCCAAAAAAAATCTTACGTCTATTTAATTTGTTCTTTATATAACAAGAGAAAATTGCGTATTAAGGAGATCGAAAACAAATTCATTTGAAAAAAAATCTTTTAAAATGAAACAAAAAGTTTATAAGCAATACCCGACGACAGTTTGATAAATTTCGTCTGGTCACGTACAACCATAAATAAAATCATATCATTCATATTCCATAGACTTTTGTACCTTGTTTCCTTCATTTTGACGTCTTGGACTTAATTTTATTTGAAAAAATCCGAAAAAAATCCATATTTGAATCTAGAAAGTGAAGTTTTTTGTCTTTGTTTTTGTGTGTGTTTTTGTTTCGACGATGTTAGTCTTATTTACAATAGAAAATCAGGCGCATTTTTGAACGCACGCTGAGCTTTCAGTTCAACAATCATCGCTTCAAACTTTTATTATCCGAAAAATTTGATTTCCACTAAAAAAAATGATGCAACGTTTTATTCTAGTACATGAATATTATCATCACGTGTCGCTCATAACTAACAGGACGTTTTGCGACCTCTCCTGCGAGAAGAGCGAGACGAGCGTCAACACGAGCAAAAGACAAGCAAGACCACTGACGAGCAAAACTTAAGTAATAGGTACACTCACGCGTAAAACTCGAGCAGAAAACTCACGAGCAAAATTCAAGCAGAACGCTTATATGTAAAACTGACGGAAAATCGTCGAAACATGATAGTTTATTTAATAGGTCTGTAAAAATTTCCTCTGTGCGGATTTTCTTTAAAGCCTGACGAACTCGTTGGTATATTCGCAATCAGTACCACCAAATTATGAATAAATAAATTTAACAATGTTTTGAACAGTCAAAGCCATAATCTCAAATGACGTTCGAAATGGCAAAGCCGATCGAAGTATTATGTGTAACATGGTACGTTATAATATGTAAACTACCTATTAAAAAAAAAAAAAAAAACAAAAATTACATTACATTAGATATATTTTTTAAGTAATATACAAGTTGTACAAGGTGAAAATAGCCAATGCTCGAATACATTTCTTTGTAGAATTAGTACTTTTTACACTGAAAAGTTTCTATTGACATAATTATTGAATACTAAAAGTCATAGCAAAATAAGTCGAATATAATATTGAAACAGTTGACACAAAGTAGTACACAGTGAGTCTGAGTTGTATCTGCATTAGAAAAAGTTCCTGTGGGATAGGTCCTCTGTATTCTTAACATTTGTTTAAATAAATAAAAGAAAACCCTTCTTTAACGTGTACGTACGTGGGAGGAAAATGAAACCTTAGACAAAACTAACGGAGCGCTTTAGCCAAGAGAACTAAAATAACAGAACTCACAAAGAAAATATCAGAGTCCAAAAACTCAAAAAGGATCTTGACTTATATAAATACACAATGTTTTAAAGACGTTTCTCTAGAAATCAAATCTTACGCTTGTTTTACTTACAAAAATGATGCTAGTTATGTTTTAATAATAAAATTAGACAAAACTATAGCAAAAAGTGGTCATTATGTGACCGTTTTATTATTAATATAATTAGTCATTATGTGACCTATTTTCATCCTTTAGGGTATAAAAATTCAACTATTAAACTAAGTAGCGGCTTATACAAAACACCTACACTATTATCTACATCAATATACATCTTGTAGTTTTTGAGTAAAATGCCTGTTACATACGGACGGGACAAACATAACGAAACTATAAGGTTATAAGCGTTTTTGGCATTTTGGCTCGGAACCCTAAAAATGAAATAATGTATTAAAACTATGTCAAACACAGCCGCTAGCAAAAGCTAGTGTCTTATGTACGCTATCTAATAATCCAATAAGCGTGCGTGCACACCAACTTTAGAGCGTAAAGGATGGGATCGGAGATAATAACAAGCGAGCTAATCCGGCGTGTAGACAAAGCCTGCTAATCATATTCGCCCTGTGTCACACGAGTCGCGCGCTATAAATATTTTAGCACTGCGATTAGGAAAGAGCGAACGCCGGACGACCGCGGTAACGGCGTCGTATGAGTTGATTTCTCGGTTTATGGCCGACACATACCGCGGCATGCTGATTGAACAGCGCCCCGCGCCCCACGCTCGCGGCGCCGACGCCCGGCCCCACCCCGCATCGCACACCCTGCTCTTTGCAAATATAATTATCCACAAGATCGACATCCCATCCACAGGATCCCTTTACACGCCATCCGCACTTCTAAATGACACTTCTAGCGAACGTCATCTCTCAAAGGCGGTTCATCAATATGCAAACATAGAATAACAGTATGTAGACTACGTTCTGATAAGTTATTTGGTTATTTAAATACAGATGGATTTAAAAACACCTTGTGTTATTCTATTATTTTAGTTAATTCTTCAGAGAAACGAATCTCTTATTTACCGATATATAAAGTGTACCGAATATATTAGCATAAACAAAATTCAGCTGTAAATTTGATTAAAATTTAACTAAAACCAAAAACGAATCTTCGTGGATTTGTTCATTGTTTTTTTTTTATCCATAGCTATTAAACTGACCAGCGTCAAATTACTAATGCGTAGCAGCTGCATCTCTGGTTAGATTGCAGATTGTTTATTATATATTATCGACCTTTATGTTTTCAAGACCCCACACAAAATTTATAGCAATACCTGGAATACTGCTCCTATGTCTGTGCAAGAAAGTCTCAGTGTCATATCCTTTCACTCAAACATACACAACGCAAAGATTTTAGAAATTCCAATGATCCGAGGATATTTCGTCGACAATAACCTTTGACTTCGGAAAAGAAATTTCTTCTATCTTCATATTTTGGAGGATATATTGGAAAAAAGTCGATTATTTCTCAAATAATTTCAAAGTTTCAAATAAAAACCGGCTCTCTAACAACTTCTCCACCCGACGATTGACGATTGGCTAAACTGCATTCATGCGAAAATTTCAATCGAATGCATCATAACTGTGGATCTAATTTCCGACAGTAGTGTCACGAAACGAAAAAAAATATTTTGATTTATTTATCTATTATTATTTTAACAAAGCATTAGTAGTTTTTGATCACCACCCAGCGTCGCACTTTGCAATTAGAGCCTGACTAAGATAATTAGTAAAATCATTAAAAAAACACAAACGGCAACGTTACTGAAAATTTTTGGTCTCAAAATAATTCGTTTTCTCGTTAAAAATTCGATAATTTATTTAAATGAGGGCATTATTGAATAGTAAATTATTTATAAATATTTCGCTTTGTAGTGCCGACATCTAGGTAAGGTCATCGGCATCTGCTTGTCTTCATTCGTTTTTGGTTTCGTTCATTTGTTTTTTTATTAAGGTTATTATCGTCTCTGCTGTCTGTCTATCTGTATATTACAAACAGTTTTCCGGAGTGAAAAGTTACTAAACGAAAAAGTTTTGATTTGGTGCTATACAGAGTTAAAAGATACAATCGTGAACACTTAACATAATTACACAAATTCTGATTTAGGAGATTAGATTTTGGGAGCCAATTGTAAAATAAAAAAAACTAGGGTCAAATGCACCACATGACATGTCAAATGAACAGTTTTTTTATTAGAAATCACTTACTGTGCAATTTAAAATTATGTCCATTTCACATAATTTTAAACTGCATAGTTAAGTAATTAATTTCATTTAACTATGCATACAGAAAATGGACGACTATTGACCTTTCTTCACTAAAACCTAAACCTTTAGACGCTGTTCTTAACTTCCAACGGGAAACGAAAGAGTCGTGAAGAGAAAATGTGTATAAAATGTCTCGCTTAATTTTACCGAGGGCTAATGCGATGATTTTTAGTATGGAACCTTCTTCGCGCTACGAATGTGGCTGACGTCGGAGCTTCTGAGGTATGACACAGTATTCGTATTCCTTGGAAAGGTTGTCGATTTGCTGTGCATGTACCTATGTACAATACATGAGAGGTCTCGAAGGGTTCACTGTATCTAGCAAAATAGCTTCAACATGAGTCTCTCAAAATTAAATAAGGTTCTATAAAACACTTTATATCTGAACTGTGTGGAGCTCTGATGATAGTATCTCTGATAAAACCAAGAGAAATTTAATCACATACGAAATTTAGTCAAGAAATACATAGAATACTCGTCGTACATGCATCGCTTTTTTACGTTGCAAAAACACCATTATGTGATTATAAAAACAGCATATCTGTATAGTATAACGAACTTCTGACTTGTTATTTACATATTTAATTAACTACACCATCCAACAAACTGGGATTACTTATCTTTTGACCAGACTAACTATAAATACGAACATAAGAAGATTCCAAATTACGCTGCGGCAAAATTAGGCGATTGTCCGCACGTCAATGAAAAGAATATATCTTTACGGCTTTAAAACTAGACCCATCCTAGCTTCAAAAGAGGTCTCTGGCACTGATTATATACTGAAGACATGACAAGCAAGTATTAGACTGAAAAAGAAATTATACTTTTAATAATTTATATTAATTTTTTTATCTAACATTTAACTCCCATTTAAAATGTGCACTATTTTTATTTGTAAAAGAAACTAAACTGAAAATTGAGAAACAAAGTAAACTATATAATTTACGAAGGTATATAAAATGTATATGATGCTGATTTAAAAATACAATTTAATTCATGTCCTCCTGTTACTTCATTATTTGATTATTAACATAAATTGTAGGCACCGATAGGGTTTTTGATTTAAAACATCAAAAGTCTTGAAGATAAAACGGATCCATATGCCATGACCGCAGACGGCATGACTCCTTATGGCGTCATGCTCTCTCGCCACCGCCGCGCTCTACTTCCTCGAGTATGCGTGACGCTTATACTACAAACTACTTGCTTATTTATGTGAACGTATGCATTACATATGCTTCTTTATTCGCGGTGCAGAAGTAGTCTACAATATATTTGGTGTGTTTATAATTATCTTCTCGACAATTACTAATTGTTTTTTTAAGTGTAAATTCTTTCAATAATCATGAATTTCAATACTTGACACCTGCTGGGTGTCCCGTAACGTTTTAGGACATTATATTTTTATTCATATAAATTTTTCAATAATTTTAGTCTGTATTAGTTTTCCCAAAACAGGAGCATGAAAAAGTAATTTCCACAGAAAACAGAGAAACTATTTGTCAACCCGTCGAGATAAATTGCGTACTCACTCAGCTTTCGGATGAGAAGGGTCATGCACCATCGACTAGTCTTGACGTGAAACTAAACTTTAGATGTAATTCGTATGATATGATATATATGAGACGCACTGAATAAATCCCCAATATATAAATATATAAATACTATGTAAACAAACTAATATAGTTTTATTTATTTTTCGGCCTAGTCGTTTTTGTCTCAAAGTTTTTATTAGATTCGTCAAATAATTTTTTAACCCCTAATAGTAGCTTTAGTTTCAAATGTCAAAATATTCGATCGCAACCGCAATGTTTCGTCGTCAACCAAATGAATCCTTTGGAGATTTTTAAGTCCGAGAAGAACAATTAGTCGCTGTAGTAGTAGTAGGTAAGGCTGGACTTTACGGTGGGAGGACTACGATTTCGAATTCACATTACGCGGCAGCCTTTAAGGACTGAATGATGTGAAATGAAACATATCCCAATGCAGAAACCTTCGCCTAAATACCTCTCCTTCTGTCTAATAGCTACTTTCAATTGCTATAGAATATTAACATAGTATACCCCGTGATATTGACACCTTTACATGATACTTATTCTGCAAAGTTTATTAGCAATATTCCCTGATAATCTAGAAAGATGGTGGCCATGATATTTTCAGGTTAAAGAGCTGAGGTTAAAAGAAGAGCTATTTTCAGGTTAAAAGAACTTCAAGTTTTTGGGATAAACTGCTACTATTATATACTAATGCATTTACTTTTACATATTGTCACAGTAATAACAAACCCAGGTTTAATTCCAAGTTCTAATTCCTTTGATGACTGCCTCTGGATTTTCTCCAAACAACCCCAAAATCTACGAACAGCATTCTACACGCTTGGTTCTAATGCAGGTTCAGCATTCATAGGATCCGCCTCATAGACAATTTTTTTATAGAAAGCTGATCGTGAGTGTTTACCTTATTTAAAGAAAGTTAACTCGCTCAGTTTTTGATTTAACCTTTATCCGACCGCCTTTCAATATTATATTCTCCAGTTTTCCCACAATTTCCTGAGAAGAAGCTTCCAGATCAGACCAGAGCGGCACCATGGTCATCTTTGATATTTTGATATAATTCACCAAGTTCGATTTTACCTGACCACATTTGAATAGTAGATAAAGAAGAAGCAGACCCCGTAAATAGCACTTACTTCATCATTTATATTTATAATATTTTTAGCTTTTAAGCCACGATTTTCTAATTTCACGAAAAGCGTAGATTCATAGCATTTAGTTTATTGTTCACAGAAAAACAAATTAATTTATTTTTCTATCATTTTTTTTAATGCTCACAAGTAAGTATTTAAGAGCATACAAAAAATGTTTGGTACATATCTATGAGGGTGGTCGTTAAAAATTAAATTTCTAGCGACGCCCCCTAAAAAGTTCCCTTTGATGAAAAACCCCTGGGAATTTCTTTTATTTTTTTTTTAACTCAAAATAACACGTGCCTCAAGACGGTCGAAGTTAATTTTTAGATAAAATCACGTTTTTAAGGAATTTTTAGTGATAAATTTAATTTTATCTAAAACATTCATAATTATAGAACCCAAATTTATGAGAATACAATAACTAATCAAAATAACAATAGATTAAATTCTTAATTCAATTTATTTTCCATTTAATTTGGTCTGATAATAACGCAAGACTTTACTAATGGTATGTATTACTCAATAATATGCAACAAAACATACATTCAGTTTATAAATAAAAATAAAGAATAATTAAGAACGATACCTTTGAAAAATAGTATGTTTTAATTACAAATGTACCTAGTTAATAATTTATACGGAGTAGCTAATACAAATTTTGTGAAGTAAACTATATAAAAAATCATAGACGTATAATACGAGAGCATATCAGTAGTGGTGGTAGTATATTAGGCTTGTTGGTGATTTATCGACAGAGAATTATTTGATGCCTTTAACCAAGGTATCTATCTAGTGCATGGACATCCTTATTTTTTACACATTTTCATGAAAATAACTCAGACGTAACTTCTTGCAGACGTATAAAATACTTAAAAATATAAGAGAAATTAAAAAAAGAAACGAAATATTTTAAACTTTTTATGAAGCTATAACTGTAAATCCATCACTTTAATGATAAAACTGAAGGTTTTTCTTTGTTAATACTGTTTCAAACTTAAAATAATTATTACTTCATATTTAATACGATAATTCCAGAAAAATTAAAATTATTCTCAAAAATTAACTTGGACCGTCTTGAGGCACGTTTTATTTTGAGTTAAAAAAATAATACAAAATTTTCTCAGTGTTTTTTCAGCAAAAGAAAGCTTTTTAGGGGGCGTCGCAAGAAATTTAATTTTTAACGACCACCCTAATATCTATATAGAGGGCTTATTGAACCTCCCTCACATATACAATATGTAAAATGGATATTCATTTTACATGTTACTAGCTTTGCCCGCAGCTCCGCCCGCGTGGACTACGATATTTAGACCGTTTTAGAAGCGTTCGTGGCGTTTATTCATATTTTTCCCACACGATCATTTTAAATGACCTCTCTTTTATTTAGAGATTAAACTGTATATCTGGTTCTACACAACCAAATCAGATGATACATAGATTAGATGATAAGTGGGATCCCAAACTAAGAAACTGTGAAATATTTATCAATATCCGTTTAGCCGTTTTTGTGTGATGCGGTTACAAACATATAGACAAACAGACAAACAAAAATTCTAAAAAAAATCTTCTACGTTAAAAAATACATATACATACCAATTTTCATAATGATCGATCAAATAGTTTCTGAGTCTATCGATTTCATAATGTACACATCCTTCTTTATATATATAAGATATGCGCGCGAGTCTTCAAGAGCAGCTTAAAAACTGCTGATTATTTTCGTAACTAGTGACATGACTAGAGACGAAAACATTCAACCGTTTCTATTTCAGCGATGTCCGGAGTATCACTCTTACGGAAATGATAAATTTTCAGCAGGTACCGGCGGCGCGCCGCTCTGAAGTGAAAGCTGATGAATCGGAGACAAGGTGTCGCCAACAACAAGTCGGAGAATAGATATTTGTTATGTTGTAAATATGATATTAATGCCGGGGCCGGTATTCACAGCACGTTTCCAATATTCAGTATCTGGGTTACGCCGAAATAGATTAGAGAGGGCGAGCGCCTCCGCCCGCACGCAGCCCCCGGCGGCACTCGCACGGATGCTGTCCTACTCTCGTACCCTCGAGAAATCGGACAAAGCCACCAACATCGTTCTACGAACGGTTTAAAATAACTTAACTCCAAGAACATCAAAGTGACGTCTTTTATGAGATCGTCTGTGTTGTCGATATGCGCCTCTGTATCTGCATAATGGACAGTAACCGATTTTAAGAAACTATGCTCCATTGTTTTTATGTTTAACTTAGTCGGTTAGGACTGTTTAACAAAAACAATCAAAGCAACAGAAAATAAATATTTCTATCGTTATCAAATGATATGCCGTATTGGCTGCCTTTTGAAAGCACATCAAACGAATTGTTATAAACATATAGTCTTTAAGAACAATTTATTTGTAAATATTATCGCTTAGACGTTACTAATTCGGATGCCATAACAATCCTACAATATTTTAGTAGCTATTACTTACAGCTTGTCATAAGGGTAGAAGGTGAGCTATTCGGTGAGCAAACTGTACGAAGAAAATCCAAGAGTTATTTATAAAAAATCTAGTTTTACAATCTTTCAATCAAAACACATTCGGATAAAAGTTTTTTCAATAATAATTACAATAACGAACTCGACCTTTCCTTGTCGCCGTTTATGGATCGGTTTTTATCATCCGTTTGAAATTTGTAGATTTCTTCAAAAGTATCTGTCAACGGTAAACGATTTTATTACTACGTTACACGTAAAAGTGTTGTGTTATTTATAAATGTCAACTCGATTCAGCTTTTATCTGCGCATTAACAATATATAATCTGGTAAACGTATCTGGGCCCGTGCGATACGCCACAGGTTTCCTTTTCCGTTCTGTCTCCCTCTGCTAATGTTTAATCTCTCGTTAATGGTGCTTAATCTACACACATGTAAATAATACATATCCGTGATCCCTAGATTATCATCTATCGCCATCAGAGAAAAATGAAACGACCTTCTTAGACGACCTTTGAAAAATCTTTTTAGTAGATAATTTACAAAATGTACTTTGAATATTCACACAATTTTTATAAGGCAAATTGAAGAGCTGTCTGTTAATTTAATTCTGGGTAATAGAAGCACTCTGGACCGAATAAACGGCACGAGGCGAACAAACGAGAAAAACTTCTTTTATTTGTTTTTTTCCTTCTCGTTCGTAGAATTTTCTAGAACAATTATCATTCATTTCGCTGAGAATTTTATCGTTCACGTTTGCAAGGTTTATATTACTGTAATCTTCGCGACTTACATAAAAATATGCACTTAACGTATAGTCGACTCACGCGCTTGTGCTATGAAGAAATTTCATGAACGCCGGGCAACCAAGGCGGCTAGATTTTCCTGGTCCACATGTCAGCATGTCCACACTGAAACTATGGCCTCCGTATCGTTTACACATTTATGTAGTACGAGTGTCATCTTGGGATCTGGTTTTGGCTATGCTACTCTCGGCAACATAGAGGTGGGTCAATGTAAACCGCGAGATACGCTAACGGGTATATCGAATAGCACTTACTAATAAGGTTATGGAACTTGGCCGAAACTGGCAGGAATAGGGTGTGTCAAGTCATTTGGAGCTCGTCTAGTTCATTGTCTCAACGATATACAATAAGTCAAACTTTTACAAGTTTTTAATTTGTATATAGATCCCCGAAACATCAATTTATAATACTTCAGGTAGTTCAATTGCAAGTCATTGAGAACCACGACGAGCAATAAGCAAATAAAACAGTACTTGTTGAAGCAATATATGACGTGTGATTTCAATTAGACGAGAGTAAAAACGATTTAGTACTACAAGCAATCTATGTACTTATAAGAAACATAAAAGAAATCGACTAAAAATATAGATCATGGTAACAAATGCAGAGGTTATTAGTTTAGCAACTCACATTATAAACTTAATTTGTTGTAGAAAACAATTACTAGTTTATTATAATTTTCTAAGAGCAATTACTGACCGCAGCGCGGTAAACGCAAAATGGCCGACAGCGCGGGTATTTATAACAAATGATGCACGCGGGTCGCGGCCGGGTGGTGTTGAGACCCCACGCTTGCAAGAAGCGATCGACAAGCGGTTCCGTCTTATACTTTTTTATTAGTAGATTTGATAACAAATCTAACTATTGTATTTGTCCTCATGACGCAACTTTTGAAAAAATGACTGCTTTCCGACTTAACAAGCTGAGTCAGAAAATACATATGGTTCAAAAGTTTATACATACATATATACAATATAACGCGGGGCTGGTTAGTACGATAAGGTCTACAATTCTTTAAAGATTTTAATGAAACTGAACATACATGTTTTATTGACGATTACAAATCAATTTATAATATGAGCCACATCAGGGTGGCACCCATCCATTTAGGGGTGACACTCGAGTTCATCCCACCGCAAATTTTGATTCACAAAAACGCACAATAAAGAATCTTAAATATACATCAATCAGTTCTTCCATCTATAAAAATTCGCAAAACTCTGGCAGTTGCATAACTACCACTTGTTATTTTTTTTTGTAACGATAATAATTAGATATCTAATAAATTATTTATCGTTAAAAAACACCCTATGGGCTTTTATCCATTTCATGGTGACCTATCTTGCTAGTGATACACCTATTGAGGATATCACTAGCAAGATAGGTCGCGTCACGACATTACCGTCACGGCGTAATAATAACATTAGCGGGGTGACGTGGCCGTCTCGACCTTAGATTTTAAAAGACGGAGAGAGCGACCGGATAGATCCCAGAGAGAAAGAGACAGAAATAGTACGCGCGCCGTACTCTATCGCTGTAGAGAGCATTCTGTTTACGAGGCTCCTGAATTAAGTTGAGTGTAAAACGTATATTTCTTATTATAACTTCTACAGATTTTTAATTTTAAAGTAAATAAAAGTATTATAATTATGTCATTATAAACGAAATTTTCTAATAAATATAATAACAACAACAATGATATTGACAAATTTGAGTATATTACATGCTTGTACATATTTGTCTATCAATTCAAATAGCTTTTCTTTAAAACGCAAAAAAAAATGTACAATGCTCAAACATCCTTTATCATAACAGTTTTAAATATAAAAAGTGTGTACAATTTTTATTTTCTTGTCGACAACAATATTACATTATTTGTAGAACATATTTTTTTATTAGTATTCATTTATTAATTACTGCATTATGGAAAATTTCATCTTAATTTAATTTTTAATTTTTTAATAGAAATTTTTTGAGTACTGTACCTCAATCCTTTGAATACCTACAATATCTCATTTTTGATCTTTCATCAATTTTTATCTTTAATTTTAGTTTTTAATTGGTATCTCTGATTATTTATATTCTTATCGACTCTGTGACTTCGTCGATGGAGGATTGCCCCGAAATGTAATTGATTTTATATTCTCTAATTACACTAGTTTTCAAAATAAAATAAAGGTCATATCTTTCCAATGAATTTCATATCATATTATTTACTTGCAATAGCTAAACATAAACATATATTTGTTTCATTTTATTTTCATATACCTAAAAGTTCGTCCTGAATTTATTCTAAATTTTTGATGCAGTGTAGTGATTATTTAAATAAATATTTGTTTTTAAAATGTCAAGAAGGTTGTGTAAAGTACATCCTAATCGTTATTGTTACATTTGTGGTGAACTTATATAGCTAAGAAAGATATCCTATAACAGAATCACTCAAACAAGCATACTCGTATTCTGCTTTCAATATAATCTTTATCGGACCGCAAATCAAAAAAATGTTGAAAGACGATATATTTTAAAACAGTCTTACGGACACTGAAAGATCTGCTTGGAGTTCACTACGACTTGTTATTTAAGAGTTCTTAGGCAATAAAAAAAAATCAAATTTCCGCCAGTTAATTGCTTATTTATTACATAATTTTCAAATAATTGATGTCAAAATGTCTCTGAAAATTCATTTTCTTCTCTCGCACCTCGATTTTTTGACAAGTCAGCTGACCTTGGACAAGTCAGCGACGAACATAAACAGCGTTTTCATCAGGATTTGAAATTTAATGTGCAAAGTTATTAAGGGTACTGGAACCGGGCTATGTTAGGTGATTGTTGCTGGTATATTATAAGGCACACAAACAAAAATAAATACCAGAAAAAAGTCCATTTATTTTTAATTATATTATAGGCATTTTTTTATAACAAAAATAAATATTTTGCGATTGTGACTTGTTGGATTTTTTAAATATTTTTTTTGAAAGTGTACCTCGATTGTTAAGAAAAATACTTCATTTCAAAAACAAAAACCATGTAAACTAGTGTTTATTGCTCGTTTGGGCAGTGGTTTTCCATAATTTGTTGTAATTTCTTGTCACCTGTGGTTTGAACAATTCTCAACCACATTTCTTTAGTGAATTGTGATCATTGCAGTGTTGTTATTTTAATAGAGTTTTATATAAAAGAATTAAAACAAATTTTGCGAAGAAACAAGTGTTATAAGTGGATTGGACAGTTTAATATTTTCCTTGTTATTAACGATGAAAAATAAACGCAAACCTTTTAGACTAAACAGTTTACAAAGAAACTTAGAGAAATAAAGACATAAGCTTCGTATAATTCTATTCAATATTAATAGTACTAGGACTCATTCAAAATGAGGTTTGAGATTTCCTAAAATTAGAGATACAGCGTTTTCGGTTCAGTAATATTTTCTTGTATAACCTGAAAATCTATCATTGTTTTTTAGAAAAACATATTTATGTCTTTGTTAAATATGAATATTTTCAACGTAAACACATTTAATACCTTTCTACACGTTTGACGATATTCTTTAGATAATTATGAAAGTCTTAATCAGATACGCCGTATTTCTATTTTCAAAATCAATTGAAACCCTCAAATTATAGATTTTGATTTAAGTGTCAATTTTGGTAAAAAATATATTTGGCCTATAATTTCATATTTCTTTGCTATCTTTTCTTTTGGAATGATATACTAAGGGAATTAAATAGTATTCAGGTCGTTTTGCAAACTAGAGTCTTAATTGTTGATCAAATAGACATGAAACCAGCATCACTTCGTCTTTGCATTTAAGATACGGATCCATCTAACAGAAGTACCGATAGATCTGGCTATTGAAAAATCGGAAGAGTACAACATTCCAGTAAAATTACAAATTCGTCGCAAAAAAACGAATGGCCTTTGAGTCGACGTTTTTAACTGACGCAGAACTTACGGTCATAGTTGAACTACGAAAGGGTGTGTTGGGGCGTCTTGACAGACTCGATATTGAACTCCGGACAAGATGGGAGTCTATTCAAGATGTAGCTTCATTGTGTGAGATTGTGCAGACGAACATTGCTTTTGGAAAAAACTGAAGAGTCGAAATTGTTCACCGGAGTTTAAATTGTTAAAATCAAAAATTGGTGGATTTTATGATGAGCGATCAGAAACGGAACTCTTGGAGATATCGGGGCTGAGAAGATATATAAAAGCGACTGATGTGACTGTAGCTAATTGAATGACGTTAAACTTTTTGAAATTCACTGTGGATTAAGATTATAGAATCTGGTCCGAATCTAATGGTCGCATTTAAATTATTTATAACAATTTACGTATCACTTGCTTCATGTGAAAGGAGTTTCGGTAAATTAAAATTGAATTAAAAATTATTTACGAGCAAAAATGACTACAACCACACTAAACAGCCTTGATATTTTAATGATAGAACCTGGAGCAACACACAGTGTAAATCTTGATTATGCGATTTCTGAGTGCATCTGTTGAAGAGAGAAAGAAAAGAAATGAAATTGATAATGAAAAGAATAATATTAATTTCAATTTGTAATATTTTAATAAAACATTGTTTATTATAAGATATTCTTCAATTTAACACTTTTCATTTTCAGGTTGATAGTATGGATAGATCCACTCCGCATGATGCCCAAGCCAGCTACGCCATTGGGTGCCAACTAATGATTCCTAATAAATAAATTAGGACGGCCTTGAGAGCATTTGAACTTTGTGGTAGTCTTCATAATGTGATTTAAACAACTTACATTTGCTATTAAAATAAAAGTTACATTCAATTAATTAGTTATTGACCATGTAATTTTTATTTAAAACATATTTTCCTATCGATAATAAGTTATACTTTCTATTTTAATGTCTAGAATAACATAATACTGTATTTCATAGATATTTCATTCTTTTTCTGGCTGTCCGTCAAAGATTATTTTCTTAATGTCTATTCGAAGTAGAAATCTCAAATCGGTAACAATTATTAGTTTTAATGTAGCATTAAGAATAATAAAGTTAAAAAACAAACACAGTGTAATTTTAAATGTATTTTATTTACGTTCACATAAATTTTATATACGCTTTGATAATTTTAATATGGTGCGTTTCATTACAAAAATAAAAAAAAAACACATATAAATGCATTCTATTTATTGACTTACAATTAGTGTGTTGAAGTATTTACTTTATGAAATCCACAAATAAACATCGAGACACATATTATTATATAGATGATCAACTCAAATATTTAGGTCTTAGGCTTTTATTTAGTTTAACTGTAACTAGTGCACCGCTAGTGATAGGCTATGCTTTGCAGTGATCTCTTATGTTTTTATGTCATAACGTCATCCTGCGCATTTAAGTATTATAAGAATTGTAGAAATTAATACCTTGAAATTAATAAAGTTAGTCTTCATATACCAGTATCTGGTAAATTCAGAGTACCTACCATGTTATTTATCAGTGTATTCCGATTTAGAAATTCGTATAAATAAGTAATAGCTGGACGCTATCTGTTGGAGTGTTTTGTTATAAGCAGATTATTATTATCTAAAAAAAAATTAAATTTACCTTAATTTCATAATTGGAAGCCTGTTTTAATAACTCTATTTAAACAAAATTGTAAATATTCTACAATTTCTTGTAATATAATGTTCTTGAAATCCATTCGTGTTTTTTTTGAATGTTAGTAATGGGTGAAATTTGATCGACGTATTTAGAAAGTCGAACAAACTAACGGCTTACGTGGCCTCTGACGTCGCCGAATGGAGATGAAAATGGGTCACGTACATGTTTTTGGGTAGTCGCCTGGTGGATATTTTACGACGACACGATTATTACTTTTGTAACGTAAAAGTGTAGCTTTAAAATTTAATTTTCTGGGATGGCCCTCTAAATCAAATTTAAAATGATCAAGTTCACATCAAAATATGAATAGCAAGCAGAAAGTGAAGTTTTTCCTAATAGTTTTACTAGTCTTCTAACAAAACAATTTTTTTCAACTTTTGTCTTTTGTTATATTTTTAGATTTTCTATTTTATATTCATAATGCAATAACATCTGTATATATATTTATTTGGTATCAACTTTTTTAACAATTGAAATTTGTTATTAAATGTGACTAATTGGTCTACACAATGCAAGTTCACAATAGAAAAAGTATTATTTCTAATGAATTTCTTTAATGTTTTTGTAGTTACATGGTCGATGTCTTCTTTGTTTGTAGAGTGAGGACGAACAAACGTCTGGTGTTTCTTTCAACTTCGATGCAAACATGAAAAACATCATATTATGAAAAATAAAGTCCTTCAAAGTTTTTGAGTTCTTTTACTCTCTGAAAGAAACAATTTTTTACTCTATGAACTGTTGACGCCGCATTGTACCTTCCTCCACAAAAATTTTGCGATATATGTTACGATTATTTTTCTATCTCCTGATAGATAGTTCAGAACATCTAACATTTTAAAGGTCATCTAATGCTTGTAATATGTAAGTACAATTACTGGAGTAAATCATGTTATCTGACACCTGGATGCTTTTAAGTAAGTCATGAAATTATGCAATTTCATCGTTAGGCACATTGACGATAGAACTAATTATTGACACAGACAATACTGTTAATATCATAGTTATTTGAAGAAGTTCAATTTCTTGTAAGCGATGATTTCAATAATAAAAGATGAAAAGCCCTTCCGTGTGCGCCTATTGGCTAGCATTGAGTTTGTCATGGAACCCCCTTATTATGCTAGGGAATACTCGTAGCTCCTAGTAATCTTTTGACAAACGATATGTGGACAGATAAAAAACGTTTCACACTCAGACTCCAAATTATTTTTTTTTTCAATATTTCTCTATTGATATCTAATGAAACCGAATCGCTTTTGAAAAGATTGATCACTGGTGACGAAAAATGGGTTACCTATGACCAGAACGAGCGAAAAAGATCATGGTCAAAAGGCAAGTAATCTCCACAGCCTATAGCGAAACAAGGATTAACTCGCAATGAGTTGGAGCTATGTGTATGGTGAGATTGGAAGGTGATACGCAAAAATATGAACAATCAAAAAAAATTGCTCAAACACACTATAAGTACTTATAATATTTGAGTGTTTTGCTCGATTTTCCTGGTATCCCATCTTCATATCCTGGTGTGGTGAGTATGAAACTACCTAAGGAGCAGTGGTAAATTTATATTTTTTATAAGTGTAGGCCACTTTATTACCGCCGCCCCATATACCTTTCTAAAATAATAATTTTCTGAAATCTGCGCCCCTAGGCCTCGGCCTACACGGCCTATTGACAAATCCAGGACTGCTAAGGAGTATACTCCTTAAAACAAACAAATAATTCGAAATCGGTCTACAATTGACACAATTATCGCTGAACATGCATAAAAAAACATAGAGACGCACGTAGAACATCCTCCTTTTGTTGAAGTCGGTTAATATATAATAAAAGGTAACTGGACACTGTTAAAAATTTATATGGTCATGTGCCGTAATACATGGAATGCGTAGAAGTTCTCATTTTATTTGAGTTCAATATAAACAAAATAATTAAAAATCGTAACTAACCCATGGTAGGATACTCCATGTTTTCTTTTTGTTTATTTTCGAATATAATTCATACACTTTTTTGCGATACGAATCAGCATTTTCGTTTTGCCAAGCTGACAGCTTGCTCTCCACGTATTCGCTGTGGCAGCACTTTCTAGTTTTGAGACCACTGCTTAGGAGACATGTTTTGGTGTCTAATGGCTCGGCAGACGTTGTTCTTCTACTCTTTCTAGTTTCTTGAGGATTGCTTACCCATATGGTTAATGCCTGCAGCTCCGCCAGCATGGACATAGAATGGATTCCTTCATCTTCTGTATCGATCGATGCCAATCTCAATCGCGTCTCGCCTCCGATCCCGATCCCGATCACCCTTTTGATTCTGATCCCATTCCTATCCTCATTTTCAACCTCAGTCCCGTTCCAAATTTCGGTTTCGCTCCCGTTTTTGATTCTTATCCTGGTCCAGTTGTCAATTCTGCTTCCCAATACCGATTTCGCTACCAACGACAGTTCCGATTTAGACGAAGCCGGAGACAAGAGCTAGTACCAAAATAATATATAAGCTTTATCACTCAGGAATAGTGTAACTTTCTATAAGTTAAAAAAATATTAAAATCTTCTTCGTTCTCGGTCCCATCTCGGCTGTCGGTTATACTCCCCTTTCCCACTTCCAATTTCAATTCGCTTCAAATGTTAGTATCAAAATAAGACATAGGCTAAGTTACTTGGGAGAGTATAGCTTTCTATGAGTGAAAAACTTTCAAAATCGGTGTAATATTTCGGTTCTATGATACCAATACATGGTCGAAGTCGGGGACAAACCCCAGTAGGTATGATAACGAAAAACACACTTTTGACTTTAATCCCTTCTATACACTCATTTCTGACCCCAGTCCTGTTCTCAATTTTGGTTGAATTCGTTTCCAATCTCAATTCTCGCTTTCGTTTTTGATTCTGGTCCCTTTCTCAATTTTGCTCTCCATCCAGGTTTCCACTTCAATTTCGTTAACAGTACCGATCCCAATTTGGACGAAACCGGGTGCAAATGCAAATTCTAAAAATGTCTTAGGAATATAGACTAATGAATAAAAGCGTAAGATAAAATTTAGCGCCATAATTTACTCAATAATAGTTCAAATGTCTATTAGTTAAAGAGTTTTTAGAATCAGTTCTTTAGTTCGATTTAGTAGTGTAAATACACGAATGATATCTCGAGCAATCGCTATTGTTTTTTTTCGAAACCTTCCCAAGGTTGCATATAACATATCATCAAGGCTTCATCATAATCGTATCGATTCGATTAGGATTAGGCACGCATAGAGGACAAACTCACTTACTTTGATTTTTTTATATAGATTTCAGTGGTCGGCGACAACTGATTTTCAGATTTCCAATTTACACACGAATCAGAAATAACACAAGATAGTGCTAACAGCTTCGATGTACCTATTCGGGTTCTTTCCGTCGCCAGCTGCAGTATGACCAAAATAATGTTCCCTTTCTTTTGACTTGATTTACAATAACGCAACTCAAGTCATTTGATCCACGATGACCAATAACTTTCAATTACCTTCTTTTCAATAACACTTTTTTCAAATCGCTTACAATATGACATATGTACATATTGATTGAATATAATGAAAATTGAAGTGTGCTAAATCGCGTCACTTACAATGAAGCAATTCTACATTATTATTTATCGTGTGAGGAAACGAGATATAAATCACGTTGATATTTTAATTTTATTCAGTGCAAATACATAATCCAAAAAAAGTGTTTGGCTGTATCGCGAACACGGCACGTGAATACGTGTATATAACGGATAATGTTTAATTTGAGAGAATTATATGCATAGTTATTTTTTAATGCGAAGAAGCCTTTCGGATTTTATGTATTTATAAACACAGTATCGAAACGTGCACTAGCTGCTGCTAAACATGCCTATCACAATCGGTGTTCACACAAAATCGATATACAGTCCAGCGTTAATATGAAAGCTATTACTTCATCCACTTGCATAGCCTCAGTCGTCCCAGCCGCAGGCGTACTGGCACCGTCGTTGATCTGATCGGACGCCTTCATTCTTTTACGTATCCGGCAGTTATGTAGTGTTATATGCGTATCCCTGGATTATTTTTGAAAAGCCCATTCCAATTCCAACATTCCGTTCCAATATTCCAACCATATACCATCTTTATGTTTCTATTTGCCTTTTTGGCGATTATAAGATGACGTGACGTAATTTAAATTTTTTAATTCACCTATATATATTTTCTTCTACAACTGTTTCTCGCTAATAACTTATATAAGCAATAGATAGATTATGACAAGAGCTAACGATTGAAACTCAAACAAAGTACGTAGCTCTTCCGAGTCAAAATTCATACAAAAAATACATTTTGTGACGCAGCGAAACGACCTTAAAACATCGGCTCTCCCCGCTCCGCTGCGCGCGATGCTTCACAGTCTTACTGAAGGTAACGAATTTTTGATCCTTTAGCTATCGAGCGGTGTAATTAAATTTTGGATGTAAATGATAGATATGCAGCTGCAGCAACAAACTGTACGCCGATTTTGTTATCGTCAGTCTTCTGAATTGCCTCCCACCCTGAAAACAATTGTAAAGACGTTTTCACGTCAAAAAAGCGGTGTACGACATGAAAAAGGACACGTTATGTAAATACTACTTATAATTAATAAACGAATTCAACACACATCCTTGGTCCAGAAGATCTCCTCGGAGTACGTCTGCGGCGCCGGCTCGAACGAGTAGCGAGTAATTCAATCTCCTAAATGCTCGAACTATTCGCTTTGAAGAATAAATTACCGGCATTCGTTCCATCTAGTTAATTCCGTGGAGCGTTCGCCCTCCCCGCTCGCGATTAGCGCCTCGCTTTTTATACGCCGTTGTACGCTCTCTGCCGATTTTCGCTTTTAAACTAATTAAAAGTTTCTATATTAAAAGCTCGAACGAAACTACTGCTAATATTTATGATATACATTTTTGCGATATGAGATATGCGGGCAGTAAATTATTCAACTAGGACAGTTCTACGCTTTTTCGATTTCAAATGGCTTTGGTTTTAATAAGAAATTTAATCATCCTCGTTTATCGGCAACACGATCTTTTTGAATTACAACTCTTAGTATACAAAGTCTTCTATGTATATTTCTGTGAATTACATAAGCGGTGTGCTTGAGAATTATATATCTCGCAAATAAGTAGGTAGCAATTACCGAGGTATAAGGAAACGAAGGCTAAAATAACATTATTTCGTAATAAGGCTTTGTTTTGGTTACATTAAAAAGTATCTTTCCATTTCATTTGGGGTTTGTTAAATAAAAAAAAAATGTAGCAGCATATGAAGGAATAATATCAAAAATGACAAATTAATTTTTAATTGAAATTTTTCATAATCGGACTATATCTTTACTACTGGATTCGAGAAAATAATAGCTAAGGATTTCCAAGAGTAGAAATATATACCTAGAGATGCGTAAATTGCCTCCATGGTATTTTAATGTTTTCTTTTATTAGATAAATTAACAATGAACTTTGTTAATTGTGGTGTTAACGACATTATTGCAAATAGTATCAAAAGTTTCGTATAATTCTTATAATAAAATATATAATATACATCAATATAATATTGTCAGTAACATAGCAGCCGTTTTGCGCGTCACTTTTTAAAATTTTTGCATTACTATACTTCTGGATAATTATTTCAGAGAGGCTGATTGACCAAGGCCATTGCCTTCAAAGTAAAAAGTCTGAATTCTGATAACGGGCTAATTGCGTAATAAAATTTGACATAACTTAATTCACACACTTTATATTTAACATAGAGTTTAAATAGCTCCCGACCAGCGCTAGACCGGCGAGGGAGGCTTAAAGCCGTGACTTGTTATTCTAATTTAACTGTCACACCAAGATGTGTGTTTGTATGAACTTTTACAAAATACGATTTCAATAACATCCGAACGTCTCGAGACCGGAATTATTATTTCCATCCGGACGAAGAAACGGGCGGCCGCCGGGTATTACCATTGTTTTAAACGAGTGCCCGCGACTGCGACTGCAGCGCCCTCCGGCGACCGGCGCCGCACGTGCGCGGGCGCTGCTCGTTCGCAATAAGCTCCCAAGTAGTTACTGCAAGCGGCGCATGAACTGCATCCGCCGTCTTTATTAAAATTTCAACTACAATATTAACTCCCGAGCGAAGTCGGTCCTGTCGCGGGGCGGCGCGCGCGTTTTGATTCACTTCGAGCGCGGGTCGCTCCGACGCTAACGCTACGAAATGGGATTTCTCTTGTAGAAGTCTCGCTAAATAAATTAGTATAATGGAACACTAAATAAACATGCACTTCGCTTCAATTTAAATGCCGTTATAAAGTTTGAATTCAAGTTGTGAAGCAAATAAACTTAAGCGTCACTTTAACTTTTATTGGTAATTTTTTTATGTATTCGAAATACGTCATCCATTATTAATAAGATTGACTAATATATTTATTACTGTTTAATGTAATCTCGAAACAGTTAGAAATATAGTTTCTTTCTCTATGCCGTATCTGAGTCATGTATAAAACTGATGAATAATCAAAAAGACCCATAGAATTGAACTGCTGATCTCGTTTTTTCATGCTCGGTTAGTCAGATTCTTTCATATTATTTCAAGTTAAACTATTTTTATAAATATTCAGTGTTTTATGTATCTGAGTATAAAATATTAAACCATATGTTTCTTGCCCATTCTTCTCAAGTCGAATCAGCATTCGAGATGGGCGGTGTGCAACCACCCTTTCCAAATGCAGTTTTACCAATGTTTTAAGATCGACAAAATACAATAATGTATTTCAAAAGTTATTCTATGACTGGCGAAGTAAATATATTTTTCATTCGATTTGAATAGAATTATAAACAACTAACTTACAGAATTGAAA
The DNA here is from genome assembly GCA_005406025.1 of Eumeta japonica. Lineage (NCBI taxonomy): Eukaryota > Metazoa > Arthropoda > Insecta > Lepidoptera > Psychidae > Eumeta > Eumeta japonica. The sequence goes on along the minus strand of BGZK01000354.1, from coordinate 398,147 downwards.
GTCAATGAGGAAAGCTTACATAAATTTTAAAATATAAATTAGTTATCACGTATACATTTTTCTGAAAATACTTATTTTCATAATAAATATCTAAATCTAAGTACTGAGAATTTTAAGTTGTAATATGATTATTTTTATTCGTTTGTGTAAAATTATTCGTTTCTAAAATCATAAACCGCGTACTCAAGTTTCACGTGTTACCAACGGGTATACTCTGATAATTGCATTGGATAAATTTTTATCTGTTTAAAAGTCATAAGTAACGATAAAAATTCTAACAACACCCGCTGCGCCGAATCAACAACTGCCGTCACCTCCCATTTTACCGTTCAATAGGCTGGTTCCGTTAACACCTGCGACCCAAACTCGTTCCTCGTTTTTATTATTGTTATAGCATGTTTATTTTCCTTTTATTAATATTATTTAAGTGAGTTAATTACATTAAAAATAAATTAAATCATTAAAATATTAAATTATGTTATAGAATACAGCGAACATTCGAGACATACAAATTATTAATTTTACTTAAGGGATTACATTAAAAATACATTTCGTAGTCAAATATTAAATTATATTGTAGATATTCAATTTACATGTAAATTAGGGTGATTCATTTCCGCAAAGTATATTTTTTTCTCGGTGCTCAAGCAAAATCTTAATCTACCTACATGAAGAAAAAAAAATTCTCACCAAGTTTGAGCCTTTAATTTCAATTTTAACCACTTTCTATTTCAATTTTTAGTTTTCCCATTTAAAATACACGTAAAAAAATGTTTTTTTTTTTTTAAATTTCTAATGCTTAAAGACTTTTTGCAATATTTCCAATCAGTTTGATGGACCTTATAGGAAATTTCACGCTCTTTAAAAATGCATTTGGGATTTTTTTCTTATCTCCCATTGGTTCACCAGTAGAAGTGGTCAAAGTACAATTTTTGCCAAAAATCGCTTTTTTTCAGTTTTTTCGAGCTAATTGCCGAAAGTAAAAGGAAAATACGACTCAATCATTAATGAAAAGTGGTTCGGTTGACATATCATGCATTTATAGTGATTTTTATGTCCAAAAACTTAAAAAAAACCTTTTGTCTTGGCAATCCAATCTTTGTCTGCTGTCTTGTTTATTTCATCTGTTCACTTGTCTTTCGTCCTTCCTATATCTCTTCTCTAATATAGTCCTGTCCAAGGAATAATTACTTTTGCCCATCGCTTGCCATCCATAGGTGTGATGTGGCCGGCTGATTGGTATTTCAGTTTTTTGCAGTGCTCTAAAGCATCAACGGTTCTAATTAATTTTCGTATTTCTATGCTCCTTTTTCTGTCTCTTTTTTAGATATAGAATACTGCGTTTTATCGATTTTTGACACATTATATTTTGTTTTTTTATAAAAATGAAATATCCAAGTGTAATGGCATATCCAAAAAGTCTAAAATCCTTATTTTGAGTTTTATGAGTGATTTTGATTTTACCACTTCTTTATTGAACCAAAATTTGTTCCACGAGATATTTATTAGTCCCAATTACTTCATCGGTGTGTTGACTTCTTGAACAATATCTGTTTGCCCAAGTATACATATTCTTCTACATACTCCAACGAGTTATTGTTGACTTGAGTAGATATCATTTTGCTGTTGACATAATTATGTCTGTACTGTTTTAGTGTTAAGTTTTTAGTCATATCTATGCTTATAATATGTAGTTCGTTGATCATTTTTTCCATTTTAGATGATTTTTTTGAAAAAAATATCTTCAGCAAATCTAAAATTACTTAAATATTTTCCTTTTATATTTATACCTATTCTTTCCCATTTTAAAGTCCTCAGTATGCTGTGGAGAACACATATAAAATATTTGGGTGATAAGGAGTTTGCTTGTCTAACGCCTGAAGAGGCGTTAGAAATGGAGATCAAAAAATACACATCCAAAAGGCTGTATGTTTTTTGATCTCCATTTTCACTCGATTTATACTTTTGCTGTATAAGTCTTTTATTAGTTCAATTATTTGCAAAGATACTTCAGGCTCCCGTAGGGCCTTTGACATGCTATTATATAATAATAAATCAAAAGCTTTAGAATAATCTACAAATACAAAATAGAGTGGTCTTTAAGTTCTTCGTATTTCTCTATGATTATGTTCAGTGTGTGAATATGATCTGTAGTCGAGATTTTTTTTCTTAAAACCTACTTATTCCAGGGATTGGTGTTTTTCAATGAGTGGTGCGAGACGTTCCTCAAGGCAGGAAGCAAATAATTTGTAAATATTTAGTTGTAAACTGATTGATCGGTATTTTCCAATGTCAGCCAGATTATTTTTTTTAATAACAACAATAAATCAGATTTCATCCATTCTTTGGGAATTTGTCTTTTGTTTATAATCCTATTAAACAAACTTATTAAAGATGAAACTAATAAGTGAGTATTTACCAGTTTTCATTGCTTTGTTCGATATACCGTCTGGACCATTGTTATTTTCAGTTTTTAAAGTTTCTATTTTCTTGAACACTTCTTATTTTTAAAATGTACTACAAGTACTAGAGTTTGAAGTAGGTAGAAGAAGCTCTTGGTTTTAGTTTTTCGCTGAATAAAGATGATTATAAAATGCTATTGTTAATTTTATTATTTTTGGACTCTTGAAATTTTTTCTGTTGGTAGAATTTTTCAGTTCAATCTGTATATGTTTTTTTTATAAGTAGCAACGCTCTTTGTTCTCTTTCTTATACTCATTTCAAATTTAATTTACTTGTTTTTTCCTCTTGCTTCGTTCAGTTCAGTATTATTTCTGTGCTTCTATTGATTTCGAAAAAGCATATGGTAGGAACGGACTTGTAACTGTATTGAAATCTTTTTCATAGAATCCCAAAAAAAAATGCAAACAATGACTTTTAATATTCGTAAAATTATTAGACTGGGATATGTAGCATCACTATGGTCTAATCATGGATTAATACGGTTTGAAAAAACATGAATATCGACTTAAAGTAGGTGGTTTATACGTAGTAGTACTTGTGTTGTCGTTGTTGCAGAAAGTGATAAAAAAAAATTTTATTGTTACGTCAATAACAAAAATTGTTATATATGTAATTGTCAATTAAAATAAATTTATTATATGCTTGTACTAAATTTATGATATATATAAAGATCACAAGAGCGCTTGTGTTTTGTATTTTTTTTCAAGTTTCTAAATAGAAGAAATATTAAACGCTTGATTAAAGATAACTTGTCCTCTCTTTTTGTTCCAGATGTTGATTGAATTAATACAAAATGGTCACGTTCCTCGCTCTCAAAATTTATGGAATTAAAATTGACAAATGAGTACTTGAATAAAGCAGCAAAAATATTTTTGTTGGGATTTATGTGAGACCAAACCAATAAACAATATTTTATTACAGATAAATTACCCTGGTAATAAGAGTTTCTGACGTCAACATACCAACAAAACTTCTAATAAAAAGTTTTAAAAATATTTCTTAACATCATAGCAAATGCTACTGCCGATGATCTTAAGAGCCCGTACGTCAAAATGTTATTATCCAGTTCCTCGAATAATGCAGCTAGCTCAGGCTGTACAATAATTCACGTATTAATTATAAAATTATGCTTAGAGTTTTAAGCCCGAAAGGGTTTTTATAGTATTATTGAAGAGCAAATGAACATACTAGCTATCAAAGGGTTGGTGGTCAAGACTACCCATGGCCACTTGCAACCCCAGGTGAGAAACTATTGCGTTGTCGGCCTCTTGGGAGGGAATGGGATATCTAATAGAGAGAGGGTCCGTTAGACGGAAGGGAGGAATCAGCCACCAGAATTCTCACTAACTAGACGACACGCATGAGTGTAAGTCGCTAATTCACATCCGTATTCTATGAGAGTGTTGTATATCACCGGGCGAGCCGACTAATTTTTGTGCCACAGGCAAGTTGGTCACAATATAGCTCTACCACAGTAAGTCGTATCTTCCATTCCGAACAGAGAAAATCTACCACAGTATAATTTGCGCAGAATCGGTTCCAGACAGTTTAAACGTTATAGGATGGATCCAAGTGTGCCTTAGATAAAAAAGCATTACAGGATAGAGCTTATTTCTGTAGAAAATTCTTTTCAACATTAATATATACCACTGCAAGATTAAGTTAGTACGTAAACACTGTAGTACGTACGTACTCTTAGTACGTATAACTTTAGTAAACACTGATTACACAAATATTACACAAATGATATAAGGTTCATAACGTAATATACCCATTTGTCGGTACCGAGTACCGGCAAAGCGATTTTCACAAAAATCTGTAGTAAGCGTAACTGTTTTTGGATTAGAGAATAGAATTCACAACTCAGACGTCACACATCGGAATTGTAACTTTTATGTCTTCGACATTAGCTCTAATATTAATACCCAATGTTGCACTCTAATACTTTAATTTAATCTATTTTAATCTGGCCGATACGAAGTGTCAAAATTGAAGAAAGTTACACATTGTATGTTGGGCACACTATAAGTTTCTGGAACTGGTCAAATACATAAACAATATTTATAAAAGTAATCACTACATTTGAAAATGGAACTCATTGGTGGTACATCACAATTTTTTTCACCTAACTGGCAATTGTTTTTAGATTGTGGTGTCATTTAAAAAATTGCGTGTCTTTATCACTATGAATTTAAGATGTATAGATTTTCGTAATATGATCTACGATTTTAAGTGTAATTTGACAGCTCAGCACACCCTCGCTCTGCTTCGGACTGCTTTCGGCTATACAAGACGTCTACTTATTACTGGTTTTCAGAATCCTAGCTCGGCCGTGTCAATCTCACTGGCGAATTTTGTGATGGTCGCTTGTCCACCGCTGTTAACAGCAAAAACATCGATTCTGTACGTCGTATGACAAAATAGACTGGCATTTGTAACCTACCATGAGATTAATACATCCTTAGGCATAGGCATGAGTCAAAAACAATCAATGCTACACAATATGGGTATGAATGAGCTGTAATTGCGGTGGCTCCCACACAACTTGACTGAAGCTCAAAAAACGGACTGCATCCCTTGGTGCATGCCATGTTTACCAAATTCAAAGAAGAGACGTTAAATTTGGTGTGGAATACAGTAATATTTGACGAAACATATATCTACCGCAACGACCCCAAAACAAAGCAGAAAACGACCGTATGGGTCTATCGCGATGATCCTAAACCAACCCAAGTGGCGCACGAACGAAGTGCCTCTAAGCGGATGATCGCTTTCTTTTTTTAATAAAACTAAACACTTTGCTACTGTTGCTTTGAAGGATTGTCGTACCGTGATTAGTGATTGGTACATGACCATTTGTTTGCCGAAAGTTATTGATGAACTCCATAAAATTACCGTAAGCATCGTATAATCTTATACCACGACAATGCCAGTTCTCACAAGGCCAAATAATTTTTTGAAGTAAAACAGCACAAAACTTATGAGCAATCCTGCATACAGTCCCGACCCGGTAACTTGTGACTTTCTTTTGGACGCAAAAATCAAGAACCAATTACGCGGTCAACGGCTTTCATCAGCAAAAGTTCTCGAAGACTATGAAAAACATGTTTTCGAGTTCACCAGAAAGGGTAGTATAAATGTTTACAAAATTGGTTTTTTCGCATGAAAAATTACATTTATGCTAACGAAAAATATTTGAGAAACAATAATAACATTTTTGACCATTCGCAATAATTTTTTCTTATTTGTTCCTGAAATTTTCAGTAAGTCCTACATATTCCCAAACACGAAATATAACGTTTACCGCTCACTGACCCAATTTGCGAAATAGTTTCTTAATTCTATTTTGCTAATGTATATTTGAATGCAGGTGTTACTGGAAATAGAATGTTTGGGTTCTTATAAATAAAAACTGGTTGTACTACAAAAGTTTGTGTTTTTGTGTCGTGTAATAATCACCCCACTTTTGAATTATAATATCCCATAATATTTGTATTAGAGATTGAGGGAATTGACCTTAAGCTTTTGACCCTTAATCGGTGCAAGGCGGAGGTTATTAATAATTATTATCCCCGAATTGGCAACAACATCTGAAACCGACTGCTTTGCGTGCTCTCCTGGGTATGGAATATTTTTATTTCCCATTGTCACAAACTCATTTGTATTTTGCTTCTTGTGAGAATCCGGACCCAATACTTTTTAAATTAAAGGCTATTTTCTAGACAACTGAACCTCCAGCACAGGTTGTTATAACTCTTATGATACGACAGGTTATATACTGTCTTCTTTATGTAAAAAGTTACAACCCCAAATTCTTTTGAGAATGAATAATCACTTTTTTTTGTTTTCAAACCTTTTTTATTGCCACTAACTGTTAAGAAACTATACGATCACATTTTTATTTAATGAAAAGTTAGTAAAAGCTTTCATATTGAGTCATTTTGTGGTTATTTGAAATAAAATATTTATTACAAATATTTCTCCAAATATATCCCTACATCAAGTTAATGAATTCCAGTTGGATTTATGACGGTGATGGTAGGTTTTTGGGAATCAAACAGTTCGTTTTGGAAATAGACATTGGTGTTTTTTATGGGAAAGAAGTTCAACCTTTTCTTAGACAATTTCCACCAAAACTTCAAGAGTACCAACATCGCCGCCGAATCTCACATAAACTTGAGCAGTTTCTTTAAAGTACAGCTGTCGTTACATTTGAATCCTCTTCCTCCTCTTAGCACACTTATAATTGTTATATTTTTTCATAATTAAACAAATATAGGGCCGTTGTAGTACGGGCTACAAACAAAACAAAACATCAAACAAAAAATTAACCATCGAAAGTGATAGAACCGAATCTATACAATGTTCGACACGAGTATGAAGTACCCCCATGTTACTAAGACATTCACGGGCACAGAATGGTTAGGATTGCACTCAATCAGATCGACTGCATTTATAACACAATACTCCATTGTGAGGGGAGACTGCATACACTTAAAAAACTTATGCAAAAATAATTATTCCGAAAAATTCATTACATTAAACTTTTTCATTACCAACTTTAACAAATTTTTAAGAAACGGAGAGGTAACTCGTAAGAGAATGAATAATATACAGACATTCCAAAATGTTTTTAATGAAACTTGCAAATTAAACTTATAAACCACAAAGAGAAGTGCATAGTCTTATTAAACGTAATTTAATAAATATAAAATATTATGTATATATAATATATATCATGTAATTGATATAATTTAACTAGTTCAGATTTATAGATATCGAACCAGTTCATAAAACACGAATTTCAATGTACTCTAGTTCCTGCACGCGAAGATCGCTAGTATTATTGCTCACAATCAATACGAACATGCTTAGAAACAGAATAGGTGATTAATATGCGAGATAACCGACTCTTACTACACAAGGAACTAATTAGAGAAATAATTTGGTTAGATACGTGACGTATTTGCAGAAGGTAATGAAGATAATTTGAAATGTAAATTGTGATTCTTTCTGTGATGTGACTATAAAAACTAATCTAAATAAATTAATTGTTACTGTTTTTTTATGGTAGTAAAAATACGTTTTTGTTTACAAAAACTGAGAAAAACATAAGAAACATTTACATTTTTTTCGTTTGTAATAGGTTGGTAAATATTGTAATTTTGATGTTTTTAAATCATCATCAATAAATTAAAGCACTCAATTTAAACTTTAAATGTAATATTTTTCAATATTTTAATATCAGTTCTATCCAAAAATCGATTTTGAATAGTGATGAACATTTATACCATTAAAAAAAGACAAGTGATAATCGAACGAAATAATGAAATTGATATTTATATTTTCAGACCGATAAAAACATCATTCTTCTTCGGGTCAAGTAATCGTATAAAATGCAACAGAAAGAGATTTTGATCTCCAAAACAGAATATTAATTAAACATGTCATTACGTCTATTACCCATTCGTTATCGGTTCCTCGTCGCTAGCTAAATTATTTCCGTTGAAATTCGTAACTATAATTCGACAGTACGAAATAATAGATGTTGTTTATAGGAAAATATTAAATATTTTTTTCGTTTTTTCATGAACGCGCTTGTGCATGATTGCTAATTTATTTACACAGTATTTCGCAATTACATTATTTTATTCTAAGTAGACATCGGCCCGCTCGTATCATCTCTCTTTTATCGCGTTACATGCAAAAGCAACTGACTCAGGTCACTCTTATTACAATCAATTTACAGACACTTTTCATAATGGCAATTCCAAGTGTTCACTACGACATTACTACAAAACTAGGACGGAGAAAGCGACGTCGACCTCGAGAAACGGTGGCGATCAGCCAACTGGGTGCCCACATACGCGTGTACACGCAGAAATGTTACACGGACACACCCCGACTATGGAACTGCAGGACCTCGCACGAAATCGTTTCGTAATTAATGAATGGGGGACATAAGTCGGCGAGCGGGCACCGAGAGCCTAATAGCGATGTAATGATTTCGTGCTGGACTAGGCTGTAACAATACGTGCGGAACAATGAGTACAATAAGACAAAACATTTATATTACAGTCGTGCAGTAACTTTGCCATATCGACCGTTACGCAACCAGAAAATTTCTCTCTATGATTGCGGACTATACGAAATCGTGTCCCTTATAGACATTAGTTTGTTCTTTGCATCCGTATGTATAGGATAGTTGAATTGATCTATGAATACGGTTAGATACGGTTGTTTGTATTTTACTCGTAGAATAAAATTACAAAAGACTATTTTGTCTCGTTAGTCTTTATGTAGCTTCAATTTTTTTGTTTGAAGATAGGCAGCGACAATTAATTTGAAATTTGCTTAAGTATATATAATTTCAATATTAACGGGGGCAAAGATGATAGCACTTTTAAAATAACAGAGCAAAGTAAAATTATATTGCTAAATTTCACTACAAACGAGCACATTTTAATGCATATAAGAAAGTTTAGCTCAATATATGAGTTACACCAATGTCTAGAATGTAACATACTTCTGAATATTATATATGATTTATACGATAAATCTTTTCTTAGTCTTTCCAGAGCTATTATTATGTAGAACGAAAATTAAATTAATCGAGCACTAAATTAGCTAAGGCTACTTAGTTAGCATTTGTTGCAACTCGTAATACAGAATAATAGTATCGATAAGGTGCGAAATGGAGACATTGTTCATATATTCCTTTTTCATTATCTTTCTAAAACTATTTTTTTTTATTCCCCAGTTATAGAGATATCGTCACAAATGTTTCATCGTACTTCCAAAGTCCTGTAGTTAATCTATTTTGAAATACTGGTCCATAAATCAGTCAATATATATTATAGAAGAAAGTGTATAATGTGCGTGCTGCAAAAACTCAAAAAGGAATTAAGGAACAATCAAGGAACTTACTTGAGTAATAACGCTTTATACTTTCTCGATTAAGATTATTTTTGTTCTTACACAAAAGGCCTACCTTTAGAACTCAAAGGCTGAAATCTTGCCTTCTAGAATTTTTACAATAGTCTACAGCCTTCGTGAGTATTAGAGAGCACTCTACAGCATAGAATGTTCCAGGATGTTCATGAGTCTCAGACCATTCCCCAAAATTTCATAATATTCTGGAACATTTTGTAATGATGTAGAATGCTCTCGAATATCTATGAATGCTCTCGACCGTTGTGGAAACGAGAGAGCCAAACCTTCAGCCATTATATTTCCAAAAGTACAACCCTTCGATAAAAACGAAAATAATCTTCATCGAGAAAATTCAAAGATATTTTGGACCGTTCGAGGATAGTCTAAAACGGTTAAGAAGTTTTTAGAACAATCCGGAACATTCATGAGTATATTAGTTTGAAATGCTTAAGAATATTCTGGAAAATTCCAAAATACCATTGGTAAGGGTATACCCGGTGTCAATTAAGGCACAAGACGACTTTATAAATTCTCAGGTGAAGTATTTTTGAAAACGGTCAAGGTTATTTTTAGAGTAACTTACAGCGAGGAATTCAAAAGTGTCCTTAAATTTGACCTTGGACTTGACCTTTAAGGTTATTTCAAAATCCTTTTGTTTTTTTTAATGGAACCTTTATTTAACCAAACCTCATTTATGACGTCTGTTTAATGTCATAGGACATGGCGCTCACAATAAACAAACACCGGACGGCATCTTTCATTTTCTTTCTAAGAAAATTTCGAAGATGAGCTGTGTTTCTGACATCGGTAAAATGACACGCAATCTCATTACACCAAGATTTAAAAGCGAGCGACTCATGACGCGATCCAGAAGACGCCGATAGTTCGCCTATAGGTTGGGAAAAATTTTTTCGTATTTAATAAGTAAAAAGTTACAATAAAATCTTTTTGATTGTGCTCTTTGTATCTGGCTAGTTTTAATACCATTAAATAGATGACATTTACAAAAGAGAAAAATAAAATGTAAAAAGGGTGTCCCGTCATTTTTCTATCGTTTTTCTGTCTACTAAATTATTGAATCTAACGTAGAAATTCAATACAATTCAAGTTTTATTACAAAAAAGAGAAAATTGCCACACAAGTCACAAAAAAAACTGTAATGTTTATGGACCTAATGCAGAGTCGATAAGATAAGATAAGAAGTCGGTAAGAAAACTAATTTTTTGATGTCAAAGATGAACCTCGCTCTGGTCCGGTCGATAAAGTCGTTGCTATTTTGGAAAACGTAGAGCAATATCGGCATATCAATTCTTACAACATAGCTGAAGAGCTGGGGACTGACCACAAAATAGTTTTGAGCCATTTCACAATCCTAGTCGTGTTTGAGCTTGTCAGAGTTGTCTTGAGATGCACTCTGACCATGAGTGATTTTCAGGGTCTGATGTTATAGCCCGAAGGTAAACACAGAAACTCCATAATGAAATAACGTATCCTAGCCATGTTTGGTCTTGTAGAAATCTTCTTGAGATGTACTTTAACCATGAACGATTTTCAGGGTCTGATGATGCAGCCGGAAAATAGGGACTTGCACTATATAATTGAACAATGTATCCGAGCAGTGATCGCGATTCTTGGAATTGTCTTAAAATGCACTTTAACCGTGATTGGTTTACAAGGTCTGATGATGAAGCCGGAAGGTAGACGCTAGTACTCCATAATGAGACAAAGTAACCCAGCCGTGTTTGGACTTGTTCATATTGTCGTGGAATACACTTTGACCATGATTGGCTTTCAGGATATGATCACAGAGCTGGACGTTTGGAAGCTCCATCATCAAACCCTGAAAGTCAATTGTGGTCAAAATACATTTCACGGCAATTCCAACAAGGCCAAATACGGTTAGAATATATTGTTCCGTTATGATGTGTTAATTCCTGTACCAACCGTCGGGCTCCATCATCAGAACTTGTAAGCCAATTATGGTTATAGTGCACTTAAAAAATTCTATTAAGAACACATACGACTAGGTTACGTTGTTCTATTATGGAGTGCCAGTGTTTACCTTCCGGCTTCATCATCAAACCCTGAAAATCACTCATAGTGAGAGTACATTTCAAGACAATTCTAACAAGCTCAAACAACTCGGCTATGTTATTCCGTTATAGAGTTCCTGTGCCTACCTTCTGGCTCCTTCATCACATCAGTTCAATTATGCTATATTATTGTACAGTCATCGATTTTCAAAAAGTGTGCAAAGTTTTAATTTAATCTAACGTTTTAAAGTCACTCAAAATTGCGTATAAGAATAATATTTTTTACGTAATAAGGCCCCCGGATTACCTCGTAATAAGTCAATGTTATGTGACTAATGGAATTGAACTTATTCATTATGAGCTTTTACCGCCGGAAAAAAACAACAATTCGAGATCTCTACTGCCAACAGCTGATGAGACTCAAGGAACAAGTATAGAAAAAAACGGCTGGAATTGTTAAACAAAAAGGATATGATTTTTGACTATGACAACGCCAGATCACACACATCATTAGCCACTCAGCAAATAGTGAGAGAGAGAGAGTTTGGCTGGGAAATGTTGTTAGGAAGCAGAAACCTCCACCTAATAGCCATAACCTTGCACCCTCAGATTTTCACTTGTTTCAATCTCTTCAGAAATTCTTTAGATTGTGCTAGGTTAATATCAAGACAGAACTGTCAAAAGTTTTTTTTATATTTGTATGTGTATTTGTACACACACACGTGTGTGTGTGTGTGAATGTGCGCGCGCGTGACATGCTTACATGCGTTCGAGCGTGCGTGCGTGCTGCGTATGAAATACGAAAAAACTTTTCCCCAACCCTATATTTCAGAGTTTTTATGGGCTCCATAGAATGAGCTGTGAAGGCTTCGACGAATACAATCGCTGAAGCTAATTCCGAAACATTTACTTTTTTCGATTGTTCTTTGTTCTCTATTCGTTGTGTCGTCGTCGGTATATGAAGAGTACCGAGCCGCTTGAAGGCGTCTTTTTTGTACACGGCCGGATTCTGTTCCTCTATGCGTAGCGATTTAACGATGGCGGGCAGCGATTCTATTTTTGTATTTCATTGTGTGATCGGTACTGTGAGCTCGGGCCCGTTGGCGGTCGCTTTCTCTTCATCTTGATTTTGTAACCACGATACGACGCACTGATGTATTACTTCCGAACGCACCTCGGAGGTCCTGTCCTCGTCCTCTTCAAATTCTTCCACTTCTGCGGTCTCCACACGTGCCAGCGCTAGTTCTATCCTTGACTTTGCGATCTCTTCCCGTCCTTTCGCAAGCCATTGCGCTCTGTCGGACTTTAGTAACGTCGCACATGACATTTTCTTTGAACGTGAAGCTTGAACGGGTTACGGGATCTCTACATATGGCACTTCTGGAGTGGAATCATGATAAATCAAATCTTCTATAACTTGCCTTTTTTTATGACTCTTCTGTAGTTATTTTAATACTTGTAGATCTGGTTATAGGCATCTCTATCTCTTTCAGACACTTTTCTATCTTATGGGTCGATGAATTTGGCTCTATGGGACCAGAAAATTATGAAAAGCACTTAGGATGAGCAGCGTGCAAGCCTTAATTCCCCGCACCTATATGCGAGTATTGATGCGACCTACAACTGATCGCGCAGGAATTTTTCTTAGTTGAAATCAAAAACTATTTACAATATCAATCTCAGCGATTCTTCTCGAAAATACTATTAAGCGAATGTCGAATAAATGTTAGTAATATGAGCTCTGATATTTATAGGGTCTGGTCTGACCGGTGTAAACCAATCACAGCCCCAAGACGGCATGTGGCATAATCGCAACATACACGCTTCTCATGTGTAGTATGTTTTATTTGTGTGGTGTGTTACGTGTATGTCCCTAATTCTGCAATTCATTTAAAAAATGTCTAAGTCTATTACAAATTGGTTTCAAATTAATACTCTTAATTATGTACATAAAACAAAATCTGCAAGTTAATTTAATCGTTATAACGATATTTGAGGGCACCCTTCGATTTTCTTGGGATTCTATTATCAGATTCTGCCTTCTTCTCAATGGAATTATCTAGCGAATATACCATCTTCAATAAAAAATAATTTTTGAAATCGATTCACATTTGACAAATATATTGCATAATATTCACAAAAAAATTACAGACGTATTGAATTTTTTGGAGTTGTCGCAGCTTCGTTGTGTTCACAGGTTTGCAGGAGGACACGCAGCGTGGCCGGGAGGGCCGTCACGATCTTCGAGTTCAAAAATATTGTGTGGTGGTGACGGGAACGCCAGGGATAGGCGGTCCAGCCCGGAGAAACGGCACGGCCTTCAAAGTCGTCGGTAGCGGTGACAGCAGCAGGCGCAGCAGGTACCAGTGGCAGCAACAGACGCGCCGGAGATAGACGGCGCAGCCAGAGGAAGCGTCACGGATCTCGGGTTCGGCACCAGCGGGTGGCAGCAATGGACGCGTTAGTGACGGTCGGCGCGGCCAGGGGATGCGCCTCGGACTTCGAATTCGGCGGCGACGAACGAGTTGTAATAAAAATATAGTCTCAAAAAGGAACGTCTAGCACCGTCGGTATCACCTGAGCAAAAGAGCGGGCGGCGGCCAGCGAACGGCGGAATGCCACCCAAAAAGTACATGTACCCCGACTGCATTCAAATATGACAATGAAATTCTAGCTACCTCTTGAGCTTACGAATAAAATTTACAGCTTGTGGGGCGGTCAAAAAGGTGTGTGAAAATGCCATCGGGGTTGTCACTGTGCAGTCTGAGTTAATATATAAAAAAAAGAAATGAAAATAAAAAGCGTCGGTCAAAAAATCTGTAAACTTTACAATAAATTATTTCAACATATTTATGAAAAATTATTATTAATATAGACATAACACTAGAAACAAAAAGAATCTGTATACGTATGAGTTGATTTCATTTTATTAAATATTTATTTAAGGAAATCTGCATGCAACTGTACACTTAAATCACTGCTAACATGTTATTAAATGTACTTCTGTGTAAATTTAAGGTTACGTGGGGCGCACTATAAGTTTCTGAAACTGGTCATTTAAATAACCAATATTTAAAAAGTAATTACTACATTTAAAAATGGAACTCATTGGCTGTAGAACACAGTTTGTTTCATCTAACTGTCAATTGTTTTTACATTGTGATGTCATTTTGAAATTGCGTGTTTTCATTACTATGGATTTAAGTCATAAAATTTTCGTGAGTGTGACTTTCTACGTTTTTAAGTGTAATTAGACAGCTCAGCAGAGCCTCTCTCAGCTTCGAACTACTTTTGGTAATAAAGCACTATGCATGACGACTATTTATAACTGATTTGCAGAATTTAAGCGTAGTTGTGTCAATCTCAGTGACGAATTTTATGATGGTTGCCTGTAAACCGCTATGAACAACAAAAACATCGATGCTCTGAGCCTTATGACGGAAAGAAACACACACGTGACCTTTGGTGTGGGACATAGTAACAGGTGACAAAGCATGGATTTATTGCTGTGATCCCAAAACAAAGCAGTAATCGATCTATCGCGATGAGTCGAAACCAACTAAAGTGGCACGCGAGCGAAGTGCCTCTAAGCGGATGATGCTTCTTTTTTAGTAAACCTGGATACGTGGCTACTATTGTTTTGGAGAATCATCGTACCGTGAATAATAATTGGTATACGACCATTTAGTTGCTGGAAGTTATTTAGGAACTCCGTAAAAATAACCGTAAACGTCGTGTCATCTTATACCACGACAATGCCAGTTCTCACATGACCAAACAGATAAATAAACTTTTAAAGTAAAAAAACGTAGAAGTTATGAGTAAACCTATATACAGTCCCAACCTAGCACCTTGTAATTTTTTTTCGCAAAATTTAAGAACCAATTGCGCAATTATTCATCACCAGAAGAGGCTGTCGAAGAGTATGAAAAACATGTTTCCCAAGTCACCAGGGAGAACTAGCATAAATGTTTTCAAAATGGATTTATTCGTAAGAGAAAGTGCATTTATACTAATTCAGAATAATTTTGAGAAACAAAAAATTGATTTTTCAGAAATTCATAGTAATTTTTTCTCATTCATTCCATATATTTTCAGTATACTCTACGTATTATTAAGTAAATACTAGTGACAAAGAGTGTCATTAAATTTTCGAATATTAATAAAATAATGTCTAAAGTAATAGCGGGGCCTCCGCCACTCGCTATGATCTCACTAGAACACGGTAAAGAGCGTTATGTTTTACTAGACCATACAACATTCTAATTCTGGTTATGAACTCATTGACCAATGTCTTTTAATCGATTATTAAACTAATCAACTCTTGTCGTGTCTGAGAGAAGACGTTAAGCCATCGATCCCAAAAGTTCAAAGCCCTCATCCACACTGGATCGTCGTGGAGCTCAACAATTCAAAATTAAAAAATGTAGGAGAATGTGTTTTAGCAGTGGAGTTACCAATATGACACAATAATATGTATGAGCATAAACAGCTTAACTTTTCAAGTCATATTTTTTACATTACTTTTCTTTTTAGATTACTTTTTTTTTATTGGTTTCATCCACGGTATCGAACATGATCTGCTTTTGAAGGTTGTCGGCGATGTAACTGTCAGCCCCATTCCGGCACTGTTCACGATACCAATTTCCAAATCTCGATTCCGATTGTAGCCTCGATTTAGATCAAATTTTCGATCAAATCAATTTGAAATTTACATGAAAGTAGAATTGTATTATGGAATCTCTTAAACCGATTCATTTTTTGAGACAGACAATTTCATTGAAATCTTTGACTTACATTAATTTTAATTTTTAATTCATCTTCTCGTTCCAACATATCTCTTCATCACTGTTTTAGATGGTCAAGTACACAAGCCGTTATTTCATAACGACGTAACTTTTTGATGAATATTTCGTGATTTACGTAATCGAACGCCTTGGAGAGATCAAAAAAACCCTCTTATTATATCCTCCAAATCCTCTTAGGCTTTTAAATTAATTTTCTCAACAAGCTCAAGACCAAAATCGATTGTTAAGCGACCCCATATGAAACCGAACATTTTTGATTATTAATTTATTATTGTAAAAATGTGATGGAAGTTGACTTAGGATCAACTTTTCAAGAATTTTACTTGATATTGGCTGTATAGATATACACCTAAAGTTAGTGGGACTTGATTTAGAACTGCTTTTGAATATATTAACAACTTTGCTTTTTTTCATTAAATCAGGAAACATACCATCTATTAAAAATAATCCCCAAATATGACGTGATACAACCAATAACAGACTTTACAGTTTTAATTGATAGATCAAGGACATCAGCAGTCTTTTTATGCCATACTAACGTCTTCCCAATTTACATATTTAATTTCTAAATTAATGCTACCAGGCAAAATATTTTCATTTACCACGAGCGAAAGATAAATTGGGAGATTTAGTAATCCAATTGGAATATTAGCAAGATTATTTTATAGGCTTCAGTACTTTTTTTCAATTTTTTTTTATGAATTATTTTAAGTCAAAAGTAAAAAGAAGACATTAATGAGTTAGAAGTGGTAATAAAGACAGTCAGGAAAATAAACGGGCAGTAGTTTATTTATTACAAAATTGTGTGCTCTATTAGACTCTACTATAGGACACTAAAATAAGTTTTCTTAATGTTAAGCTATGAAACATCATACAAACGAACAGACAGACAAACAAACAAGAAGCAAAGAAAATAATATTTATTTGAAACTAAATAAAAGCAGACTATTGTTTCTCAGTATCAAACTAGCGCCGTGACAAATATTGGTTAAATAGGAACTGTTATTTAGGCCTGAAAGCGTAACAGATATTCAGACAGACAGAGACACTTTTGCATATATAACATTAGTATGGATTAATCCATAGGCTTTAAAGCCTACATCGAATTTTCTTCAAATCGTTTCATTTTCAAGTTTGTACATTCAATATGTAATTAACCAATAAATGCATAGTACTCGAAAAGATATAAATTGCTTCATAAAAACATCGAAGGTATAAAAAAAAAAAATGAGGGCCGTCACGGGACGTCTGGCACATGTGAAACATCGAGTTTGTACAAGTAATATACATTAAAGACAAGATTACAGCAGGAACTAAATAAAGCATAATAGAAAAATTAAATATGACTAATTTTTAACAGAAAATGATGACTATTTATTTAATAAACATTTATTTTCATTAAATACAAAAATTCAATATTAATTTCAAGTTGCCACTACTTAATTCATTTCATCTGTGACTTCAAATACCGTAAGTAAATAGTAAACAGCACCATCGAACCGAGTGAGAAGGGAGTCGCACAGTCGTTTGCGCATGACGCGCGTCGACACATCGTACACACTACTACCTGTGGACTGTATATATCTATAGTATAGCGTGGCGACCCGTCGCTATGCCGTACACATTACTACATTTTGACTATATATGCCATTGTACAGCATGGCGATCCTACACCACACAGTGCACTCTACTACAAATAGACTGTATATACCCTAGTATAGCGTGGTAACCCATCGCCACGGCAAGCGTCGCCACGCCAACAATACGGTTTACCATGCGCCTATAGATGTTTCACATCAAAAATAATCGCTACCTTTGAAAATAAAATTTCCACAGAATCGCATGGTCAAATCAGTTAGATATTCTGATAGGTGCTGTATTAAAGCTACTGTTACGACATTTGCATTCTCACAAAGCTTAGAATTTATTCTCCCGGCCACTATGAAAGCTAGAACATTCGGACGCTTCCGTCTCCGACACACATTGATTAGTGTCTTAGATTTTGGTGAGTTATATTCCTTTATGTACAAGTGAGTACATAAAGGAATATAACTCTTATCCTTATGTACATTTTGAAAAAAGTAACTTAAATTTATATTCCATAGTAATGGAACAATGTCTACTTTTTTCTTCATTAATTATTATTCACATTGTGTAATCTGTCATAAAATGAAAAAACAGAATTATCAACACCTAGTGACATAGATGTTATAGAAATACATTAATTTTTGAAAAAAAAAATGCAAATAACGGACAAAAAAATCTTGGGAATAGGATTTCTCTATTTAATGCAATAAAAGCAAAAATATTTCATTTAGTATGTTAAATATTAACTGATGATTTATTTAAAATTATGAAACATTATTAAAACATTTTTTATCGTTGAAATATTTTTTGAAGACAGATCTTTTAAGTTATTTTACGGGTGATTAATTTACAAACACCATTATAAATGTTGGCAGAAAATACTAATAGAACAAAATCAACGGAGATTTATTTAGTAAAGATTATTGGCTCGCTTCTGACGACTCAGAACATACTTTATCGGATTCGGAGTAGACGGAAAAGTTATATCAGACGAGACGACGACGAACAACTCCGCTTTAGCAATAAACGAACAAGTGTTTTGGATACCGATCCGACGAGATTGATATCGCATCTTATAGCGCTCGAACATCAGGAAATATATTACTTGACTGTATACATACGTGACACCGGTCTCCGACGTGTGCGCACAATATTAGAACATCTTACATCAATCATCTAGTAGGTCATTAAAGAATTTTGTTTCTGTATTCTTGGGCAATAAAGTTAATTTTCCGTATTAAAAAAATCTTTAAATATTTTATTTAAAGATTTTTTAAATATAAAGCTTTGGCCGCGGCTTTACTCGGGTGGGCTATAGAATTATTTTTTTCACAAATAAATAGCGCAAGAGTTGTGCTGTCTCGCCACCCCCGACGTTCGTTGAGTATTATTTTAAAGACTATATCTCTTATTAATTATTCAGAAGTTGAAGACCCAAAAGAGTGTTTTTTTTATCGTCACTGCTTATTTCATACGATGATTCATGTTACAACATGTATCCTATAGCCTGTCTAGATAACATTGCTGGGAATTTAAAAAAAATGTAAATCGCATAAGCAGTTCTCACATGAAAATGACTTAAACGGGTAGACAGTTTTGAGTTTATAATACATATAGATATAGAAGAAAATTAAATTAAATTTTGTTTTATTTCCGCCATTAATAGAAGGTATATATTTTAAGGTACAGTGTTCAAAAGCAACAAATAGCGTTTAAAATTCACCCAGTCCATCTATTATTTGTCCATGAGTCACAAACTTTTCCCTCGACCATTTGTTTGTCTATTACTAACTTTTTCCTGCGACTCCGCCCTCGTACCCATAAAATGAATTCCTTCATCTTGTATATCGCCCCATCGCGAAATCTGGTTTGCGGCTAGCCCGTTCTTGATTCTATCTCGATCCACTCTCGATGTCAATTTCACTTCATGCTCGATTCTGATCGCGATACCGCTTTTGATACTGACGCCAGTCTCGATCTTAATAGATTCTCATTCGATTCTCGATCTCGGTCCTGTTTTAAATTTCCACTTCAGTCCGGCTCCTCATTATAATTCCGGTCACGCTCTTTATTCTAACTTTGATCCCACACTCGATTCCGTCTTGGTCCCATTTTCAATTTCGGTCCCGGTCTCAACATTCAATTCTATTTCTCGTCCTGTGTGCAATTTTAATCCGGTATTTGACATGGTTAACAATTAAATAAGAAAATAATTGAATTATGTAGATTTCAAGATGCTGATTCAGAATATCTATGTGAATTTACAAATTAAACACTATAAATATTTTTATTTCTTAAAATAAATAAGAAATTTTACATCAGTGAAATAACAAAACTTAAACGGCTCACTAGCCAATCAGAACGCGTGACGTCACGATTCAATAAACAAACAAATTGCACTGTTACTTTTGTACGGTGGTGTTATTTTAATAATAATTTTGTGTTGATTTTATTAGTTATTCAGTCAAAATGAAAGTGGAGAAAGACTTTATAAAAGCTAATAGTGCTAATCTGCCCAAAGTTGATTCGTTTATGATTGCAAATTTCTTTGCATCAAACCCGGACTTCTGTTCTGCAGAATTTAGAAACGTGAAAACTTCAGTGTAAGTACAAAAAACGGAATCTATCCAATATATATATTCATAATGTTCTAATTCAATCGATGTCCTTAGCCTTAACATTTTGATATTTTTTGTCATTATTTACTTTGTAGGTTATGTATGTCAAAAATGTATTTCGGGTTTTAATGCGGTAGGTAATAATTTATATTTATTTTAAAGTTATTTGGTATTTATCACTATAATACTAGTATTTGACGACTAAATAAATGAATAATACTCACATCAAAATGGTCCTCGCAAAAATAAATTGAAGATTTAGGTGATACAGTGGACGGATCGCGTCGTGCTAATTGCAGCCACTTTTTACGAAGTGGCCCCGATTGTGGCACATGAATAAATAATTTATTGGGATTTTTTATTGTTGTACTTGTACAGCAAGGAACTGTGCAAACTTTGTATGATGACGAAGCCATTTCTTCGAGATTTCAAGAAAAACAGTTTTCACACTCACGGATCATTCACTTCACTCACTGTTTATTGAATCGTGACGTCACGGCCTAATTTGTCACGTTTCTTGACGTGAACGCTGTTTTGGCGGGAATTTTGAATCGTATTATTTAAAATGACCGTTTTTGTTATAAATTAACTTTAAAAACGAAATAGACAATTATCAAACGTATCTTTGGTGTCCTAAGAATACAATAAAATACTTTTTAAAAAATTGTCAAATACCCAATTGTGCTACCGTTCAAGGTTCTGTTTTAGATGAAGTCATAATAAATACTAGTAGCATCAATATAAAACTTGAGCGATATCACTCAGAGATAGTGTACCTTTCTATGAATAATAGAATTTGTAGAATCTTTAGTGGTACAAATTCAAGTCTTTAGACCCAGTAAGTTGGGCTTTGCGTTTATAATCAGTGAATCAATTTATTCTTTTATCTTCATATATATAATACTTCGGTGCGTGTGTTTTTACCTCCTTTTAAACGTCTGGACCGATTTTGATTAAATTTGTGAAGTTATACTTCTTTAGGCGCATTATGAAAAAATGATGAGAGTGAAATTTTATTTTAAGATGCGCGCGCATCAGTGTAACACAAATTTAACTGGTTTTTTGATATATATAGGTTTTTCGTACGTCATCTCAATGGCCCATTAGCTCAGTTGGTTAGAGCGTCGTGCTAATAACGCGAAGGTCGCTGGTTCGATTCCCTCATGGGCCAAGTTTTTACTATTCGTAAATATTAGTAAAAAAATTGTGCTTGTATATTTTTTTACGTGCTCCAATATAATTGAGGTTAACTATCCGTATGTATTATTTATTGATATAAACTACAATATTATTATTTAATATAATTAATACTAAATATTATTAAATTATTAATTTTAAATATTTACCATTGGTTATTTAATATTTACAAAATAAAGAAATAAATTTAATAAAACATTCAATAAAAAAAATTGGGATAAAAATTAAAATCAAACATCAAAATCAAATATTAATTTTTAATATTTATCATTAAATTGAATAAATAATAAATATTTATAAAAAGAACTGAACAAATTTAATGAAAACTTATTGATAAAAATGAAAAGTGAAAATTAAATTAAGAAAATAATAAATATTTTAAAAATTAATAAGTTTAATTTTTAAACTCATTATTTATTAATTAATGTATTTAATTACTTATTAATTATTGTAATTAATTATTTGCTTGCAATTAAAACGTATTTTTTAATGATGCCAAAGATGTATAACTTCTCACGCGCGCACTTAAGTACACGCACCCATTTTTTTACCTTACGTTTTCTTTTAGGTTGGCTACAAGTGGTCACAGTATTATTTCTGTGTTTCGATGGATTGTGAATTCTAGAATAGTTTAGATTTATTATTAGACAATTTTTTTTATATTCGTTAATGTTTTTATAAAAAGTTGTTGAATCAAGAATATTTTATTTTGATTACAGTTACACCCGGTAGGTAGCGCTGAGATCAGATTCAGGAAAATTTTCTGTACAATTGTTACCTTTTGATACATATATAATTACCTCTTCCGTAAAATTGTGTTATTGTTTATTGTATTGAAATAAATCGCGTGTTACTCGGACTCATATAAAATCCTTTTACAGACACGTGTACAAAAGTACATCTATCGAGTCCGCTAGTATATATAGATAATTGATGTAAAAATGACAGAGAAGCAAAAGATATAATAAAAAGGTATGATTACACACGCCAGTGTTTTGTGTAAACCGCCATAAAATTATGTGAATTACAAAAAAAGTTCTTAAGGCTAGCTTTTCAAATATATAATCGAGGGATTTGGGATAGGTATTTAAAAAATTATCAAAGATTTTTAATTTAATTTCGTTCTGAGGTGTATTTTGATGATTTTAACTCAAAAGACAAACAGGTATTCGAATTACCCGTTGTTGAACTCCGAGTTTCAGGATCACGTTTCTCCAATTAGACTCTAGAATCATGGGTTGAACAAAGTAAGACATAATTATACAAAGATATTTTATTTCTTCATGCATTTCACTTACTAAGTGTATACACAATAACAAAATCCGAAATGCCAGATACTTTATTTATATATTTGTTCTTACCGAGAGAGAAGAACAAAACATTAAACCAGATTACAAGTAACCATGTTATAAATTCAATACGAATTAAACTGACAAAATTTCTTTAAAAAAAAATAAAAATAAATAAATTGAACAAAAAAAACGCTGTTAACAGCGTTATTTTTATAACTATCACTTATGAAAGTGCCAAGGAATTGGTCACCCTTTCAGATCTTAAGTCTTTTACCAATGACATAATCAATCCTTGACAACTTTCACACTATACTTGGACTTTTTGGCTGGATTACGTACGCTGTAATTTTTGTTCATCTGCTACCTAACAAAAAATGTTCAATTCCAGGTAGCCAATCGTCACTATTCCCAATGGTGGTCGTACAGCGAAAGGATCATTTTTTCAATCAATCGAATCAATTTTCTGTTGGTCAGCAACAGCTTCCATGTTTACAGTAACTATCAAGAGGCCATTCGTTTTTTGGTTTGTTTAGACATTTAGATCCCGTATTGATTTGAGTGATTTGAGAGATCAAAGTGGCCGACAACGCCATGCTCATGGCGTTGTCGGCCACTTTGTGATCGATAGGTAGGGACCGCGTCCTCGATGGATGAACGACGAACGGTGTGTAAAGTCGAGCATCTGATTTGATCCATTGGATGACAGTTCTTGATCCTCTTCAAATTGTAGTTACAACCATGTCGTGTGGTGTTTTGTCTCGTACTTCACTTATTTTGGAGGTGGTGATATGCATATCTTTGTTTTACATTATTTTCTTGAGGGTTTTTTAATTAAACATTTAAAACACATAGAGTTTTCTTTTGCCCACTCCCGAAGATTATGTTAATTTTCTTAAATTATTCTAATCAAATTCCGTTAAAGCGTAATTTATCTGACCGCAGTATGGCAGGGCTGTTTCTCTTCCGTAAGCGACTGCCTCGGTGTTAATACATTACTTTGGTTTAAGTTACTAGATTGATGAGTTAACTAGTTTGCCTGTACCGTCGAAATGCCTACAGTGATCCTTTGTACTCACTATATAATATAGTGAATGCTTTACTGCTCGATCGTCTTTACCAATAAGAAAATTCGATAATTTTTCCAACCTCTATTCTGGACTGTTTTTACTGAAAATAGCATAGTTGTTCCAACGTGTGACCACATGCAGCTATAAACTAATTACCAGGTTTTACGTTTGTTCCGCTTGTCGCGTATGCCTTAACAAACGTAAAAACGGCTTATTTAATTGCTGTTTCGAACATATTCGAAATTTTCACATCAACATCCACTTATTTCTATGCTATTTTTTTTTATAATTAGCTGTTAAACTATTTCTTCCGGCCGCTCAAATCACTGCTTTTATTTCTTAATAATTTCTTTTGAACTTCTAAAAGTTTCGATAAGATCGTTGACAAACTCAACGCGTCTCATTCTTGAGCGTTACTTACTCGTAATCGCATAATTTTTCTCATGACTGCACTGGTATTTTCATTTGCCTTCCTCCATGAAAGAAGTCCACTTGTGAAGAGCACCACAAAAATTGTCGGTTGTCCCATTTGAAATGGGAACAGTCAATTCTTTTTTTTCCTATCTTCTGGCCAATGATTCAAAAGTTCGACTTGCGATATTGAAACCTTCCCTTAATTATGTTAGTAAGGTTAATTTATCGTTTCAATACAGTTTAACATCATAGGTTGGTAATACGGGGTCTTACTCTACGGCGGAAATGCCATCGGTGATGCTGCTGATGAAGAATACTGATTCAATGTCAAATTCAAAAAATATATTTATGGATATACCATATAACTTCATAAGTTAACAAAATACTTGAAATACTTTACATTATTTTTACTACTCATTCAGAATGCGATTTTACCCTTAACAAGAACACAAAAAAATTGAGAGTAGTTCTTTTTCAATTTAAATATCTTATATATCCACTAAAGGCGACGGCTTCTAAGAACTCCATTCTTATCGGCTTCCCTTTCATAAAATATTTAATATGCATAATTCATAAATAAATAAATTATTGCTTTTTAGTATACAGACACTTAAAATTATTTTTAATTTTCAATAATTGTAAATAATATCCAGCCTTCTTACGTTAGTAACGTAAGCCCTATATAAAAAACACTTCAAATAACTCGAAAGCTACCGAGTTATTTAGACGACCAAATTCAGAATGTTCGCAATCGTCGTAATCAATGTGAAATGTTGAGTCTTCCATATTCAGTTGTATTATAGCGTTATGGCGACGCCTCGAGCCCGCGAGCCTGCGGGTCGCAAGCCGCGGGCGAGCGGGGGGGGAACGGGAGCTTGCAACTCGGTTGATTGCGAGTTTCGCTTCCACAACGAAATGACGCAATTGTAATTCGTGTAACATAATTTCACCTTTAACGTAAACTCTTAGGTGTTATATTCGGTTGCGGATTCTTGTGTTATACATCATTATGTAAATAATAATGCGTTTCGATCAGCGGAGATTACCGATTATACCCGAATAAAAAACGATTTTGCATATAGCATCATTCCCGTGTCGAATTAAGTATAGAAGCGTTGTGAGTGTAATTGAATTTATATAATACGAGTTAGGGTAGTGGTATTTAAGACGAATTGATTGTTATTCTATTTATTCAGTAAGTGTTTTTCTATTTTCGATTTTATAATAGCACTCTTAGCAATTGAATGCTGCACTACAGATTTTCTATTACAAAGCGAAAACTCCTTTTCAAAATTAACGTTTCAGCAAAAACAGAAAATTATCGAGTTAGATCGTGCTAAACCTAATATGAAAATATATTATAAACGTAAAGATGGTTTTTGTAAGCATTTCCACGTTTCACTTTACGAAAAATTTATTTGGTTGACTGGCAGTTGTAAGCATAATAGAATGTATTGTTTTCCTTGTTTATTATTTTCAAAATCAAGTAGCGTTTGGAGTAGTACAGGATTTGTAGATATAAATAATTTTACTAATTCCTCGAAAAAGCACTTACAAACTGAAAAACATATTCGTAGTTCTTTAGAATTGCACGAATTTGGCATTAATAGAATTGAAATTTCTTTAGGGAACTCTTTCGAGGCATATAATAAAAAGTAGAACGAAACCGTAATTTAATGAAGCGATTTATAGACACCATCATTTTATTAGGAAGGCAAGAGCTATCGTTTCGCGGCCATGACGAAAAATTAACATCAGATAATCGCGGTAATTACATAGAAACTTTGTTGTTTTTAAAAACATATGATTTAGTATTAGATATACATTTAGAGCAATGTTCCTCAACTCAGAACTCTGTGTTCTCTGGTCTCTCGAGCGATATTCAGAACGATTTAATAAAGTCCATAGCTCAGGTCATTAGAGATGAAATTAAATCAGAAATTAACTTTGCGAAATTCGTGTCGGTTATAGCCGACGAAATACCTGATATTAGCCATCGAGAGCAAATGTCTGTCATATTCCGCTATTTGACTAAGACGGGGATCGAAGAGAGATTTGTAGGTTTTTTCGATGTTACTTTACAACGTGGAGCAGATCAGTTATCGCAAAGTATATTAGAGGTCATAGATCAGTTTAATTGTAAAGAAAAATTAGTCGGTCAGTCGTATGATGGGGCCGCTGTGATGTCGGGTGCTCAGGGCGGCGTACAAACAAAAATTAAATTACAATGTCCAATGGCTGTCTTTATTCCTTGCTATGCTCACGTACTTAACTTAGTGTTATCTCGATCTTTAGTAAATATTCCAGAGTTAAAACAATTTTTCGGCCACATCAATTGCATAATAAAATTTTTTAATAAATCTACTAAACGTTCGGGTCTTTTAAAATTAACGTCAGATCGTCGTTTGCCTGGTGTCGCAGAGACTCGATGGCAGTATCATTCTCGTATTATTAATGTCATTTATAACTGTAGATCCGACATAACACAAACATTTAATATGTTATAGAAAATCCGATGGATTGGTATTCTGACTCGATTGCCATATCAGAAAGTTGGTTAATGAAATTAGAAGATAGGGAATTTTGCTTTTTTTTGCATACTTTAGCTGAATTATTTGCAAGAACAGATATTACTTTCGCTTTACTACAAAATAAACAGAGTGATATAGACGTCGTCATTCGTGAAGTTCAATCGCTATTAAATTGGTTTGAGAGTAATTTCATTAATAAGTTTGACGAAATTTACGACAGTGTCACTGATATAAGTGACCCTCCACGAAGACGCCGACGTCTATTTAGCTCAGAATCAGACTTAAACGCGAGTATAAACGTATTTTCATCGAAATTGTAGATAATGTTAAAAATCAAATTCAAACCAGATATAGTTCACTAAGCAATTTGTCGTTTTAGATTTACTAAGTAAGTCGAAATATGATTTATTCGAACGTACATTTCCTGAGGATAAACTAAATAATTTAAATTTATTATTTCCTCGAATTTTGACATAAATGCATTAAAAATGAGTTAAAAGTATTATATTCGTCTCCCTCGCTTAAAGGATTAGATATGTACGAGTTATTTTTGCATTTACAAAAAGATATCTTAAAAGATACATTTCCTCAAATTTTAAGCTTAAGTAATATCTGTTTAACCCTTCCGATAAAAATTGCAGCCCCGGAACGATCTTTTTCAGCTCTCAAACGCATTCATACGTACCTCAGGAATAGCCAAACAGAACAAAGGCTTTCAGATCTCGCGTTGTTATCTATAAAAAAACATTTACTGTCGCAAATCAAAAGTAAGCCAAATTTTTATGACTTGGTATTAGCTCATTTTCTCAAGAAAAATCGTAGATTACCACTAGAATTTAAATAGCTTTTTTATCTCATTTAATTCATTTATCCACTGCGCTACTATAAATTCGACTAAAGGAAACTACTTCATTAGCTTTTTTCAAAGCTGCTTTTATGCATGCTCGAAGTCTTCCGTTTGTATTCTATCGTTGACTTCAAGTATGCCAAAAGTGGCGAATGAAATATTTCCGCGTTATACCAGAGGGCATTACAGAGCTCGGTAAGTAATAGTTATATTTTTATTAATAATGTTTAATGTTGACAATTTTTTAAGGTTCGGCTTCCCTTTATATTTTTCTCACCCCTCGCCACTGATATCCACTATCAAACATACAGAAACAGTTTATTTTTATTTTTTGTATTACATTTGTGCCTTGGACTAGTTTTTCGTATATTTCTAGTTTTCTTCTCGTACACAATTAATTTTCGTATGCGAATTGAGACGCCAGGGTCTATATTTCACTGTTCTTAAACTCAGTTCTATAAAACACTCCCAGTCTTAATAAATCACCCGAAGGGTCCGAATTTGCAGCTCCGAGCACCCTGACTATCTGCGGCACGTCCACGGAGAAATATTCCGAATCACAATACGCTATTAAAACGGCCGAAATAAACTAATTTTGTAATTTGGATATCTAAAAAGTTCCTTATCATTTTCACTGTGTAGCCAGCAGAATTGGACTTTTTTTTAGTCTTTTGATACGGACCCCATTAACGCCTTTAATTCAGAGTAGTTCTCAAGAATACAGCAACTTCATCAAATTCTAATTAATCATTTTGTTATATATATAATAGTTTCAAATCTCTAGACATTTTAATTTCTTGCTATTGAAAAGTAGATTAATTGGAGTAAACGATTTCTCAACAGTGTAGACACCTGTGTCACATTATCATACATGATTTATTGTAATCTGTGAATATATCTTGAACATCAATGAAGTGTCTGACTGAAAGCAAGGACTATCTCATGAGTATCCTCACTAGTTAACAAGACCAGGTAGGCCATTAATATAAACTAGGAACAGAAACAGACCAAGGACCGATCCCTATCTTACTTTCAGAATGAACCACGGAAAATCTAATGCTATTTACATCGGCCCTCCGAACCCTGTTCTTCAAATACGACATCAAAGGCCGGTATTTGACCAAAAAGCCGATATAAATGTAGTTTATCACAGTTTCTTGATTTACACAATAGAATGCTTGGGAAATACCTGATTGGTAAACACTCCCACGACATCCCACGAGTCACCTGTGGAGCCTAAAATTTTTTGAATAAAGTCAACGTTAGTTAAGCGGTTGATTGTTGAAGGATCTTGGGTAGCATTAAACTGTTTTTTGAAAATTAAAATTGTAAAAATATGTGTATACGATTTTATCAGTACTGACTCCATCTAATTTCGATGACGACAACAATCCGTTTTCAAATAATAGCTTATTTGCCCACCACAAACAACCAATAAATTTCGCACTCGATAATTATTTTTCTGAAATTTAATGTTATTGGTTCGAATGCAATAACACACAAAAATAGTAAAAGAAAAGTAATGCCTAAACGTAAGAAAAAGTGCCGTTAATTAATTAGTATTCGTTATATAACGTAACATTGTATTACGAGTATTCAATGACCAATTGTTTTAGATTACTTTTAAGTATTGTACTTTTTTGATAAATTATTTCAATTATTTTTCATCTGTAACACGATTCAATTTATTACTGAACAGTCAAATATCAAGATTAGTCCAAACAATGTGAACAAGCCAAGTACTATAAATAAGGCCGAAACATAATAGTTCATTTGTATCGTAATTTTTACCTCGTTCGACCACCTCGTACGACCACCTCGTACGAGAATGTATTCATAAAAAAAATATAGATGAGCTTCAAATGAATAGGATCATAACATGTAATCAGTTCAAAACTGTAAAATGTTCTCTTCACTTCAATAATAATCTGGATGTATAGAATCACCAGATAAAGACAAACTACTAAAAAACCTCTGCTGAATAGAAATAAAGTCAATAAGGACAAGCGAGTTTCTAACAAGTTTCTGTCATTGTTACGTCACGTCTTCAAAATAAAGCGTACTAATTAAGGGTGATAGTCAAGAAACATTTTTAAAAACAAGCGTAATATTTCACTATATGTAATTATCAGAGAGCTTTTATGACATATACAAAAAAAATTAGGTTTCTTTGTTTTGCAAGGAGTTTTACGCATGGCAATCAACAAAAAAGTTCAAAAAGTAAGGGTTACGTGGTGCAAAATATTGAATGAATGTGCTACTTAACGTAATAATCACTAGCTTTAATCACCTTATAACCTAATACTTCCTCAATATATTCATTTTAATTTTGACCTGTGTGAAAACTCATAATCGATTCGCACATGGTCAAGACCAAACTTAGTTTTTTGACGTGACAACGTCTTAAATTAGGTTGCGGCTGGGAGTCACTTTGAAAGAGTGTAACGCTCGGTAACGTAACGATGAGTCACCGAACGAGAGAGGCCGCCAATGCTCTTGCGTCTCTCTCCACTCAACTATGATCGGTCTGCGCGCGCAGCACTAGAGAATTAGTGCATAGCAAATGTATTGCAAGTTATTGTATGTATATTTGTATATAAATACGTATATGTGTAAAGGTAAAAATAAAATTTTGTTAATATGAAATTCAGTGCGAGATTCTTTGTATAAATTAATGTTTTAAATATAATTCTTTGTATAAATAAATGTTTTAAATTGTTACTATTATTTCATCCTTCTTCCTACTATACGAATGAATATTCACATTAAAATGATTTTACCATTCAAAGTCGTTGTCACGTAAAACTTTCGCCCGTATACCGACTTTACAGGCAACCAAATTTTTTTATTTTAGAAAAGTTAAGCTTTTAACCACTATACCACCACCACCTGCCTTCACTCGATATAATCAAGTCAATGTGTTATTCCTACAGAAAAAAAGATCCGGGGATAGGCGCAGAGTGACTTTGTTTAATTTTGGGCCTTCTGGAGCAAATTTATTAAGTATTTTTTGTATATAAAAAATAGGTTGAATGTGATCAGTTAAGCGAATTAATGCAACGTTTTTTAGTTATACATATAACATTTTAAAATAAATTTTGTCTTATGCCTATTAGACACCCATAACATATTTCCAAACTAAAAACTTAGTCACTCATGACCTTTAATAGAGATCCAAAACAATACACTACTCGTAATCTTTTGAAATCTATCCAAACAGTTTTTTTGTCGTTATATTCAAAAAGAACACATTTACATGGATATCACTCGAATAACTTTACTTCAACAACCTTAGCCTTAACGAAGCGGTCCATTCGACTGCGTCGGAGATTAATTTGGGTCTTTTTCGGCGAAGCAATTTGGAGGGGAGGGCCGTTTCAATACCGGCCGCCTGTTGTAACGGAACAATACAATTTACATTAAATCGAAACACTCAGGCAACCGGCGCGCCGGGCGGGCCATTGCGACTACGGCCTCATTAGCTTTTAAATTGAATCGCTTCGCCTTATCGATCCGGCGCTGCGAGATGTATTGTCTTAGTTTCGGAGCTTGTCAAACACGAGAATATATCGTAGCGTGCTATTAGATAGGGCGCCACCCCCGAGGGCCCCACTCTTGCACTGAGGTTCGAGCGCTAACATGAATTCGTCGAATATGCCAATGGATTTACGAAGAAAATTAAACGACCTACACAAACATACTTATATAAAAACATAGTATAATTCTGCACTTCTTATATTACTGCACTTATGCCAGTTTACATAATTTATTTATTAAGTCTTTCGCATTATGTTTATTCCATGCTATAACAACGGTGAATGTGTTATTTTCATAATGAAACACGGCTAAGATGCAAATACAGAGCACAACGCAAGGAAGTACTGCTCTAAATTGCCTGCAAATTATGCAATGCGCAAGTTCATCGCTTCCTGACCCTTCCTTTTCCTCCTTCGCATTTCTGTTTAACGCCATTGCGATATTTTCGTAACAAACTTCACAGCAGCAGAGTTTCGTGCGTTGTTCTGCACCTGCGCATTGCCTGCACGTATTGCTGCGTGTGTTTCCGATTAAATCTAAATCTTAAGATCCAAACCTTTGTAAGTTACCAAAGAAGTGACACGTGAATTCATGATTTGGTACATACTTGGTCACTTGGACTATTTCATTTGAAATGTATTTACTCCGTTGGATTGCAGAACCAGCCAACCCACTCGGCCCAGGACAGTCAATAGCTTCTTCTTCCGGCACAGTTCATAGATGATTATTTAAGTACACAATACTACTAAAAATATTTCAAAATACATATCAACCAAATTTATGCTATAATTAAATACAAATGATAAAAAAAATAGTACCTATTTAATCTATATAAAATACAATTGGTTGATATTAAAAACTAAAAACGAGTACGTTCACGCGCGAATTCGATGAAGGTAATTACATTTTATGACACTATGCTGCATATGAAATGTGCAGCAGCGCGCGCTAGACGAGTCTTATGATAGCCGGAGTAGCGCAGGGGCGTTGAGGTTTTCGTGAGGAGCCGTCCGACGACGTCGTTAGTCTCGATCAGTCGGGCGGGCGGGGGAGGCGACAATATATTATCTGCAGTTTAATCTGACCCCTACAAGATTGAAACCGAAATGTAGCGTCTAAGCGTAGGAGTCTAAAACTACACTCCGGTGGAACGTATAATATTTCATAGAGCTACACAGCTGCGAGTGCAGTAACTCTGGCTGACGAAGACGAAATTTACAGCTGTATAATTTATTGTCGTGAAATGTTACATTATGAACTATGGAACGAAAATAAATCTGTTATCAACTTGCCACTATGAAAAGATTTCTTTTTTCACAGTGGCAATTTCCAATATTAGGAAGTTACTGTTTTCTATTCGATTTTCGAATATTGAATATTATTTTACGAGTGGCACTGTGCGTACTTACGTCTGCTTATGTTCGTAAACTTGTTATAACTTTCGAATAGATTAACCGATCAAAACACGGTTTATGACATTTGTAAGTGGTCGCTTCAAATTAGATTTTCTAAAAATATAAACTGAATCGAGTTGATAAATATTGAGAAATTTTTAAAATAAAATTTTCTGAAAAAGTTTTTCAAAATTAGTTTTAGCCTACTATACCTATCAGTGCAAAAATGTAATCAATTCTTCCTATAAAAGTGCATTAATTGTTGCTAACCACATAAAATTAGATTGGTTGATATATTGAAGAGAAATGGTTGGAAAAATTATTTCAAAATCCATGTCTCACATTTGAAAGTGAGAATCTAATACATTTTGTTTTCATTTCATTAAGAAGTAGTTTATTTGCAGTAAACCATTTCTCTACCTTAGATATAGCTTTGTTCACATCGTTATAAATGGGCTGTCGTCTTTTAACTTTGAATAACAAAGACGTATCATTTGTAAACAGTACTATTTCATGAACATCCTTATCAAGGCTAGATAAATCATTTTGGTAGACTAAAAACAGAAAGGGACCAAGAATTGATCCCTGTGGTACACCCATGTGGACGATTCAGACGATTTCATGCCGTTGACATCAACTCTCTGAACCCTGTTACTCAAATACGACTTCAGAAGGTCGAGTGCCCGGCCTGTTAATCCATAGTGACGTAGTTTTTTGATCAGAGTTTCATGATCAACACAATCAAAAACTTTCGAGAGATCGCAAAATATGCCAATTGCATATTGCGAACACTCTGAGGTTCCAAATATATATTGCACAAGCTCAACCCCAGCATCGATTGTTGAGCGACCAAGAGTAAAACCGAACTGTTTGTTAGACATTAATTTATTAGAATAAAAATGTACTAACATCTGATTTAGGATTCATTTTTTAAATATTTTGTTAAGTAACGGTAGTACAGATATGAGTCTAAAGTTATTGGGACTTGATGAACTACCGCCTTTAAATAATGGAATTACTTTACTTTCTCTCATCAAATCAGGAAACACGTCATCATCTGAACACTTATTAAAAATAAACGCCAAATGCAGCGCAACGCAATCTGTAAAGGAGTTTCAATTATAACAGAAAGACCATGAATGTCAGCAGCCCTTTTCATGTCTACAGATTTAAACGTTTTGATAATCTCTTCAGAACTCTTATGTTTAAATTTAAATTCAAAATTGATAATACAAATCGAATTATTTTTCTTCAGTAATGATTCGGCAAAAGCGGGAGATGAGTCAAGAAAACTGGTAGTTAAAACAGGAATGTCAGTAAAAAACGTTTTGAAGGCCTTAGCAACCTTTGTGTCTTCATTCAAGGTTTTGTCGTCTAATTTAAGTTTAAAGTCAATAACTCGGCCCTTAATTTTTCAAGTCTCGTTCTTTATGACACCCCAAGTCATTTTCATAACATTATTACTATTTTTTATTTTAATATTTACGTGTTTGGTTTTAGCCGCGATGCAAAAATGTTTAAAAATTTTTGAATATATTGTTATATATTTAGCAAAGCTCTCATTATTACAAGTCCTCTCGTCGTAAAGCTCACACAGTCTCCTTTTACTTTTATGAATTCCAACTGTTGCCCAATCGCTAAATAATAATCTTTTATTTATTTTAACATTTTTGGCTTTAAATACATTGTTATATTCTCTTTTTATTACGTCTAATATTAAATTATACATCTCATTGGAATCATCACAGCACTGAAATTCCGGGGTTCTTCTCCGTATGATATTTTCTCTAAATTGAAGTAGGCGCTTTTCTTTCACCGGTACACAAATTATGTTTCTTTTAGACTTTTATTAAACAAAACCTTTCACAGGTAGAAGATATCCTCGTTGGAACTAAAAAGAGATTAGACAGATTAAAACAACCGAAATACTCCAAAATCTCACCGCAGCGATTACTAGCATCCAATAAATCTATATTAATCTCTACATATTGCTATTTTTTTACTTTTTTCATTAATTTTACATAAAGGTTGATCCATTACAGACTCATATAATTCATAGGATGAATGAGGGATTGTATACGCTCATTACAACTAGCCGCTCGAGCTCCACACAGGCTATTTCAATAAATCGCTCAACAGAAAGGCTCACAATACCCGTTCTTACTTTAAACTTTAAATTATTTCTTATCAATATTAAGGTTTCGCCACGTATTGATCTCTCTCTGTTGAAGAAGCTAACAACCTGGTGATTGACAAAACCAAATTGGAGCTGGTAATTCCTGAGCCAATGTTTCGTAATACACAAAATTTCGATATTAGCATAGCTCATAAATAGTTCAATCTCCAGCTCCTTGTTCTGCACACTTTGAATATTTTGATGCACTAGGTTGAGAATACATTTATCTTTATTATTGTTTTTAAATATGCTATTATTATTTACATTTGTACATACTGCACTAACTTTACGCGACATAACGTTTGAGCCACTCTCTGTTATCTTATCATTAGTGTTAAATTTATTTGAAAATAATTGTGTAAATTCATTATTGACGAGAAAACCCTGTTTGTTCTTATGAACTTAATTAAAGGAATTGGGTATTCTCTTTGTCGTAGCTGCCCATTCAAATCCGTAAAATCCTGCACTATACCAGATCCCACAGATTCAAGCAAGCCTCAGTCGCTCTTAGAATTAAGTCCTACTGTATTACGTAATATAGCAGAACCTTTATTAAAGACTAATAATTTAGCCAAATGTCGCTTAAAATAATTTGATAGGAATATCCTATCCTTTATCAATATTATATTATAATTAAATTTATTTATATGAAAAAAATACATATTTGAATCACCATAACGCCATGTCATGTTATACATTAATATATTTAATTTATGGGCATGGTTGAGTTGCTTCTTCGTTAAGCCACTAGCAAACGTAAAAGCACACAAAAACAATATAATGCTATTTTGATTGGACGACTCTAGGGCGAGTAAACTCAACAATCATTTCTTTTCTATATAGACTAAACAGTAGACCGGTAGAACAAATAAAACGGCCCCACAAAGCCAATATGATCCGTTGAATCATATGGGTTTTGTATTCACGAGTTCCGAGCACTCGGCAGGTTCAGACACCTTCGCCTACGAGAACAGAACAGAGCCGGCTTATGCTCGCCTCGTTCGATGAGGCGCTCAATGTCATCTCACTAGCCAATCAGCGAATCCAAATAAATAGAAATGCAACACACTTTTCAATCTACAGGTATTAAATGTGGGGCCGTTTTTCGATTGCCTTTTTTCTACGAAAGGCTCATTTATGTACATTAATGGCTAGACCACATACTGAGAAATGAACGTGCGATCAGATCTTAGAACTTGGTGGTATTAAGCGCATACCTCATTTTCAGCATTTAGTCCGGACCTCACGCCATCTGCACTATTAGGTCAGGGAACAAGTTTTGACGTATTTTATTTATAAATTCAAGATAATTTTCCATCATATTTTATGTACATTTAGTTACAATATGTTTATGACATGTTATTGAAAACTTGTTGCCATTTTGTAGGTAGTTAAATAATGCCATTGCTGTAGAAATTTTGGGACTTCTGATAGAAAACTGCGACAAGTAATTTTGACAGATCGGTCTTAATGTTAACCTAACATTATCTAAAAAAAACTGTAGAAACCAAATAAGGTAAAACTCTGAGGGTAAACGTTTAGTCTAAGATGGATGCATTAACACTTCCCAACCAAACTCTTTCAATATTTGCTGAGTGCCTAAAAATATGTATGATCTGTCATTATCATGCTAAAAAACCATACCCTTTCCAGTAATCAATTTCGGCCATTTTTCTCTATTTCTTAATTGAGTTTCATCAACTGGTAACAGTAGAGATCCGAATTGATAGTTTTTGCCGGCGGAAAAGCTCATAATGACCAATGCCCTTCCAATCCCACCATATACACAGCATCAACTTAGTGTTCATTGACGCGGGTTTCGCTATTTGCAATGGAGCATGCTTGCCTTTTTATAACATTTTTGTTACATGCTTTTGTCGTACGTTATCCATTTTTCATCACGAGTGATCAATGTTTTCAAAAACGGTTCGGTTTTATCACGTTTCAATAGAAAATCGCAAATGAGTAAACGATGCATTAGATTTCTTTAAGTGAGCTCGTGTGGGACTCAACTATCAAACAGTTTTGTATATCCAGCTTTTTTGGAATGGATCAAAGCTCTTTTTTATCATTTCCCAGATCTTTAGCTATATTCTTAGAACTAATATGCCGATTTTCCTCCAGTTTTTCCAAAATGGCATCGATTGCATCCGTAACAAGTTGACCAGAGCGAGGTTCATTTTTGACATGAAAATTATCAAATTGAAAACGCATGAACCAGTTTTGTGCTACTCTTACCGACACTGCATTAGGTTCATAAACGTTACATTTTTTTGCGGCTTGTGTCTAATTTTTCCCTGTTTTACCATATAACTTCAAAATTTATTGAATTCCTGCGTTATATTTGCTCATTTTGTTGGACAGAAATAGAATAGAAAAATGGCGAAACACCGTTTTAAATTTTCTTTTTCCTTTTTTTAAAATGTCATTTATTTAATGGTATCAAAGTCAAAACAAACAGCAACAGCACAGCCAAAAAGATTTTATAGCAACTTCTTACTTATGAATGCGAAAAAACTGTTTCCATGGCCTGATATTTATTAAGATCCTTGGCGAAATTCTTTCATGAAAAAAAATTTTAGTCCAAAGGAAAATTAATATTATTATTAAAGTAAATATGTTTTTTAGAAATCTATAATACTTTTTCATTAGATAAATAAATAATTTTAATGTTACTGTCCACGAGTCTGTGCAAATTATATTATTACATGCAAAATATATAATTGTAAATAAAATATATTGATACGAAATAACCCTATCATGATTGGAAGAATGAGATAAGATGAAGAGTATGCACTCAGAAAAGCTGAAGGTACTATTCAGCAACCTTGCGATACATAAAAGTGCTACGAAACACTTTAAAACTTAATTAGTCGTACTTAACTTGAGAACGCATTGATCACTTCAAGGAAATTGACTCATCGGCACTTTAATTCCGATACATATACCAATGGGCGAGTGGTGCTCTAACAATCAGGGAGTATTAAAAAAAATATGAATAAAAACGGAGGTGAAAAAGGGTGACGTCTGACGTAAAAGAACAAGATTTATCGTAATCTTTAACATATTAACGAATAATATTACGCAAAATTTAAAAAACGTCCATGCATTTCCAGATTAAAATATAAAAAATTGGTTGCCTGTAAAGTCGGTATACGGGCGAAAGTTTTACGTGACAACGACTTTGAGTGGTAAAATCATTTTAATGTGAATATTCATTCGTATAGTAGGAAGAAGGATGAAATAATAGTAACAATTTAAAACATTTATTTATACAAAGAATTATATTTAAAACATTAATTTATACAAAGAATCTCGCACTGAATTTCATATTAACAAAATTTTATTTTTACCTTTACACATACATACGTATTTATATACAAATATACATACAATAACTTGCAATACATTTGCGTCTCTGTCTCTCTCTCGCTCTTAGGCGGGCTAACTGTGCTCGAGTGGAAGGGACGCGTGCCTTTCACTCTTGTGTCTGTCTCTCTCGCTCTTAGGCGGGCTAACCATGCCGAGTGGAAGGGACGCGTGCCTCTCACTCGCTCTCATTGTGAGCGCATAACGTGAGCGGAGCGTAACGCAGTTTCTTGAAGTGTCACCCGGCAAACCAATTTATAAGATGTTGTCACGTCAAAATACTTACTCTCCAATTTTTTTTTCGATAGTTCTGTAAATGAAATATATCGTTCACGAGCACAGTTCGCTACAATATTAATTCGTATAATTTTAGAAATAGACTTTTTTCTATTATTTTTTAGGAATAAATATAATGCGAAATTACTACTAAAACTTGCTATTACTTTCTTAAGAAATATTTATTATTTTATTGTAGAGCAGACGATACAAGGTTCTTTGCTTATTAGACTTGTTACTATAAATTAAATGTTACCTAAAGAATAGAAATTCATACCTGTACTCATTATATAAAATTTGAAAAAATACGCCAACTATGATAAGAATAAACATTAAAAAAATATAGAATATTAATTACAGTTTATGATGGAAATAGTAAATAAAGAAGTTAATAAAAAATGGGTATGGATGGTTTTCTCTTCAAGTCGAATTCGGAAAAGAAACTGCTTATCGAAAAATATGCTGTATGGTTTATTTGAGTTTGGTTTACACATTCGTTTAGTAACGTGGATGTGGTTTATTTTGGTTTTTTTAGTTTTAACTACCATTTTTTTCATTTCCTAAATGTGCAAAAAAAATGTAAAATACCATAGTCGTGTTAAACTTAAAAGGAGTATACTGATTTTCTTAAAAACTTAACCACGCCTTTGAAGAAGTGGCATAAAAGGATAAACTATACATATACATATACGTAAACGCAAATTTTTCATTTATCTTCAAAACAATATATATCTAAATATATATTTTTTATTTGTATTACAAGAGCACTTACGTATAGTCAATAGTTTACCATTCTACACGCAAAAGACCTGTTTCTATTTTCGTTTTTTTTTCATTTATTTGGATCGACAAACTGTGACACTTACAAAATCGATACTTTCAAAAGTTGTTTTAAAGATTCATATTTGCTTAAGCCTATCATCAACACAACAGAGGCAAAATGGGTATTATACGACCTAACCAGTCGATAAAGTGTTGAACATTTCCCAGTGTTAGAACGACATGAAGTAGTTACAAACAGCCGGCGTGCTCTACTACAACGTGTTCTATAACACAGTTAGTTGTTAAGTGATATACAATCGTATTTATTACGATACAAATCATAAAGCATTATTGTTAGAATCTGTAAACGCTCAGCCTTTAGTTTGAGCAGGTTATACTTATCAAAAAATACAATTGTTAGATAAGCGAACATGCAAAAATTATAATTCATAAAATATGTATATTTAAAAAAAAAAATTAAAATGTGTCATCTATACGTTTAGCTTAAAAAAATCCGTATAGATACAGCATGTCCTACGATTGCGATCGAATCAAACGCATTTCGGCTCTAGGGTAATATAAAAGATCATCTTTACATATGTGCTTATTGTTACTCTTAAAGCAGTTGGATAAAAATCGTGCATGCTCTATTGCGTATATCATGAGTGCTCTAAAGTACTATCAACCTCAATACCGCCTCTAATTTCCGCCATGGTTCCGCAGGCCCGATACACAATTGACACCATTTTGGTGGTTGACTTTCTGTCACCGCACGCTTCTTAATTTTTTGCCACGTTCGGCAGCTGTATCACCAATGAACTATGATGAGAGGATCTTGAAAAAAACATTGTAAATGACTAGAGAAACCCGTGCCACAGGCCTTGTACCATGCCCACATGCTCGTCTGCCTCTTAAAAATCCTATAAGAAAATTCTACACATAAAAATATAATAATTAACTCTACATTAATTTAAAGTCATTTGATTTATTTGTAAGTCATCCGATCAATTTATTTTAAGACATTATATGTTGGAAATCACATATTCTTACCTTGTTCAAAGGCGTAATGTTAAGGTGAGCTTACTAGAATAAATTATATGAAAATAAATATAATCGAAATATTACAAGTAGTGCCTTTCAAAAATACACGAAAACAACACAGCAGCAATTTTGAAAATAATGTTCTATGTTAATCACCATTTAAATATTCATTCTAACTTACGAGAAAAGTGTATAATAACATTACTGAATATTTTTTTATTTAATGGTAAATATCATTATTGCCGAAAACGGCAATAATGAATAAAAAATTATGCAATTACTTTTTTCCTATCCATATTACAATGCTATTATAGCGCTATTGAATTAATTGGTATTGACTGTGAAAAATTATAATGCAAAATGATATGATGAACTATAAGTTTAAATAAACTTATAGTTCATTTACCTCCAGGTGTCTAAATAGACACCTGGAGGTAAACAAACGGTTTTCATTGTAATAAAATTTTGATAAACATTGTCTAACGTCTTTGCGATCTAAATTATCCGTATTTTTTATCGTGTAAAAGAATAACCAAATGATTATATTTTTTTCGAATATTCCATCACCAAATCCTTTCAACGAAACAATCTATTTTCACAAGCCTTGCGGTATTGGATACAATTTTTTAATTACAAAAATTACCAAGATTTTAAAAATTGGTCAATTAAAAAATGTAAAATTTAATTTCCCAAGTACACAACATTCAACATAGTTTTATTACGAATAGAGCTAATTCAATTTTGAACTCAATCGGTTCCAATGTTTTGAAATAGTTTGATTTTTTTTTAATTTTATTTTATGATTTCTTTAAATGTACTTACTGATTCATGACAATTTTACAGAAAATCTATATTCAATTACCTTCTTTCGAATGCTGCAAGCCCGATCCCTACACGTTTTCAAGGCTTCAATACACACACATGCTAATATCATTCTAAAGATGGGCAAAAAATTTTCCTAGAACTTCGAACAGAGGGACATTGGCATTTGTTTTATTTGTGAAAATAGGACTGAAAACACTTAATTTCAAATTTCACAATAATTATCAATTTCTTTAACAGGCAGTTTAAAAACTGACTTACTGTGGGAAAAGAAACTATGTTTTCCGTCAAACATCAAAACAAATAATCTATATGGCACGTACTTCTATATTTTGAATGGATTTAGTCAGATTCACACACATGATGATTGTTAATGATAGCACTGTTTAATACGTACAAACAGAATTAATACTACATCCATCAACTGTAGTGTCATCTAGTGTCAAACGGTTAACCTACATATGCACAAACTCAATAACAATAACATATATTTCAGACAAAATATATATTATAGTGTTAATATAGTACGTAGATTTACTTAGGTTTACTATTAGTAATTGCAGAAATAGAAATAGAATTAGGTTTCTTCAAATTAATATAACAAATAGATATAAAGTTGATAAGAATGTCCCCGGCCTATTCACTGCCTATTTGATTGCATGCAGTCATACCCACCAGCATTGGATAGTGCCGCTTTTGTGAACATACCGGAAATGATGTAAAAGCACTGCACCTTATCAGCACCCTGAAGTCATTATTATACTGAAACACAGGTTGCTTTCACAGGCAAGTATGCTTTCTGCATAAAGTGCAAATAATAGGAAATAAAATTTTAATCTCAATAAAATCAATCTACCCTACGATCGAATTTCCAAAGTGCATTAGAGTACTCCGATT
The DNA here is from genome assembly GCA_005406025.1 of Eumeta japonica. Taxonomy (NCBI): domain Eukaryota; kingdom Metazoa; phylum Arthropoda; class Insecta; order Lepidoptera; family Psychidae; genus Eumeta; species Eumeta japonica. The sequence goes on along the minus strand of BGZK01000354.1, from coordinate 356,083 downwards.
CGTTCATATATATATATATATTATACTAATGTATACATAATATATTATGTATGTATTATATATAATACATACATAATGTATTATACTAATGCATATATATAATGTTCATGTATTATACTAACTATATAAATTTCGTCAAGTAAATAAACTTCAAGTAGATTACACCTTAAAATTCAAAAACCAAAGGCAAATAACACATTTTCCACAATACGCAGTGAAATAAAATAATATACAACAAAACTATATTAAAGAAAAGAAATAAAATTAAATTAAGCGTAAGCAGTAAAGTATTACAATAAAGAATTTAAAAATATACTGTCATTATCGTGTTGTGCAAGATTTTCTATTTCTAAACCGTACTTATTTCGGCAAATTATTTATTACGTGACTCTATTACAGTGTTTGATTTTTTTGTACCAAAACCACCTCTGGGGATAGGATTTCAATTTGCAATAGAGCCAGGTGTTTGATTTGAACTCCTTTGCAGATGGAGCATCACTTGGGTACCCATGTAACCCTCGACGAACAGTTCTGATGCGTATCAGACCTGCTCATCTAACTACAGTATTTTTAAATATGACATCACCGAGATAGATCAAATCGAAAAGGGTATATTTAATATCTCGGTTAATAAACTTTATTTTAATATTGGGGGCAGCTCCCGGGAGCCAGTGTTCATCAAAGCGAATGAACTGCTAGTCTGAAAGATAACTATTTATTAGGAATCTGCGCACACGAAAGACAATAATAAAATATTAAGCGTGTAATAAAATAGTACTTCTCTTCTGGCGGTCACTGTCCGTGAAGTCTTTGCCGGATTGCAGAATGCTCCTTAACTTAGCGGCTCGTTCGTCATGATTCACCCGTGGTCGCGCCGAGGTCAGCGTCGATTGCTGCCAGCGGGGTGCGGTTCCTCGTTTCTCGTGGTTCAAAAATTGACTCGCCTTTCCCAAAATCGACTAACATACCCCGCACGCTTGGCTCAGCGTCGGCGCATCTTACTACCGCCCGGTTGCATTGTTTTTTCTTCAATTGATTTTGTAAAGACAAATGCATATTTCTCTCCTCTTTTTTTGCCTAGAGTCTGTCGCAAAAGTACGCACATTGCTGTTTATAACTTTCATATAAAGACACTAAATCAATCAAATAAATTAACCACTTAACCTAAACAGTCAAGTAAAGCGATAACTTATATCTCACCTAATTGATTATAAATAAATCTATCATAAACTCATTTGTAATCAATTAAATCATCGATACGTCACCTAATCATCTAAATCAAAGTACACAAATATCACACTTAATTCAATTCATAAGGTCAATCATAATCATTTCCAATATCACAACTCGTGACACTAACCATAAATTGTCCCTATATCGAGATGCGAACAAACACGATAACAAAATACGTGTAGTGAAATGTATATTATAAACTTAAGATAAAATCTCAAATTCCATATTTCGGTTAGCCAAATTAGGACCATAATATTAATATAATAAATAAAAAATAGCATAAGATGTACTGTGTTTGTTCCCTTTAAATTCTTAACGAATGGTCAAGCGTGCCTTTAAACAAACGACTCATGTCCATGATAATTTATATAAACCGAAACTCGTCTTTCTTACAATTATTTTTTTTATTTAGTTGGTTTTTATGTACTTAAAGAGAAAAGCATTAGTCGTACTAAAGACGTTCGAAACAAAAGACATTTTTTTTATTTCCAACGGCACAAGCTCGTCAAAAGGAATGAATTACACTGCGTTTCTATGAATTCGTAATAAATTTTAGTATTTTTATTTGTAGAGCTAAGAATCCGTTTCAGGAGCAAAAGAAAAGTGAGACATTAGAATGAAATACAGTAATCTGTGTTGTTCTGTCAGGCTTTCATAATCATACTCTCGAGGCGTATCTTCTTTCGGCCTTTTCATCTAAGTATAAATATTTAGCATTCTAAGTATGAAAATGAATAAAACTTTCTGTGTATTGTGAAGGAATCGTAGTAAAGCATGGCATTTTTTTTTTATTTCAAAAGTTCATAGTCAGTGTTTAGATCTAGAGATCTTATTAAAAACAATGTTTATGAAAAAATTTCCATTTTGACAACATTAGAGAACGCATTTAATAACACTTGAAAAATCCCAGCTATAAGACATTAAGTTACGCGCGAATATATTGCCCAAAGCGAATCAGATTTGATCAGAAGAGGGTGTTGTTCATTAAAAATATTTTTTCAACGCCCTCTTTGACCCCTCTCGTTGAGGAGCTATACCAGTGTAACATATGAAAAATTAGGCGATTTTCGGTATTTTTTTTTAAAGACAGTACTCTATAGAATGTTATGAAGTTTTTTGGGACATAATAAGGTATATTTTCAGCTATATTTTAAGATTTTTTTACAAAAATATTGAAAAATAATGGAGTTATGTGCTGTTTTCGGATGTGCCAAAAAAAAAAGTTCTCCAACTGCTGACATGATTCCGGCCGAATGAGTAGATGAAACAAAAAAATTCTAAAAGGTTATTAAAGTTGAAAGTATTTCCTATACAATGACTTACGATTTTCCAAAAATATCAAAAATTAACAAAATGGCGTAGTTCTGAAAAAAGTATCGTTTTTTGGGGTAAGAAAATGGTTGTTTTTTTAATGCCAAATTGACAATTTTCAACCAATCAAAAACATCGTAGACATTGTATAGTATAATATATTCATAAATACTCAGTTTTAATTTGAAGTCGATCGGTCTTTTTCTCGTTGAGTTATGATGTCAGCAATTTTGAAAAATGTCGTTTCGAGAAAAACGCGTTTAAAGTTTCAACTATCGATTTTTGCTAGATAAAATCATATTTACCATAACAATTGCTAATCTGCTATTCCTGGCTCATACAATACATCTTCTTCTTCTTCGAAAAATGCCTGCTAAGAGGCTAATGCTTGTCTCCGGGCTGTTCGTCCCTCTTTTGAAGATGCCGCGTGACGTATTTCCGCCTGCTTGATTCGGCTGTCATCTCTTTGAACTGCATATTCTTCTTCTTTAGGGCCGACAACCACGCCCATTACTCCCATCATTTTTAAAATGCTATAAAATCATCATCAGATATTGAAACTGCTAGGAAATTAGCGAGCTTAATCTTTTTCATCCCGCTCGTGAAGGTGCTTTGGAGCAAAGTGCCATAGAAGCTCTAAAATATATTTAAAATGGCAATAAACTATATCACAAGGACCGTATACACCTATATAGGCTCCCTATATTACCTATATACTGTTTACAACACGAAAGATTCGAGTAACTACACACTAACTCCGAAACTCCGTCTACAGGCAGGTGGAGCGGTTTATATCTGCGAGCGGTCGCTCTTTAGAACGCTGCCATTCAAAAACTATTCAAGATACGACCTTGCCGCTTTCACAGGATATTTTTGAAAGTATAAACTATCGAATGAGCTAAAAAATATCGATTTTTTGAAAGTGTCAGACTGGTATAGACCCTTAAGGCTCTTATTATTTCAGTCTAATATTTTTTTATTATTTTCACACCATTTTCGAGATCACCACTGTTACTATTCAAATTTCAGTCATTAAGTTTGGCGTTTGTTGAAGCTGCAACCGACACATGCGTAGTCGCTTAACGCAGCAGAATCATTTTGCAATTCAGAACTTTATTAAAATTTACTTTATACCGCTATCGTTCAGTGCTTAAACTGTATCCGAGTTCAGTTTGATATGCGCGATTTCAAGTAATAGGTACTTTATTGGCCACTCTGTTAGATTACGTCCTACAAAGTAAAAGTATGCGCGTACAGTGACCGGGTCATAACACTTATCCATAAAAAAGCCGTTAGCGGCGCGCGCGCTCCGTTTCGCGGTGGCCACGATACTACATTTGAAAAACAAAACTTTCAAAGGTTTAATTGTAATATTACTTTCATTGATTTATTGTCATGAATTCTATAAAATCATATAGTAATATAATCAGGTCAGTTAAAATTTAATGTTGCTCCTGAACTTATAAATGAACAAATAAAAAATCTATCTTTATTCTAAGTGAAAGCTGTCACAGTGATATGTAAGGTCAGGGAAAAAGTTTTCTCGTATTTTATATATAAATTCATTTATTTACATTTTATTTTAATATATATATATACTCCAATTTGTTCAACAACTTGTTGCCATTTTGTAGGTAGTGAAATAATTCCATTGCTGTAAAAATTTTGTGACATCTGAACAAAAAACTGCAACAGGTAATTTTAACATTCCTGTCTTGATGTCAACCTGACATTACCTAAATAATTCTGGAGAAATCGAAATAGATGTAAATCTGAGGGTGCAAGTTCAGTATATGGTGGATGCACTAACACTTTCCAACCAAACTCTCTCAATATTTGCTAAGTGGCTAAAGATGTGTGTGATCTGGCGTTATCATGGTGAAAAACCATACCCTTTCTGTTGACCGTTTCCGGCCATTTTTTTTCTACTTCTTGCTTGATCGCGTCAGTTGTTGGCAGAATTGATGGTTTTTCCCGGCGATAAAAGCTCATATTGAATTATTTCCTTCCAAACCCACCATACACATTGCAACAACTCATTGCGAATTAATCCGTGTTTCACTATAATCTATGGAGCTTACTTGCCTTTATCTTTTTCAGGCGTTCTTGTCGTAGGTAATTCATTTTTCATCACCATCAATCTTTTCAGGAACAGTTTAATTTGATTTCATTTCAAGAAACTTTTGCGAAAATCCAGAATAATCATCATCACTAATGTACGCTTCGTAAAGTTTAATGAAAAGAATGAGCCTTTAAATGAAAGAAATATTAGCGCCTAAACCGAGAAATTAAGTAAGCTGTTGCCGTGGTCTCATCCCTTCTTTCTTCTTTCTTCGATATAAGATATAATTGCGTTGGACTCTTCTTAGATCTCTCCAAGGCCTTTGATACCATTTTTCACCGACTTCAAAAAAGAATGAGGTACTCAATTTGACTATGTTTTTGTATTCATTTTTTATTTGAAAGATTGGCCTTTCCTAATCGGTCTTATTTTTTTCAAAATCCATTTCTAATAACACGAACCATAGAGTATCCTCAATAATTATAAGCATACATATAGTGATTTTGTTTTCAGCTATAAGTCAAGTATTTTCATTTAGACGGTATCATTTAGTGACGTGGAAATGATGAAGAAGATTACAGTTGGTCACCGGAACTCCCCAGTGATAATCATTTCTCGGATAGCGATAAAGGATCTCGATTTAGATAATTAATTGCTATAAGCAAAATTTAAATAAACAAGTCTGTCGAAAATGGTACCGAGGAACTGATCTGATGATGAAGCCAGAAGGTAGGCACCGGAACTGTATAGAAAACAAATATAAATCCTAGGCGGGACTTATTAGAATTGTCGTGAGATACACGCTGGCTATAAATGATTTTAACCAACTTAAAAAAAAAGAGATTCTATGTTTCTCTCTGTTTTTTTTTTATATATATATTGATCAATAATTTCGTAAATTGTGAACCGATTCTGTATTTGCTTTTTTTGTGTTATAAATTATAAAAATAATTTAAATAATTTGTTTGAGAATAATTTGGTAGTTACTACCCCGGAATGATCACCAGCGAACAACAAATCGGAACTGCTTTTCCAGTAAAAAAACTAAATTAGTTTAATCCACATGCAAAGCAACTAAATATGTTATAAAATTATAATTACTCGATAACTAAAAATGTGAAATAAATTAAAAAAAAAAATGAAAACCACCTTCAAAAACCAATTTAAAATCCAATTTTAAAAAATTTTTGAAGTCTTCAAAAGCAACTAATTAGTTATTTTTGTAGTCGGTTCTAGCTAAAGCAGGGCAAAAGAACATATCACATAGATGAATTGGCTCAACATTTAACGTTTCATAGTCATGTTTATAGAAACATGAATATAAAACGTTAAATATTGAACTAAAAAGGAGATCCGCTTATTTAAGGAAACATTGCTGTGTCTGATTTATCTTTAGCTGGAACCGATTTCAAAAACAACTAATTAGTTGTTTTTGAAGATTACATGAAAAATTATTCAAATAGATTTTAAATGTTTTTTTTTTATTTTTATCCCAATTGTTCTCAGATTACTAAAGCGTCTTAATTCAACTTAGCTGTGAAATAGTTTTCTAGTCATGCCGAACATAGAAATCAACGACTAAATGTTGAACCACGCGATAATAATTTGTGAGACACTTGTTTTAGAGTCCCGCAAGGCAGTATTCGGTAAGCGACGTTATTGACTATTTACATAAAAGACATTGTTCGCTCCGTTATTTCTCTTTTCGCTCTACCCGCCTTTTCTTTCCTTGTCGCTCCTCTCGCTCCCGCTCACAACACAAACTCTTATCGCAACCTCGCTTTAATGGACGCTTTCGTTTTCGCTATAAGCGCTTAATTAATTAGAAAGTGCCATAGGTGTTAATCGGCAGTTTCGTATCGTATCTTGCCTTCCTATATTTCTCCTATGCGCCTTCAATCACATACAGTCCACTTCGCTCCCAATGGACCCAATACAGGTTCGCTCAAGAAACCGTGGGGCCCGTACAGATATGTTTACCAATAGTAATGTGTGTGCTAATATCGTGTGCTGTACACACTGTATGATTATTGTACTTCACGGCCCTGCTTGAACTACTTGCTTTTCGGCTGATGCAAAAAAAAACTCACTCATAACTAAGTAGTTATGTTTTTATAAAATGACAGATTCACAGTCCAATATACATTTATCCCATTTTTTCATATCTAAATAGCATCTTTGTCTCAATCTTTGCGGAAAGTGATCATAAAACACAAACAAAAAACACGTGTTATTTCCAAACATTTGATAATGATAGATTTATAGATTAATTAAAGTCTACGTTTAACAATTCGACATTGCTGGCGTAGATGTTAGGCATACCTTCTGCGGTGGCCATAGAAGTAACAACGCTGTAATCAGTGCTTTTATTGAGAAAAGAGAAAATAAATGCATTTATTGTTTAAAAAACAATAAACACAATTTAGTGATATTACCGTTTTGTTATTTTTTGGAATATTTTAATTTGTTCTCATTCTTGGTATCTCTACTGATCCAGAATTACATTTCATCAATTTTACAATATTTTCAATGTGAGTAAATCATTTTACCGTAGATTTTGTTACAATAAAAGTAGCCCATGACAAACAGATTTACTTGTTTACCAATGTTTATTTAAGCTTATATATTATTTATACCAATTACCCCATTAAATACGTTACGTCTCTGTTTTGGAATACTTTGTTTTTGTGTTAATTAAATACTGTGTCAGTGTCGAAGTACATGTTATAGAGATGCAGTTCCGTCCGCTCCTAAGAACCATTTCTTATGTCTGTACCAGATGTGTATTATATCGATAAAATTGATCGTTTGTAATGTTTTATATAAGTTTTACATGTAGTATACACGGCAGATATGTATCGAAAATAATTTTCGTGCTGCAGAAGCGGGCCGTTCTCTCACAAACGCCTACTGGTTAATTAAAGAGGATTTGTTTTAAATATGATATATCAAAACATAATCTAAAACCACTGGAACTAGGAAAGATATGTTTTGCATACAGTTTTGTTTTATGGTTTAAGCGTGTTCGCTAAGAAAGCATTTTCGGCCATTCAATACCTAAGAGTTAAAAAAAGTGAAATCCTGTTGTATGGAAAATCGAAACCGTTGAAGCTAATGATGACAAATTTAACATTTAAATTACTTCTATTTATAAAAAAAAAATACGTTTATTGCTTTTATGCAATTAACCCTAAAGGAGTGTAATGTTATAAGGAAAATCGAAACCGCTAAAGTAGTTGTTGCCTACAATTAGATTTATTTAATTATTACTAATATATAACGACATGCATCATTTTTCAAAGTAACCCTGAAGATAATGAAATAAATTTTAAAATTTTTATATGGAAAAACGAAAGCATTGAAGCTGTTATAGCCAAAATTAATATTTAAAATATGCATCATTTTTGTAAAAGAGCTCTAAGGGGATGAAATAAGAGATGAAATGTTATATGGAAAACCGCTAAATCTATTTTCATTTCTATTTTTGTTTCAGATTTTCGGTTTTTCAATCATTGATCCAAATTAATCATTTGTCATTTTTGATCTTTCGGTTTGTAGTTCTTTTAAAACTTCAGAACGGTTTGACTAATTTTTGTAAATTTTGGGATATACTAAAAACATGCAATTGCACACTTGTGATAAGGTATAAATTATTTCGATAAATTTCTGTTTGTTTGTTCGGGCTAATATGTGAAACGTCTAAATAATTTGAAATCAAATTTTAAATAGAAGTAGATTAACTCCCGGAATAAGAAATAGGAAACTTTATCCAGTTATATTTATTTTATATACGACAATTTTTAAGATTTACAATTAAGCAAAATCTGTACGTTAACCTGGACTAGAGTGAAAGATTGAAGGACATTGTGCCTCTACAATCTGCAGCAACAGACAATAAAACTTGAAATAATACACGTCACACAATAATACACACAGTTAAGTGTTTTTACGTTTTGAAAAAACGTTTAAATACAATATGTTTATTAAAAAGAAAGAAGAAAACTGACATCAGAGCAACATCTAAAAGAACTAGATATATTTCAAGGTCTACAATCTGATGGTCGCCTTACTCTAAGAGTCCAGCTCGGGCGGCTGTCGCGCTCCGTGCGCCGCCCGGATAATCCACCATCAACGCGTTTCAGAATATTTTTACGAGCCATAACTGCTGAAACACAACTCCAGAAGCCTGGATCCTCGACCGTAAACCCTATCCACGTTGCGCTCTCTGATCGTCTATAAAATAACGCGTTAAGTTATAAAGTTCTGGTTTGCAGCTCGGGTCGCGGGCTACGGGGCGCGGGGCGCGGGGCGCGGGTTGAGCGACGTGTTTACGCATTCACAAACCACTCGTTCGGATAAAGTAATTGCACTAAAACAATAACCTTAGTTTTGGAATACATTTCTGTAATTGTCTTCTATAGTCAGGTAGATGGACAATGCTAATTCTGCTTTGGTCTAAAGGATGACCTATCACAAATTTATATCAATCTAAAGTAAGACTGTTGTATAGAAATAAAATTACTCCGTGTTTAATGAATTCGTTAGATGCGATAGTAATCGATTGTCTCTAACCAATAACCATATTGCGAATGAATAATTAATGCGCAACACTGTAAGCCCGGTCCGTACGAGCTTTGACATGTTGTGGGCCAAACTTTAATGTGCAAGTACGTTCGTGGGCCTCGTTCAAAAGTAGGTGCATTTTAAAATAGTGTTTTAAGGTAGCGTTCATAATTTTTAGCGATAGAAATTAAACATGAAATTTCTCAAAATGTCTCACGGGCCGGATCAAATCTTACAGCGGGCCGGCTGTTGCCCGCATATGGAGTAAGCTTATGTCGTTTTACTGCTTTCTACAAAATATGCATGATTCAGCTGTATCCGACTGAGTATCTGTGTCTCCACCATCTCCTGCAGTAGCTCTGATGCCGAGAAAAATATCAAAATAATTAAAATTGATTCATTACCTACAACGTGGATTATTTATTATGCATAATATTAATGGAATCGTTCGCGCGGTGGTAGCCGTGGAATATTTTAAAACATAACATCTGGTTATAAAACAAAAATTCCGACACATATGTGTTTGAAATTTTGTATTTAAGTTCTTTGAACCTCAAATTTACAGAAAAAATTAGTACCATATAGGTACAAATCATTTGAAATACTCATAAAATCTTACAATTTTGAAAAAATATTGTACAAATTCGCCGCCTTCCACAGGTATGGTATTTATGATTTATGGTATTTATTTATCGATTTGGTATGATTGCTCTTTATGATCATATAAAGAACTGGTAAAAAACTTTATAGGGTGGTACAAATCGTTTTTGCAAAAATAAATTACTCATTTGCGTCGGTATGGCGGCCATTTGGAACCGACGGAAAATTATGGCATGGCGCCTACTTCTTTAATCATTGATCATCGGAAAAAACAAGAATTTTTGTGGAACAAGTCGTTCGACACTCGTAATTTATCAGATACGTTCGACGAACGCCCCCGCTATGGGGCGGCGGTCGCAGCGCTATGGCCATCCTTTTCCTTTTCGTCATTAGGTAATTAGACTCCTAAAGAGTCGCCACACTAGTACAAGTGACCTGGGATTTTGTGTCACTATCTTCCACTCTACACCAAGTCGGCCGAATATGTGAATGGCCGAATTACCGGTGGATGGTTGGCCGGATGGTTGGATAGGTACAGGAATTGATAGTTGACCGAATGGCAATATTGAAGTGTTTCAGATTGGCTTCCTTTTTGCAATTGGAACATCACAGCTTTTATTTACGTTAATGTTTGTGCTATACATTTTGTGCAATATTAAGCAAACATATAACATTTACTAAAACAATAATCCCCACAAGTAATGTAATTCAATGTAAATCCTTTTAAATTTAATAAATGGGCGTCTTAATTCAAATGAAGGCGAAAAATGTGCACTATTATGTACAACTTTACCAGTCTAGCATGATTGAATAAGCGTAGACAAAACGCGATTTGTCCCTGCCATAGGGCAAAATTTCGCCAGGTTCTTATAAGAGATGTCTACTTTTGTCGTCGTGCTAAGCTACAAGGCGCCAGTGTCACTGCATAACGAAAATTTATTTTATTTCATCGCACTCATTTAAATAAACCACGGCGTTTATTCTTTGTAACAAGCGATACGTTAAGGAAGAAAAATCTAGTAATTCTACGGCACGATATTGTTTAATCGTATTAAATAAATTCCCTTGGTATTTTGTTTTGCTAACAGAATTATTAAGTCGTTCTTTATTTAACTTATCATCTGTCACATGTTTGTTTGATGCTAAGGCAAGTTTGATGGAAATATTTTTAGCGTTTAGTCAAATTACTACATTTAATTATTTTTAATTAAATTATTTAATTGTATTTACTTACTTTATTTAATTAAATTCAATTACTAGCGCTTCTTTAAAGACCGGCTTTAATTAAGTTGGTTCAATATAGTTATTAGAGTGGAATTAAGACAATGTCGCAAATGGGAGTTTTCGTTAAACATAATAGTCACAAACATGCTGTTTAGCCAATGACTTTCGAACTGTACGTTACGTGCACAGTGACTTTACCGTAACATTTTAAAAATTATAATTAAAATTAACGATTTCAAACGGTCGTTATTTAAATGATTTTGTACCATTTTCTTTAACAGTTTACAATGTTATAGATTATTTATTCATCCACAACATGTTGATTGTTAAAAACAATCGATTGCTATCGCATATCGCAACACAGAGTAATTTAATTTCTATACAATAGTCTTACTTCAGATTAATTTAAATTTGTAATAGACCATCCTTTAGACAAAAGCAGAATTAGCATTTTCCATCTACCTGAGTATAAAAGGCAAGTACAAAAACTTATTCCAAAACTCAGTGAATATTAAGGTTATTGCTTTAGAGCGATTGCTTTATCTGTTTATCTCTTTAATAAAAAATATTTGCAGCATTTCTTTCTTAATTTTAATTCTGAATAAATTGTTTTAACACTTTGTTTTAATGGGCAGGAACGTTGTTACAGTATTATACTAAGTTAATTGACTATTTTTAACTTACCGCTATGAAAATGAATATTTTTTCATAATTTAAGGAGATGCTCTTTTCAGTGCGATTTTCGAAAATCTGCTTTTCATCACTTCTTGACGTTTTAGGATCTTATGAAACTAATTTAACCATTATCAGAGTCCAATGTCTTTAAGGCTGTATATCTATGAATGTGTGCATGGACACGTGTGCGTGCGTGCGCACATGCGATTGTGTATGTGTGTGCGCGTGTACTATTTGGATGGCGAAAAATGGCTCAAAGTGTACATTTTGTCTCTGTCTTACATTTTATGATAGCCTTTTGAAGTGCCAAATAAAAAGAAGGAAAGGAACATTATTGATCATCTGATATTTCAACCGAAATGTCAAAACACAAGGTTCATTAGCAAATGCTAAGAGAACAAATAACGATCATTTTGTTATTGGAAGACAATAAGTCATTTTTTTTTTTTTGTAATTTACACGTGATGTTTTAAAACAAGACATCAGTGGGGTGGTTTACTATCATTTAAAATTTTTATTATTGTTTTTTGGTTGAATGTATGAAGAAATCATGGTACATTTTTCTTCATAATAAATCTTAACGTAGTAATCATAAGGTAGTAATCATAATTCTTAAAACAAATCAGTCCCACTTCCAATTTCAAATAATTTATTAAAATTTGCAAATTTTAATAAGTATTTGTTTTTTGATATTAATATCAATGAAATACTCAGTATAAATTTTGGCAAGATATGCACGCAGACAACACATGCCAACGCATCAAGTGCTCGACCCGAACTTGAAGGCTTTGAAACAAACGTCAAACAACATTACAGTCCTTTAATTTGCTGTCAAACATCAGGATTGTCGTTTTGAAACGAAATGAAGAGTGCAAATTTAATTTCCTTATTTTATTCATTTAACTGTGATATTAAATAAAATGCATAAGAAATTCTTACTCTCCATAAAAATTTTTCTTCCTGCCCATGTAAAAAAAGGGTTCTCGTAAATTTAGTTTTAAAAGATCTATTAATTTAAAAATTTTAAATCGTTTTGTATTTAATTATCAGTAATGTTTAATATTCTTTTGCTTTCGTTTGTAGTTTATATTAATACCTACGTTTGTATTTTTCACGAATCACTTGAAAAATCACGTTTTTCTGATCTGCCTTAAAGATTAAACTTTCATATTTTTGATCACAATGCTACCGTTGGTACAAAATGATTTCTGAGTAACAGATCACTTTACTGCAAATTATAATAGCTTTTTCTATACTTTTACTTTTTTTAAATAAACAAAAAACGTTATATTAGCTTGGGCGGTGCTGGCTCAGTAATAAAAATATATTTTAAACGAACGGAGGGATTTTTCAAATATTTTCATAGTTCCTTACGTGAAGAATATCTTCAATTTACCGGCTGTTATTAATTAATAAAAATATTGTGTTATCTTTATTTGTTGTTTTCTGATTCTAGTAGCGTATGAAGCCGTAGAGATTTTACAGATGTAAACAACATAGTTCATTCTGCGAAAAAACATGCCCAAACTGAAAAAAATACATAGAGAGTGTTTTTAAATTAATTTGGGACTACGCATTTTGAGATATTTTTGCAAGCTTTTATTTAAATTGCCATATTAGTATGTGTGAGTCAAATTTTTGAAGCTAAATTGAAACCACTTTCTGGCGTTCACTTGGACTCAAATTTGGATACCTGCGTATCTTCGGTGACAATGCAGTAATATGGTACCATGGAGTTGGTCTGATGATAGAATCAGAGGGTGGCCATAGAAACTCTTAAAGCAAATAAGATAAACCTACCGAGCTATATTATTTGCTTTAAGGCTCATCTGCATTGCCTTGGTAAACACTCTGGTTCTAAATGATATCTAACTTCTGAAGATGGAGACAGAACATAAAAATGAGATCTTCTGAACTAAACAAGACGGCCCGTCGTGTTTGGGCTCGTTTGATTTGGCTTTACAAATACTCTAGACTTTCCAAGGCATGAAGATGGAGATGAAAGGTAGTCAAAACAATTCAAGCAAGTTTTTTATAAAACGTTGCAACCCCATAAAGCTTGGGCTCTTTTTTGATTCCAGCGATCGGTGAGAGAAGATTCGTTACCATTAATCTCCTATCTAAGGGAAGAATCACTACAAAATAAAACTCTAATGTAATGATGGTCTCGCAATTTCAGGACAAATAAAGCTAAGGTATGACCGAGCAAAGAACGTTGCTTATGGTACTTTGCTGGTCTCCTATACTGTACATAAGACACAGCACAGTAGAACACGCCGTCGCGTATTTTAGTTTTAAACTTTTTGCCGCTGGGCAAACTTATTTTGCTCTTAGTCGAATAAAATCTTTAGAAGGACCCTCATCAAAAAATTAGTTAGTGCGAAATTATCAGGAAAAATAACTTACAATATTAACGCATTACTAGAAATATAAAGGCAAATAAAAATTTTAAAATAAAATTATTAATTAAATAAAAAACATTTTATATAACAAAACTTTAATTAAAAACTACACCTGCACAAAAACGAAAATAATACTTTTATGCAAGGGTTGAGTTGGTGACTTTTTTTTATATGGAGAAATAGAGTAAAATAGATTTATCGAAATCCTGCACATAGACACCATGTTTGGGCAATCACTAAAGTAAATAATATTACCTAATATTCTATTATATCAAATAAATACAAAGGCGTGTAGCGCAAATAGAAAACAGAGAGAAAAAATTAAAAGGTTTAAAAAAAATTCTTGCTCGATATAAGCTTTTGAAATTATTTTATGTAATAAAATACTGAATACAAATATGGATATTTTTTTTTTTTTTTTGTAATTATCGTAGCATCGTGTCTATATAAGTAGATAGTTTTATGCAGTTTTAATCCATGTATTTTATTATATTCTACTGTATATATATATATGACATTCATCAGTATAACTTTGCATAATATTATTACTTTTGTTTCATTATTATAGAACTGAATTTTATAAGAAAAGCTTGTTTATAAAAAAACTTCAATTTTTTTTTCAAATTCTTTCAAAATATGTGTTAAAGAAAGTTGACTGTAACCGAGAATTTTTATTGCTGCATTTATGTTTTTACGAAAATATAAATTACCAAACACCAATTTACGGTTATTTTTTATTACAGCCGCCTTCCTTTTAATAAAAAATGGGCAGTTGACTGGTTGCCTGGTCAAAGACGATGGTAGCATGAACACATATAGATGGATGACCTAATGAGTGAATGGCCAGATGGCCAGATGAGGGGGTGAATGGTTGATGAATTCTACGTATTGCCGAATGGTAAATGGATGGACGGACGGCCGAACAAATAATCTTTATTGAAAGTAGGATCAGAATCGGAAACCAAAACAAAACCGCCATTGGAATTGAAAACGAAACCGACCGTGATTGAATGAGATCTGTACGATATGAAAATGAAGAAATTAGTTTGAAGTCTACATGGAACCACGGGACAAAACTAGTAAAAAGTCAATACACTTTTTTTAAATTGCAAAAGAATGAAAAACTTAAAACGAAATAATTTGCTCCAAAGAACTTGTTATTGCCAGATTAAATAGGAATTTAATCAATGTAAAACAAATATTTTCAAGTTTTCAGAAACGTCCGTTTATTAGCAAATCGCAACCACTTAATTTTTTAAACGTTTTTTTTTTAATGAGAGCTTGACTGACGGCTTTTTGTTAAATTTCATGTAATCAAGTTGTTAATCTTGTATTAATTTTTTTTTCAAATTACGTTTAGAGAGCATAATAAGAAATTAGATTCAACGGTCCGAGGGTGCTATTAAAAACAATAAATTTATTTTTGAAACACAAGGTAACAAACCTAGTTTAGGATTTTAATCTTACTTTTTTTCATTTACATAAACATAAAAATATGATATTGTTTTCGAGCAATCCACAGGAAGTAATTAATACCTACCTGCACTAATCCAAAAGAGTTTTTTCATAAAAGCCAAGGTAAGTATCTGATTACTAATATTTTATTAGTCCAAATCTTTCGAAGTTCTTTTATATGTATATGGGTGTGTGTGCGTGCGTACGTGCGTGCGTGCGTGCGTGCGTGCGTGTGTGCGTGCGTGCATGCGTTTGTGTGTATGTATTTGCAAGAACATAGGAAGGTGACACTTAAAATTTTTAAAACAAGCCACTTAAGAACTACAACATAGAAAAATAATAATTTAAAAAATGGAACTATTTGCCAAGCTTATTATGTATACTGCGATCATCTGTCACTTTTTTTTTCACAAATAGCAGAAAAAAGGAAATTGTTTAACGTCCAAATGAATTTTATGTGAAAAAAGTTTCGTACAACTATTTCCTATAATTTTCGTTGTCATTTAAGCCAACAAGAAAATTATAACAGACTTCGTTTGGACTTTCATGATGAAGCCTCTTTCTACAGTTTACAATTGGTTTAATGAGTTCAAACGTGGTCTCACTCATCTGACTGACGATCTGCGTTAGGGACGTCCTTCTAAGGCTACAATCGAAAACGACTCGTGATAGACTGACAAAAAAATATCCTACCAGCAAATTTGGACAAACTTAGGCATCGCTATGAATTAAGTGTACAAAATCTTTCATGCACATTTAGCGGTCAGGAAGATTTGTTGTTTTTGTTGCTTCTTGCGTTTGAAGCTTGTTGGTACCTCATAATATGACTGAGGCACAAAAATTCCGTCGTATTAATTGGTGTCGCGAAATGATACAAAGATTGATGTGATGAAATCTAGATTTACTATTAAGATCTCGAAACCAAAAGACAGTCTGCTCAGCGGATGTTTCCTTTCGAGGAGTTGCTAACTAAGTAAAAGAAGGTCTAAGCGTCAGAAAAAAGATGATGGCCTCTTTCATCGGAATGATAGGTCTTTATACAACAAATATTTTAGAAGATAATCACTACAAAGTGGTACACTAATAACAATTTGCCTCTTTTTGGAAAAGGTTCGGGAAAAGCGACCTAAAAGTTGGATTCTGCTTCTGACAGCGTCAGACCACATACCGCCTCACAACAATCTATTGGGAACGTTAGGCATAAAAATACTGGCACACTCGCTTTACAGCTTCGAGCTCGCACCACGCGATCCTTATTTATTTCCTAAAATAAAGGAAAAACATCGAGGAAAAGTGGTTTACGGACGCCGAGGAAGCAGTTTCTGCATATGAAAAGACAGTCGAAGCGCCCCTTAGTGTAAGTGGGCAAAGTGTTTCTCACAGTGGTTCTATCGAATGCAGCGATGTATTGATCTCAACGTACATTATTTTCAAAAACAATATAAATAAAAATAAAAGGTTTTTAGAAACTCAAAAACTGATTCTTGATTTTCTAAAAACTTTCGTACTGACCCACTATGCTTATGAAGTACTCCAATAAATAACATTTTGCAGATCAATGACTACTTTTGCGTTAGCACAATTTTTATAAATATAATGTACACGAGTGTCACATAATAAAGTAGTTTCTATTCAAATGGTATTTTCATCAAAATCGATTTGAAGCATTTCAATTAAAATTGTTTATCTTTTGTAAAATTTAATCTCTAAATATGAACTACATATAAAGTGCCTACTTATTTTTTTTAATTTTTACTACATAAAATAAATAATATATGAGAATATTAAAATTTTGAAAATCCAAAATGCACAAATGTTATTCAAAAACAATACATTAATAAAATGAGAGATAATTAAATAATCGAGTGTGAGTTCTCACGCAGTAGCAGTGAAACTCGGTATTCTTGTTAATTTTTAAGAGAATGAGATGAATGCATTGTGAAGGTAGTAAATAAAGATAAAGAGAGAGAAAGAGAGAGTGCGATTGATAGACTATTTTTTTATTTCTTAAAGTAACATTTTAAGAAAAATAGAAATAGTTCGATTCAATATTAAATATATGTGTGTGTGTGTGTGTTTGTATTTCTAGTGTATTATGAATAAAATATACAGCATAGAGTCTAAATATCCATGGTATGCAAAATCCGTGTACGGGCCCATATACAACGGTAGAGTAGTGGGGATGCAGACCGCTACGAACTATCCCACAAAGAGGAAACGAAGGATAAAGAAGCTATATAGAAACGCATTCTATCGCATTATTTCACAACCTAAAACATTTATAGTTATCTCTTTTTCGTTTCATAAAATCCAATTCACACCGAAAAGAGATTAATGATAAATAAAACCCAATTTTATTTATCGTTAATTTCTTTTCAATTAAATACATTAAGAGCTGTTTTTCAGTTTATAAGTTTTAGTTAAAAATAACCTAAATATTTCTTGATTCTTCATAAACCCTCAGAGAAATATTAAAAATCCTTTAACTAAAAAAAGTAAATAACACCATTTCTGATCTACTGGCGAGGTCTGAAAGAAATCTAGCTTGATTATTATAATTAACTTCGCATTGTAATTAACTATAGATAAAGTTTTATTTGACGGCGGATTAAATCTTTGAAATGTCGTCACTATTTTTTTAATACGAAATAGTGCAAAATATCCTTAACCACAAAATATTAGTTTATAATTTTTGAATGAAATGTGTGCATGCGTGCGTGTTAGCGTGTGTATGAGAAAGAGAGGGTTTTTGAGTGGCCAACGAGTGTACGAGCCACCAAAGAGTAAGGGTTACCGCCGCCCATGGATACTCGCAACCCTAGAGAAGTCACCAGTGCATTGCCAGCCTCCTGAGGTAGAATGTCCGATAGAAAGAGTGTGCGTCTAAATGTGCGTCTGTTTGTCTGCGCCTACATCAACACAATATACAAAGACTAAAGCACTAACTAGTTTGTGAACTTGTTTCGTCAATTTCCTTTTGTTCACTAATTTCCATTACCAACAAATTGATAAAAACCACTTAACATAACACACACCAAACTTAAGACATCTTAACTTACAAAAACGATTAATTAAGAGCTCCAATAGCTGAAAAGATAGTTGGAAACAATTTCATCAAAGTTTCACCAAAGTTCTGAATGCGAGGAAAACAAAAGTTGTAAGCATCTTTATCTCGCCGAGGAGTGGGCGTGGAGAGACAAACTGGCATCGCCAATACGGCCATTTCGTACTGAAAATACACAAGCAGAAAATACCTTCTGCCGTTAATTATTAGCGGATGGATAAAAAAAATCTAAACCTTGTGACAACCAGGATCTAACTGCTGTAAATTTAAGTACATTGATAGAATAGCGTCGGCACGCATTTTGCCAACCTCTTTGGCGAATTATGAAACCAGGTCGGTGAGAAGCAACATTTTTATTAACAGCTAAATTCATTAGCAGTTTGAAGGAGTAAAGAAAAAGCATGTGTGAGAGCAAGAAAAATTTTTAAGTAATTGAAAAAAAAATGCATAAATAGTGAAGACATAAATAATTCAAAATGGAATTACGGTATTTGTTTAAAATCTTTTCCTTTGCTTTGTAATGCGGAATAAAAAAAAATCCTTTGACGACGTGGTGGGATCGGATGACAAAGAGTGACGCGATCTAATAACGATCAAAGTGCGAGGTAGAAACTGAGAGTAGGTAGGTATCGCTTTACACTCCTATCGCGGTTGTTTTAACTTCACTTATGGTCGGATGGTAACGCGGAGGATGGCTCACCGACGGTATCGTTGGTGGTCCAGACGTTTGACGAGGCTGGGCCATCCAGCACGAGTGAAGGCGAATTTTTAATATTATTTGTGGGCTCGATTTTTGACCGATTTGGTGTCCGTAAAATTGATTAAATATTTTGATTTACCTTGATAAGATAGAAACGAAGCCTTTCTGTCTACTGAGCGGGTTTAGTCGATTTTAACGCGAATTTCTTTCTGATCACGGTAACGTAAAATGTCGTTACTTCTTCTGAGAGAAAAAGGTTTTTTTATATGAGAAAAACTGTTACTGGAAACAACTAAGCGCCTTAGCGAGACTGCAGCACTAAAGCTACTTGACAATAGACGGCATTATTAAGCAACACCTTTTTATTTAAATAACCAGTTCATATTTTATTATTATTCCGGAAAAATGTTATTTATATTTGATCAGTATGTAATTCATACCTAAATACATTTTACAAAAGACACACGATTTACCAAAAAAAAATACTGGGCGAAGTTCGGTCATCCAGGTATGATTTTATGAAACTTGGTAGAGTAAATATTAATAAAAATTGTTACGGTCAGCCTTGTTCTTAGTATTTAATTGGACGATATATATTATTTTGTTTCATACGAACGGACTAGGTTAAGAATTGTTTTGTATTTTATCGAATATCGTCTGTGTCAATTAATTAATTAATATGAATAGTTGTGTTTTATTACCCGGTTAGGGATTAGTGGTAAGAAATTGTATTGTAATTTATACCTGTGTTTGTATATATATCGAGTTTTAATGAAATTTCCTGTATTGTTTATTGTATTTAGTATTTTTATCTTATTTTGTTAATTTTGTGTTATGAGTTACATATGAAATTGTGCCTTTGTCCGGGGCGGGGGCAATAAGAAGCCGAGAACCGCGGTGATCGTTACGGTACGACCGCGAATCGGTGTTCCGAGCACATGTGGAGCTCATGCTTCAAAAATGCAAAGTGCATGGCCACACCCCCTCGATTAAAATGTATGCAAATCATATGTGCAGGCAGATGCGCCACCTACAAATTGCAGCGAAATTAGTGCATCCGTCGCCAATTTAGTCAGATCGCTCGCTCCTAACGGATGTCCCAGCGCGCCCGTTCCCAGCACTCTTTGCCTCTATCATTTCTCCCTGTTGTGTTTTTCTATGCAAATCGCCGCCCCCGCTGCGCCCCGCGATCCTCTTGCCCAGCCGATTGAGAGTCCGTCGCGCCGCTAGCCGCCACGCTCTACACTACTAATACCTATAATATAATTTCAGCTTTTTAAAGTCGTACAGTTTTTGAAAGTTTAAATAAATACTTTTATAAACGAAACGAATTTTATTTAAAATCCCTTCAGATCAAATCACTGGCTACCTAACGGGGTAAACGAAGTGATTTGCAGCAAACTCCGGGCGCTGGCCTTTCCTCTTCAGGGAACGGCAAACCTCAAACGGGCCTGAAACCACCGGTCTTGGAGGGTGCTCCTAGCCGACGTCAGGCATTGCCCCGCCACACTCTCCGTTATCCTATTCCCATTCTCCGACCTCCGTATGTTAGGTCTATTATAGACCTAGCTCGAAATAGAAGCTGATGGGGCTTTAGGTATACACCCCCGGCCTCGAAACCGAGGCCGAGGACACATAAACGATACAGAAATGTTAGCGGGCCTGCCGTCCCCGGGCTGCTGCGCCGCTACGTCATTGCATTCCTCGTATCGTTCCATTGTTCCCGCACAAGAAAAATAATTTGGCTGTATTAATACCTTTTTAAAAAGTATATTTCGTACAAAGCGTTTACATAGCACTGTCTTATTAGGCCGAGAGTTAAACATCAAGAGCTTGGAGCGGGTTGCGCGCCGTCCTTATATAGGCTACGGTTCCTTTGTCTGGAACATAGGCGTCTGCGGGGCATGTGAGGCTGACGGGGGACGAGGATGTCCTACGTGGCCGGTCATCCAGCGAGCGTCGTTGAATGCCTCTTTGTTTGGTTCGTCCGGGCACCTTGGAGCGTCTTTGCAGAGGTCGCGGGGACGTACTTCCTTTGTCTTAGACGTGTTGCACACGGCGGTGTTTACATCGTGGAAGGTCGCAGGTATGTACTCTGTATCTATGATTCATGTTCTGGATTATTCGTGAAAAATATAGAATATGGGATTTGAGTATTTCTCTCTCCTCCCCTTAAAAGTAAAGTACATACCTCAAAGGTGTGGATTTACGGAATGTTAACATTTTCATTCACTATTCTGCTAGGGAGAATAGCTGCTACATATTTGTTTTTGAATTTATCTCTATTCTTATAAAGATACATGACAGTGCATATAAAAATGATTATAACTATGAGTACAATAATATATGGGTTGTAATGAATTACGTGCGTTCTTATCTGATCTTCATAAGTTCCAAGCGATAGGAGTTGTTGTTCTAACTTTTCTTTATTTTCATCGAATTTTAAAGGCTTAGCCGGAATAATATTTTGATATTCAATTTTTGGAGTATATATTTGATCTTTTGTTTCAAACGTTTTCTGAAAATATGTGTCATTTATCCTAAGATTACATTCTTTTTTAATTAAAATATTTCCGCGGAGGTTATCGCTATGTAATCCATTACTACACTGAAATGTGAAAGTGGTAAGATATTTTACATATACGTATATCGTACCAATTTCGTTACTTATATACGAATTTGGACACTCTACATTTGTAGATTTTTCGTCCTTTACATTAAATATATCCTTAGTTTCTACGATATAAAAATTGTCAATCCGGGTGAATTTTGAAACAATAAACTGTCCATTTGCGTTTCGAACAATCTGTAATCTTTTCGTCAGTAACAATTCACACACTTTAAAGTCTATTTCCTTAATTATGGGGAGCCGAGTTACGAACTCATACTCCGATGGTTCAACAAGGGGTATCTTTATAACAAAGGTTAAAGGGTTATTACTATAAACACTCACTTTACTTAATGATTCGAGGGTTAACACATTTGTCTTTATTCTGTTAATTTCCGGTATTTGTTTATATACTTCCTGAAGGGTACGTGAATTAATTATTTCTGGAGCTAAAATATTGTGTTGCGATAATACTATGGCAGTTTGCGTCTCTATTAATAAATTATATAAAATTTGGCCATATTGAAACATTTTTTCGATTGCAACATCTCTCTGAATAGCTGCATAATCGTTAGATAGATATTGTGCTATATTTTCGAGATTTTTCAGTCGTAAGCTGAATGTTTCAAAGATTTTGCCGGTTATCGAAATTTTCTGATTGATAAGAGAACGTGTTGATTTTAGTTCATTCTCTAAATGTATTAAATCGTTATTGTCTAAATTTCCAGATATTGCTTTTATTATGATCCGAGTCCATCGATTAATCCTCGTTTCATTTGGATTTTATGTGTGTTATATAATTCGATCAATTCTTCTTTGTAATATAATAAACTAGTATATTCATCGGTTGTGCAATTGAATTTGATACAGGATACATTTAAATTATATATGTAACTTTCTACTTGCGTATACAATATGTCTGTTGGTTTTTGGTGTATAATGTGCCAATGACCGTTGATCTTCATAGCGGGACCGTGCGATATTTCTATCAGGGGCCCGTTGGGTTGCTCGAAAGCCGTGACGACTCGCCATGCTGCGTAGAGGGCAACTCTGCAATACGGAGTTCGTCTTTATGGTACTTCATTTTGTTGTTTCGGGGACCTAGAATTAGATAGGTGTTTCGCGGGAGTGTTTTGATAACTGGATAGGGTCCAACGAAAGGCGGTTCCTTCTTGTTCCGTCTATGCTTGTGATTTGGAATATAAACTGATGTCCCTTTCTCTAACGGTTCGGTTATCTTTCTTTTTCTATTTTCCCTTTTTATTCTTTCACCTTTTGCCAGGTCTATGTTGTCTATCATCGTGTTATGGAGGTTTCTTAACAGATCATAACGTTTTTTGTTAAATATCTGTAATAAAATAGCCTCGTCAGGTATTTCAATTTGATTTGGTTCTATACCAAATAATGCTTGATGTGGCGTGCATTTAGTTACTGAGTGTTCTGTGCTATTATAACACGTTATTGTTAACGCCATGAGTTCTTCCTTGTCTCGCCGGGGTGCAATTCTCGTATCACTCGATATTTTTCTATTATAGTCGAGTGGGCTCGTTCTATGTCACCATTCGATGTATGATGCCTTATGCTTGTCTGATGTACATCGATAGATAACAAGTTAGTATGATGTTCTTTAAATGTTAGAGAATTCATTAGTTTGTCTGGATCGTGTATGACGTGTTTCGGTTTACCTAAATATTTGATAATTTTCGTCAGGGATCGGATGTAAGATATTGAGTCGTTTCCTTCAATTTTCTCGGCAGCAAAATATTTAGTGAATTTGTCTATTATAGTTAGGTATTGGGTAACGTCGATCACTAAGGTGTCGATGTGCCAAATCTGTAATGGTGCTTCTGGGGTAATCGTGTACTCTCAAGGTGTCTTTGGCGGTCTTCTCTCGTATTTATTTCTTTGACATATGCTACAGTCGTGTACGTATTTTAAAACATCGTCCTTTAAATTTTTCCAATAGTATTGTTTCTTGAGCGTTTCGTACATGAGTGTACTTCCTATGTGTGCGTCATTCTTTTCGTGAACGCTTTTCGTAAGCTTAAGTTGCTGTTCTCTATCATTGATTTCTGTTAGAATTTCTGTATATCTTTTGAGTTTCAATGAGTTTTTATCGACATTTTTTCTGTAAAATTTGGATAACTTGTAGAATAATTTTTCGTTTTGCGTAACTACGGCATAGTCAGTTTTTTTAGGGTCAATGTACTTCTTCCAATTTTTTGAGAATTCCGTGTCAAAGTTCACTAGGGGTATTTTTAAATATACGTCATTTTTTTCTCGTCTCCATTTTTGTGTGGGACTTTCTTGTAGGAAAATCCTATTCTTTCTCGAATGAGCGAATCCGTCTACAATTGGTATGCCTGTTTCGTCATCGTCATTATTTGAGTGCACAATCGCTGCGTTGCTTTTATTGTTCTGTAACTCGATGCGGCTTAAGGCGTCGGCAACTTTGTTTTCGCGGCCTTTAGTATGTTTGATGTCATAATCATATTCTTGCAATCGTAAGCGCCATCTAGTAAGTTTAGCATTCGGTTCCTTCAATTTTGATAGCCAAGTAAGCGGTTGGTGGTCAGTTTCTAAATTGAATTTTCTTCCATAAATATACGGGCGGAAATGTTGGCATGCCCAAAGCACTGCTAACAACTCTTTTTCGGTTGTGTTGTAACGTCTCTCGGTCTCGCTAAGGGTACGGGAGGCGTAGGCTATGGGGTGTTGGTTCTGGGAGAGTACTGCGCCTAAGGCTTTGTCTGAGGCGTCAGTTGTCAAAGTGAAAGTACTATTGTAATCAGGATAGGATAGGATAGGGGCGTTAGTAAGTAAATCTTTGCTCTGCTTAAAGGCTCGTTTTACCTCATCTGTTATTATAAATTTTTCGGCTTTCTTTGTTAAGTTTGTTAACGGCTTAATGATTTTCGACATGTTAGGAATAAATTTTCGATAGTAACCAATAAGTCCTAGAAATGATTTAGTTTCTTTAACTGTTTTTGTAAGGAAACTTTGTAATGGCCTCTATTTTATCCTGGTTGGTCTTATTCCTTGTGGTGTTAACTTGTGTCCTAAAAATTCCACTTCTGTTTTCAGAAATTTACATTTATTTTGTTTATCTTTAAGTTGGCTCTCTGTAAAGCATCGAACACTTTCTTTAGTCGTTCTAGATGTTGTTTCTTGTTTTCGGAGTATATGATGATGTCATCTAGGTAAACTAAGCAGATATTTCCAATAAGTCCTTTTAAGATGTCGTTCATCATTCGTTGGAAGGTAGCGGGTGCGTTTTTAATCCAAATGGCATTCGCAAAATTCGTAATGTCCTTCCGGCGTGATGAATGCTGTTTCTCGATTGAGTTATTATCCATAGGTATTTGGTGATATCCACTCGTCAGATCAATGGTAGAAAAGTATTTGCAATTGTTTAACTGTGTCAAGATATCTTCAATGTTAGGCAACGGATATCGGTCCGATCGTGTCTTCTCGTTGAGCTTTCTATAGTCTATCACAAGTCGAAACTTTTTGTGTCCTGTACTATCTGGTTTTTTGGATACTAGATGTATTGGGGATGCCCAAGGTGAACCAGAGGGGCGTATCACGTTTTCCTTTAAAAGTTTCTTCAGCTGCTTTCTCACGAAACGGGCGTTGGTATACGGGTGAGTCATCGGTCAGCTTAATCTCGTGTTTGACCTTAGATGTGACGCTATCGGTGACGTCTATTGTGAAAATTTTATTATATTGTTGAAACAAATTTTCCAAGTCTATTTCTATGTCTTCACTATTGTAGTTTAGTTCGATTGTGTTATTTCCTAGTTTTAACTGGTTTCTTATTTCCATGCCAGCTTGTCGTAATATATCTAATCCAAATAGAACATTATATTTGTCTGAAAATGGAAGAGATAAAATTTATGCGGCACTTCTACTTGTTTTTTAAATATCCGGTTCCACGGGGGTGTTGTTATACTGCCTTCATGTTGTGATAGGGCGTGTGCTGTTTTCACTTCGAACTTCTCGGGCTGTACTGAGATTTCGTCAAAGTATGCTCTATAAGTGGCTGGATTCATGAATGATCTTGATGATCCAGTGTCGATTAATATTCTGAAATTTTTATACTCTATGTAGAGTAACTTGGGGTTTAAGGAATTTACTGCTATTTGTTTTCGTTTACGTCTGTTTCCTCGTAAAAATTTTCATCATTACCGTCTCCAGATTCGTCGTCGCTTTCCGGGGGTACATCTTGTGTTGGGTAAGGTTCACATATGCGTTTGTACGCATTGTCTTCCGAGTCATAAACTATTTCGTCGTCTTGATGTATCTCCTGGTTATATAGTTCTCGGACTACTCGTCCTTTTCCTATATTGATTTGCGGTCCTTTTCCTGTGTTTCCAGTGCTTTCGGTACTACGGGACCTCATCGTGACGTCGGTGTCGTATTTGTTGATTCTGGGCGCTGGTTGTTGTTGCGCCTTGAAATGTTGATGCCACTGTTGCTGATTAGGCACGTTTCTAGACCAGTGCGGCTGGTGTGGCATAATATGTGGTTGTTTATAATTAAGGACAGGTACGTGATGTGGAGGTGTACCTTTGAAATTGTTTGTTGTAGCTGTTGGTTTTAATGTCGTATTCGACGTTGATTTACGGCTATTGGTTTTGCCGTGTAATTCTAATTTTATAACCATTTCTCTTAAGGAATCTAATCCTCCTGTCGTTTCATATAAGTACGTTAAATGCTCTGGAAGCATTTGTAAAACTGTCATTCGGGCAGTGTTTTCATAAACTTTCATAATATTCTTTAGCTGATCTTCGTTAATAGTGGGGTTCAATTTGATATATTTTCCCCTTATTAGGTAGAGTTCCCTTTGGATCCTCTCTAATAGATCTGCGTAAGTGCTATGTTTACGCATCATCTGTATATTGGTCTGTATCATGTCGACCGTTCGCGGATCTTCACACTTTTCGAGGAGGAGCGCTTTTACGCTGTTCCACGTTCCATCATGGGGGTGGACACTAAGATGCTCTCTGGCCTTTCCTGTTATTTTCGAGATCACTCTCGATAAATTCTGAGGGTTTTCGCCACCACTTATTGTCATAAACCTTTCTACATCCCTTATAAATCCATAAATTGTTAGGGGGTTGCCATCGTACGATGCAATTAAGCCTCCAAGATCAACTAGCTGTGAGGTAGCCATTATGTTGAGTTTCAATTTAGCGGGGGTTAGTAGGGATTTTGGTAGGGAAGGATTTTTGGACATACAGTGAGACCTAGACAAGATTACTATACACTAAGTACTTACAGCAGTGTAATTTTTCGCATTTGTAGGATTCGGGCTGCAATTAAGGGTTGATACCCTGTGTAAATCGCCTTCAATGCTCGAGACTTCGACGGTCTTGAGGATCACTCACTGAATTTATAACACAGCTTTCTAGATTTAAATCACTGAATTTACACTGATTTTATCACTTTTTCTAAAATTTACAACTTTAGATGGTGGATTTTACACTTGCAGCCCCACGTTGGGCGCCAGAAAAATAATTTAACTGTATTAATACCTTTTTAAAAAGTATATTTCGTACAAAGCGTTTACATAGCACTGTCTTATTAGGTCGAGAGTTAAACATCAAGAGCTTGGAGCGGGGTGCGCGCCGTCCTTATATAGACTACGGTTCCTTTGTCTGGAACATAGGCGTCTGCGGGGCATGTGAGGCTGACGGGGGACGGGGATGTCCTACGTGGCCGGTCATCCAGCGGGCGTCGTTGAATGCCTCTTTGTTTGGTTTGTCCGGGCACCTTGGAGCGTCTTTGCAGAGGTCGCGGGGACGTACTTCCTTTGTCTTAGACGTGTTGTACACGGCGGTGTTTACATCGTGGAAGGTCGCAGGGATGTACTCTGTATCTATGATTCATGTTCTGGATTATTCGTGAAAAATATAGAATATGGGATTTGAGTATTTCTCTCACACCAGCGCCATCCAGTTCCCAGTAGCTCGGCCGGCCCAGAGCCGAAACCAACGCGTGGAGGAGGAAATAGCCCTCTGAGGCCGCGCCGGAATCGGCAAAGGGAACCAATCGGTCGCCGCGTGCTTCCTCCACCACCATCCAACAGTCAGGCAGCCAACCAGAGCACGCCCTTCGGAGACGATATAAAAACGATCATGTCGGTTCTCTGAGTGGTGAAAAACGTTTGATTGGCAGAACTAGCATCAGACTTCTTTCTGTAAGGCTGGAAAGAGGACCGATTAGCGATTATCCTGGCACATCTGGACCTGCTAGCCAAACTTAAATCTTTATGATGCCAGAAACACCTGGGTGAACCGATTTCTCCACCACTGGACGTCTTAAATCCAAAAATCTCTCACTGCTTTCAATATAACTGAGCTATGTGTGCGTGCAAAGGACTACTCCCTACATTTAATTTTAATACAATAAATCTTTTTAAAGCCGAAACCACACGTAGCATGCAACATACCAAACTACGTACAAATACTTACTGACAGACGAGATGCTTTGGGGGATGGTACCGTATTACAGTACAAACACTTACTCTACTGTTGCCCGATAGATACACCTCCGCTAACTAACCTAGAAGCTACAGTCTGCAGACTGGCTATGACAGGACACAATATCCTAATCATAGCCTCAGTCTACGTATCCCCAACTAAGGAGTTACTCCAGAGCGACCTAAAATCATTATTCTCCTTAGGGAATGCACGAACGAAAACTCTCGAATCTCGCGGATAAGACAGGATTCAAGTCCTCTCGCCGCTCAAACCGAGCCGATTCCCTGACAATAATCAACATAGACCGGATATCCTCGACATCGCATTAGTTAAGGGAGTGGTGCTAAGACTAAGAGGCATTGAAACACTTCTGCGCCTTAACACAGACCACCATCCCGTACTCTTGAAATTAGGCCCCTTAAACAGTGATAGACAGAACCCAAAAAAGACAACCACAAACGGGAAAACGGTGTCGGTCGCGATTGAGAAAATCGACACCCCCGCGTTAAGTGATATCCCAAACGAGATGGTTTCAACTGACAAAATCGACCATTCAATGGAGACCCTATTTTCGTCAGTTTCGATTTCGTCACCACCCACATCAGGACATTGGTCAAGAATAAATCGAGGAAGGTCCCGACAAACACAGATCACCTAAAACTTCCAAAAGATGTACTCATGCTGCTGAGAGCCAAAAACGCAACCCTGCGTCGCGCAGGCGCATACCCAACCCCATCTAAGAGGTCCCGTAAGCGCGACCTCCAACGTAAAGTGAGAGTACGCATACAGGAAGTTCGCAACGATAAGTAGAGCACCCTCATGGACTAAATCACCCCTAGTAATAAGAATTATTAGAAATTAGCAAAAGCCCTCAAATCGGTGGGATACAAGCCAACTCCTGCCCTTAAAAAACCTGTTAATACAGCTGACAGCATCGAGGAACAATACTCCTACACGTCCCCCCCATACGACCCATAACACGTACACTGGATCGAGGGGAAAGTTAGACAGAAAATCTCCCTCAACCCGAAGGAGGATCTGGATCCTGTTTTACTGGATGAAATCCACTCTCATCAAAAAATCAACACCCAAAAGACACCTGGCCGGGACGGCATCAGTAATAAAGCAATAAAATGCTTTTTTTTCTACCACTAATGGCTATGCTGGTCGCTATATTTAACGCATTTAACTATAAAACCGCTACCTCCCATCTAGCAGGAAAAAAGTAGTCAAAATCGGCATCCCAAAACCTAAAGGTACCAGATCGTTGGATACTAATCATACACAGCTACATCAATAATAGAAAATTCTCCTTTCGCCAAGAAAACACTTACTTTTTCCAAACGACCCATCAGTTTGTGAGTGCGTCAAGACTTCACGCTCTCGCCGCTTCTGTACTCGCATATATAACTGGCATTCCGCGACCGCAATTAGGCGTCCAATCCGCACTATTCGCCGACGACACGATACTCTACTTACGTAGCTATAGCGTAGGACATGTGATACCGCGCTTCCAACGGGTCATTGACGAGCTGACGCATTAGTTTCAACTCTGGAAGATCGAGGTAAATCTGGAAAAATCAGCAGCAATATATTTGAATGTATAAAAAGAGGACACGAGTAGTCCCGATAAACGCCACCACCCTCCGCGTGCTAAATGCCCCCATTCCGTGGCAACACAATTACAAATACCTAGGCATCACGTTGGATAATCATCTTCACTTCAGAGATCATATCCGACGTGTTAGACAGATAGCTAAATTCTACATGTCACGTCTCGGCAGTATGATAAATAGAAAAAAGCAGAATGTCGCTACGCGACAAGTGTACCATTTATGCGATGTGCATAAGGCCGGTGATGACGTACGCGTGTCTAGTCTATGCTTACGCCGCTCCAACTGCACTAAATGACCTTCAAATTATCCAAAACAATTTTACTAGAAAAGCGACATACGCACAGCACTACGTAAAGAACTCAGTCCTCCATAGGGACTTAGAATTCCTTACCGTATCTAAGCACATGAAGGACGCGTCAGAGCGATTCTTCAGTAGAGCAATTAATCACCCTAATCCAATGGTTTCATCTGCTACCTCTTACGAGCCACCTCCCGCAAAGCATTTTATTAGAAGGGCACGGAATGTTCTTACAGAACCGCCCGATGACTTTGCCATTAAGGTCAAAAAATTATACAATGAACTCAAAGACTTAAAGAAATAAAAGTAAGCCCCTAAATTAATCAACCTCAAATGGTTTATCTCCGGGGCGCTCAACGCGCTCCGGTGTCGCCCAGAGGTGCCGACCCGCATCGGCACCTCTTGCCGAAGGGAACCAAACGGCCCCCATAGGAGATTCACGCGCTGACGCCATCTCTGTGTCAATCTGTTGCGTCCGATAAGGCTGACGATAACCCCTACGCTGAAAGCGGAAGCCAACATCAAGTTTTGCGGAGGTTTTTTGGTCCGTGAAATTCCGACACACCCAAGCAGCCTGACAGCTCATAAGATTTTTTATCCCGCTCGCCCCGCAAGAAGAAAACTAAAAAAAAAGTGCATCCGTCGCAGTTGTACTCCGACAGCCACATATGAAGCTCGACTGTAATAAAGAAGCTTGATTGTCTGAAAACACTGTCCATCATTTTTCCCACACACTGCAAGAAATCCGTTCTCTAAGGCGACTGTGAAGGAAATCCGAGATGCAGGTTTACGCTGTTATAGCTGAAATCGCCGTTACAAAAGTAAATACAATGTCTAAGTTCAAATATGAGCTGTATCGGTTAAGTTATAAGGATAAGGAGTTATGGAGTTATAGACGCTTTCGTGAGAGTAAAAAAATCGTTGGAAAGTTTTCCTTGAATCACACCAACTTATCTATTCAAATAGACAAATAAAGAACTAACGAAGCCGATGACATCGGCATCGAGGTATGCAACGACGACGCATATGAATGATAGGTCATCTTCATAAATGACAGCGCCCCCGTCACTCAATCAGATAAACTGATGACATTGTACAAGCTACATTTTTAGTACCCCATAAGGAATAAATTATTACGAAGTATCAAAACAGTAGCAGATAACATTTCACATGAATAGTATATTATCCAAAAATATATTATCCTAATGAAATATTTAATTGCTGTATGTAAATTAAGTATTATAGTATATTTAAATATATTGTTAAGTAAATGCATTTATTACAATCGGGGTGCTGTTGCAACTCTTAATTATATTTCGAAATGTATCATTTACTACATTTAGTAAAACTGACAGACTGACATACTGACAGACTGAAAGACTGACAAACTGACAGACTGACAGACTGACAGACTGACATACTGACAGACTGACAGACTGACAGACTGACAGACGACAGACTGACAGACTGACAGACTGACAGACTGACAGACTGACATACTGACAGACTGAAAGACTGACAGACTGACAGACTGACAGACTGACAGACTGACAGACTGACAGACTGACACGACTGCGACAGAGACCGACAGACTGACAGACAGACGCACTGACGGACCACGCAACGACAGACTGACAGACACGGACTGACAGACTGACAGAAGACAGACTGACAGACTGACGCGAACATACCGACAGACCGACTGACAGACTGACATACTGACAGACTGAAAGACTGACAGACTGACAGACTGACAAACTTACAGACTGACAGACTGACAGACTGACAGACTGTCGGACTGAGAGACAGACAGATACAGACAGACACATGAATTTAAAATATGACGTCAGATAGTCATATAACGAATATCTATCACGAAATTTAAAACGAATGAATGTACAAGCAGGTGCTACAGATCTATATAGTAGTATAAATATATAAGTGGCGTAGATGAAGATTCGCAAAGTTTTTGTTTGAAGTGAACCACTAATTTATTTAACCTGTAAATCAAAATTACAACCTTGATATTATCATCTGTTGACAAATTATGATACATCGAAACTATGCAAGTATTACAAATAAAATGTGGTTTTTAATATTCTTATGTTACTTTTACAAATAAGTAAGGGTGTACGGCAGGGAGACCCGCTCTCACCAACTATCTTCATAGCGGTGCTAGAGACCATCATCGGCAAACAACGAACATTACTTGAGACACTTAAGATTTGCCGACAACATAGTCCTACTCTCAAAAAGCACAAATCAACTGCAAGAAATGTTAAACACTCTACACGAAGAAAGTCGTAAAGTGGGCTTAGAAATTAATCTGACAAAAACTAATATCATGACAAACCATACTGAAAGACCAATATATATGGAAAATTCATCGTTAATATATGTCAATGCTTACATCTATCTGGGTAAACAAATTTCATTCAATCAACAAAATAACGAACTGGAAGTAGAGAGAAGAGTCAACATCACGTGGAAAAAGTTCTGGAGTCTCAAAGAAATTCTCAAAAGCGATATGACCATACGAATGAAAGCGAAAGTCATGAATACCTGCCTACTCCCCTCATTAACATACGCCTGCCAAACATGGAAATTTACTAGAACAGTAAAAAATAAAATTACATCCTGCCAAAGGAGTATGGAGAGAAGCATTCTGAAAATCAAAAAAATCCAAAAGATCAGCCATACTGATATAAGACAGAAAACTAAAGTCATTGACGCTCTTAGCCACTCGCAAAAGCTCAAATGGCGTTGGGCAGGACACGTAGCGAGGCTAAGTGACAATCGATGGACTAGAAAAACAACGCAATGGACAGGCCCACTAGGACAGAGAAGAAGAGGAAGACCAAATGCACACTGGGCAGATGATATCATTAAAGTAGCACGTACTCAATGGTTACGAGCCGCAGAGAATAGAGAGTACTGGTCATCTCTGGAGGAGGCCTTTACCTTTCAAGGAGAGGGTTCTTGCTAACAGAATACAAACCTTGAATATATCTTATTAATTAAATCAATACATATTCATACAACATTAATTCCAAACTTATTATTTATCTAACTAAAAATTACGATGAGGTTGTGAATTATTATTATATGATCAATATTTTTTTAAGTTAATAAGTCATATTATCCTTAAAATGAAATGGAATCAATTATATTATTTAAAAATAATTGTTCACTAAGCACGATAAAAATTAAGGTCAAATCATATTATTTCTATTGTATCTATTAAAAAAAAAGTTTAATTATAATTAAATTTATATTTTAATTTTTAATTTACAATTTACATTTTTTTATTTATAATTTTTTATTTTTAGTTTTATAATTTTAAAATTGTAACATTTAAATAAAAATAAATTCAAAATTTGTGAACAATTTGCAAGCGTGTATTATAACTGTATTATGAAAGCAAGAAATAAAAGGCTTTTTTTTATTTTATTTATTTTATTATGTTACTTTTATAGTATACACATTTTTGTTTTTTATTATATGTATTTATATTATTTTCCTTTTTGATTTTTTCCATAAATAGAAAGGTGGATCGGATATGTTTTTTTTTCTATGGCCAGTTATAGCGGTAAAACTTAAGTAAGATGTCAAAAAGGAAAAAAAACAAGAAAAAAAGTGTGCGGAAGTTTGCACGCTATGCTATTTGTGAGGCTACTTAGGTTAGTCCATTGTATATTATTTGCACTTAGTTATATTTTCAATAATCCAGAAGAATGCAAAGAATCCAGAATATCCTATATGGGACTAAGGGACCGGCGCCATAGGGTAAATCCAAGAAACTAAAAGAGTATATAGGCCTTGGACTTAACGTGGAAACAAATAATATAGATTCAAAAGTGCCAAAACCTTTATTACAAAGCAATTTATTTCTAAGGAAGAATTTTGTAAATTATTTCATACCCTTTTACCTATTTGAATAATTGTAATAGTATAAATTACTACATAATATCTAATTCACCTCTCATACTTTATTAGCTAGCGCTGTTGAATACGTATGTATTATTACAATCATGTCCTGCCCTCAACTATACTGACAAGCAATTACTATATTGAAACCAAAGCTTTGGGACAACTTATGAACTTGGGACAGACGTAGACTGCACAACAAAATAAGAACCATACTTATTTTGTGACCACCACCCGATCACGTCACTCATCTCGTCACACCGCTCTATCGTTTGAATATTGCTCATTATGAGCCGAACGCTATGCTTAGTCATATCAAGGCAATGACATCAGCTGGGCTCACTTACGAGCAATCGCCCGGACAACACCTAAGCATTCATATAAATACACCAAGCAGTTGCTTTAATTAAAACAGAATACGCTATGCTTACGTCATCAATCTGACTCTGTATAATAATTTGCACTGAAAACACAATGCACTCGCACGTGTAATAATTTGTAGTTCAAACATCACTAATAAATAAATAATATAATGAACAGTGGTAACCATATTGTTCAACGCATTTCCTTCCATTTAAAAAGTACCGAAACTTTGGTTTCGGTGGTGGTGGTGGTGGTGAATGGGCAAATAGAACGATGAATTAAATGAAATTAAACACTCGTTTCGTACCTCGGACACCGTGTACTAACAACGAATTTTAGCAGCACCAAACCCACACTGACAAAACTTAATGTGTTTAAGATTCAAGACTCAAAGGCTTAAAATAATCTGAAATAAAAAAAAATACTGAGATAGGCAAACCTCTGCGATGGAGGTAACATAAACCTGATACCGGAAACAATTACTAAAATACTAATCATTATCTTTTTACATAGAAATCTATTCGAAGTTTTTTTTCGCGCCTTCATCAGTAATTAACGTAGATCCCAGGTTAAAAGGTAGTTTTGTAATTTTCCCTTTTCAATTTCCATTTCCACTTACGAAACAATGTGATGTAAAGGTTAAGCGCTTGCGAAATGATGATACCCTAAGAATTATTTTATTGCTAAGAGAATTGTCTCCCGAATAACCAGTGTTAAATAATTACCCAGGGGGATATTCCTCTGGGGACTCCGCCGAATATTTGATCGCATTATTTTCGTATAAAAACATTTCTTTTCTTTTAAACGTCGCCACGTCGTCTCGGGACGCGAAAAACTCTAAAAGCTTGTCAAAGCAGGAAAAATAATTTTAGCTCGAGTGGAAAATAATCGTTTTAATATTTAACAAAAGCCCACATTTCAATTTTGAAGAAATCAAATGGAACCTAAAAACGCAACAACTTTCACGTACTTTCAATTACTTTAATGCACGAAATTGCAGTTTCATAAAGTAGAAAGCGATAATAACTAACGAAAATGTTTTAGATGATATTGAGTATTGTTGGATATATATTCAATAGTCATTTGATGAAAAAAAATAACATTTCATGATCATACATAAAATGAGTTACGGGTGTTTTTAATGTGTTACAGTACATACATTTAAAGTTTACAATTAAAGATTAAATAGACAAAAAAAAATAAAATTCTTAAAAAATGTTCCTAAATAAATTTAAAATTTTACTACCTCATACATTGAATAACTTCAATATTAGTACTAAATTGTGTAGTGTTTATAAGAAATGTATTATGTGAGATGGCAATTTGTTTTTTTGAAATAATTAACACAGTGCTTTTTTAACATAAGCAATAACTCATATGTACGAAAGAGTAAAATGTATATATTTTGAATTCCGGCGCTTACATATAGAAAATAAGTCCATAGATTTCGTGGCGTTTGTTCAGTTAATTCTTGCAATATCTAAATATTTAAGCATCGCGACTCTGTGATACAACGAAATGTAGCTTCTTATTACCTATCCACTGGAATGACACTAGTTCCACCAATAAGATTTGTCTAACTGAATAAAATTATCTCAGATCTTTAATGGTGGCTCTAAACTGATGACTATAATGTAAAAATTACTCTTACTCCGTTTTCATTATTCATTTTCATGGGGCTTTATAGAAGATTATTAAAACGAATGCTAAATGCAGATAAAATTTCTTAGATACGTTTTATATTTGCGTATGATGAAACACTGCCACAGAACCATAATCGGACAGATCCGACATGCACTTGACCGATTCTTTTCTAGGGGGCTCCAGGACAATAAACTTTATACTGACTCACTAAGACCTGACAGGCCGAT
This sequence comes from Eumeta japonica, assembly GCA_005406025.1. Classification (NCBI taxonomy): domain Eukaryota; kingdom Metazoa; phylum Arthropoda; class Insecta; order Lepidoptera; family Psychidae; genus Eumeta; species Eumeta japonica. The sequence goes on along the minus strand of BGZK01000354.1, from coordinate 319,626 downwards.
AAAAACCCGCCACGGGCGCGCGCCCGCGGCTGGCCGGAATTACGATTGCGACACTCTCTCCGGAGCTACTTAACGTTTTATACGTTTCTGCAACGTTAAGAAGCTTTCTTTTCACAAAAACGTCCCCTAAAATATGACATCTCTAAAATAAGCTTTCTCGTGTAGCTCGGAGCTTAGTACGATCTGCATAACGGCGCAATGCGCGAGTCTTCTACGAGATAAACATATATAACCCGTACATTAATTTGCATGGTTTTAATCCTGCTCATTTAAAATACAGAGGCGCGTAGTATCGAGATCACGTAAGTCGATTGCTTATAATTTTTTTACGATTTTCTAATGCATAAGGTGTTACTTCGTAGAAATTCATGTCTGCAGTTTTTTTATTTATGTCCCTTACCGCTGATCCTCGATTCCGCCTTTCCAACGAATTGAATATTGGTTGGAGATGATGGACATGTATCTAAAACCTGAAAAAGTGTTAAAATGTTTATTTGTTTTTAATTACAAATTAATTAAAATATAATTTCTACGTAGGTATCTTGCTAATGCAAAACATCGCAGGAAAGTTCAGACAATCACATCCATCGCCACCAGCTCGCCATGAGTATTAAAATCTTTTTTATATAAATTTTTTCGCACACATACAGCATCACCTAGTTACAAATTACACAGCTTGTACAATGAGTATAAGATAGTTGATAGAAAACATTTATACTATTTTCGTAAATATATACACGTATTACATAGAAATACCCAGACTCAAAACAAAACATTAATTTTAAACATATAAATTTTTGTCTTCTGCGGGAATCAAACCTATGCCCTCAGTGCAGCACTTAGGGTCATCACCAACTACGCCATCCAAGAAGTTTCACCAACTAATAACATCATCAACATATTAAGATAATATGCCTTTCTTATTCATGTATCATGTGCATGGTGATTAGAGCCACCGCTGTTGGTGATTTTAATACTCTCCTCGTGCGCTGGTAAATGTGTCCGTCTGACCTTTCCTGAACTGACCTTAATATTCTAATTGATTGGCATTTAAAAAAATCTCTGTTGCAAGTTACTACCTGTTGCATGCAAGTGCTTTATTTACTATTGTTTTACGAAAAACATTTGATTCGACATGTCAAAGGGATCATTCTTTTAAAATAATTCAGGTGCACTGAAGAAATTACGTCCAAACTACAAAATCTGAGAATGTGAAAACACAACTCCAAGAAGATATTTATTATTGATGTATTTTTTTCATCTGACTCTCCGTATATGTAAATAAATTAGCACATAAACAATGCATAGCTAGCGCGGCTTCCCGTCGGCTAAAAGGCATATTCTTGCGCAAAATACGAGATAGCATCAGTTGTTTTTGCACGTGATGTGCTGAAAGAAATAGTTCGTTCCGCGCGGCACCTGTTCTCTATGACATGACAATAGGGCAAAACAGAAAAAAACGCTAAGTCGAATATGTATCAACCATGTGCATTGTTGACGTTATTTACCGTTTCAAATATCTTTTCACACGATGGGTAAAACAAAGACGAGCCTATACATCCATAAAATAATACAGAAGTAATTTAGTAAAACATAGAAAATATTTAACCTCTCATAAGTTTTACGGCATGCAGTTTACGGCATTCAAAAGGGATCTACTCAACTTAAACTTCCTGAAATATTGAATTAATTCCTTCCGGTAGATTTTTAGGAATCTCAAAAATAAAGATTTCTAATTTTTTTTTCAAATAACTTATAGACTACTCTACAAATCGGTAGCAAAATGTAATCAACTCTTTTCACCAAATAATTGCATCGATTCTCCCAAACTGCATGAAAATGGGTTGATTTGTTCAAAAGATATTGTTGGACGCAAATTTTTCAAAAAAGATTAAATGTTGATAATAACTGAGACGATAAAAACTTTGTCGAATTTCGTAAATCAGTTTAATATCAAATAACTTGTACCAAAGGTATCAAAAATAAGCGAGCGTGTGCTATGCAGCATGTGTTGTGCATTTTACACTCACGGGGACCTTGTGCGACACGTGCACAGAAACGCATGCGTCGCGATGTCCGTTCGTGGTTTAACTATAGTAAGAGTATACAAATAGCAGCTATCTTCTATCACATTTAAGTTCATTGATATAAATTTGAATAATTTTTTGTACTGAATACTGTGTACTAGTAAAATATTTATATATATATGTGTGTGTGTGTTTTCGCATCGCTCGCGAAATAATAATTAATATTACTATCTAATTAGCTATCAGTACTATCAAAATAGTGTAATTAGCTAAGTTATCTCGTTAGGAATGCAAATTGTAAATATTTTCTCTACACATTACACAGTACAAAAGTGCTGCCCGTGAGGGACGACGCGACGCCATTAAGCACTTGAACTTTATTTACCCACGCTATATCAATGTCGAATACTATATTTAGTTTGTGAATCTGTGCCGCACCTTATTGTGCTGTGGCAGACTCAGATCGTCGCTGTCAAAGAAATCCCGGGGAGATCGCTCCATGTACACGTTGCTTGCCGTAGAAAACTAACCAAACTACACTTGCAAGCAATCAACAAACACCAGACCATAAGGTATGGGCCAGAAAATCGCTACAATATTTCAGACACAAAAGAGGTCACCTAAACGCAAATTGACCAAGGTCAAATTTACATCCCTTATTTACCAATAAGCTAAATACAACTTAATCATTAATATACCTTATATGATTATAGTACAACTAACATTGTCTATATCAATTCTTGCCTTCATAGATAATTTTAACAGTTCTTGCATTCATAGATAGTTTTCACGGAAATTTGATAGACACGAACAAAAGTTGGAGTCGTATGCATTTCTCTGAATCGAGTTCCCACTTATTACTTATCAATAGGAAGTTTCTAATACTGCTCTATGTACATACTACTACTACTACACACCGTAGAATACACCATAGTCAAAATACTGAGTGCATTGTTATAATTTTAAACACTAACAAACAATTAATAATACAACCCATAGAATAACATTGTAATAATAAACACTAATAAATAAGATGAACACTAAATAGTTAAGCTAGATATACGAGTGTGTAAATGTATACATACTTCTTAGTTAATTATAACTACTGATATCTATTGCTTGTTACACTCACTTACTATTTATTAAGATTACATACCTAAAAAATGATGTATGTGCATATTCCTATAATTATTACACATCATAAAACATGATAAAGATACTAACTGCCCGTTATTGACACAGAAATATAGCTCTTAGGATAAGACATTATAAATAAAGAATAAGTACAGCAGTGTATGGTCGAACTAGGAACAAGGATGTGTAAAGTCACATATACCTCTAATCTAATTACAATCATACACAATGATTACTCATTAGTAGTGAGCACGTAGAATTACTGTATTCATACCATATATCGAATTATATTAAGAATACTTAATAATCTAGTATAAAATCATAAGCCTACGTAATTATAAATTATAGAAAATATAATCTTGATGTATAATAATAATTACTAAACGACATAAATAATAAGTCTAGGTTTGTATAATTAAGCCTCATATTACGAATCGATCAGCAGTAGAACTCCTTTGCCTGTAACTATAAGAGTTAATAAAGTTACCTAATATAGCACTATACCTATCAGTAAATTACAATAAATTGATTTGCAATATAACGATTAGATTACTATTTTTAATGGTAATAGGATGCAATGAAAATATTGATTTAATACATTATATGATACAAATATCCTGAAATGACTAATAGTAAGTTTTAAATCACTATTATTAATACCACAGGACAAGAACCATCGGTAAATATATACATGATTGATAATAATCCCTACAATATACCTATTATCCATTAAAAGACTGAGAAATCAAAAGCTATTATTGTTATGTGATTGGAATACACACTGGTAAATTTGTTAATATTATAACGTGGTTCTCACAATAAATCGCTAATAACTGTGCTATATTTACCATACACCATACGACATATATTATTGTCAAATTGAATTACAACAAATTGAATGATATATATCTATTATAAAGATTATTATCAATTATCAAAGGACGAAGTGATTAGTCAATAGGAATATTATTAAATATTGAAACATCTTTTAATTGACTAACAATACAGTTTCTTTGTTGCCACTATCGTTATCATAAGGGATTGCAAATAATTATTCTACTACACATCTAAATTGCTACAAATGTTTAGAGTTTCAAATTTCATGAAGTAGAAAACCACAGGTCACAATAGAAGAACACTCGCTCATAAAAATAAAAGAAGACGATTACGGTCCTTACAGGGCAATAGCACAGGAAATAAGTAATTTATTTGGGCTAACATTTGATCATAAAATGACTAAAAAGGACCTGGCCAGATTTGTTCAAAAAAAATCAAAATAATCAGAGAATCGAGTTAGCTCTCACAAATAACATAATGGATGAAGACTTTCCCAACCAAACATTACAGCAAAAAATTTGAGACGAACATTAAAAAACAATTTACTAATGGATTTTGGAGTGATGAAGACATTCTAATTGCACCTGCGGAATATTATCTGGTCAATGTCCACGTAGTTCAGGAAAATGCTGATAGAATCATATACTGCCCTCTTTCTTGGGCCACTAGAACAAGGGAACATATACTTTTTATTTACAGGGAATCGTTATGACAACATTGTCACTTTACAGACACAAGAATAGTTCATAGTCGATTGACAAACCGAGCCAGATAGCATCCCTGGCGACAACATGTAGGACTGCTCTTCCAATATATGAAGACTGGGGACTGGGTACGGACACGAAACCGATAAGAAGTTCACCGATCTAACTCAAAGAAAAAGTACCCTCTTATAAAATTATCGTAGGCGGATGGAACGTAAGAAGCTTTGCAACATTTGAAAAGATAAAAATAATTGATCGACAATTACACCACTCAAAAGTTAACATTGCAGGAATGCAGAAAACTCACATGGCAAGTGGTTCATTTATATCTGAACACTACAACTGGATACAAAGTTGAGTAAAAAAGGCACAAGAAAAAGGGGAATGGGCATAATCGTTAGGAAAATGCGATACCCAGAATTATTAATATCCAAAGGAAAAGCAATAGCGTATTAAGTATTCATTTGGAACTGAATTCTGAATTACACTCATACCCTACATATTGGCTCATTATAATAGCGTACATCCCACAGTGGTCGACTGAAAAACTCTCTGTCTCATCATTCTTACAATTTGTAAGGTAATTTACCTCATTAATAAAAAACAAATTCCCGGAGTCAAAGCTATTGCTCCTTGGAGATTTCAATGCACACATTGGTCGAGATGATAACCAAGATACAAACAAAAGTCATAGTCGGGCACAACCTGTTTTACTCCACTTCAAGTCAGTTGGACTCCTTTCTACTTGATTTTTTCGAATAACACAATTTGATTATCAGTAGCACATGGGGCCGCAGATTATACAAGGTAACTTGGCGCTCTGTACAAAGGTCAAATTGACCTCATCATAACAGAATCTTACAATGGCGCCAAATTCAAATGCATAAAAGGCTACTGGGTAAAAGAAGTTAACTCTGAACACAAATTATCTTTGGAGATAAGACAAAAATGGTTAAAATAAAGACGCCATCAATCAAAAGAAGAAAACAATTGATTAATACTGTTTTTGGAATCGGAACTTAGGCTCCTAAACCAAGATATCATGTCAAAGAAATCTGAAAAAAGCGTTGAAGATAAAGTTTTGACTGCACTAAATCAGCAAGGGCATAATCCACTAGATTAGAATCACCTGACTGAGATATTAAGACTATCGGTTAGAGAATGCTTGAAGTTCATCAAAAGCAGATCGAAAATGAACAAATTCGCTTTGGCAAAATTCATGAAGGCAAAATTTTGGAAGAACATGTCTCCCGAAGATCCCGTCATGATATAAAACTTCAAGGACGCCAAGAAAAAACTACTGGACATACAAGAAAAAGAAGACGAAGAGAAATGCCAACACTTCTTTTTACAGATGCACAGAGTTTGTAGATCCCAACTAATGAAAATGACATATAAATTTTATAAAAATTTCAAAAAGCAGACTGGAATGAAACAACCAAAACGGTTTATACCGATATTTACTTGGATTCATAAAGCAAAAGGCCCAGATGTTAGAATTTCACAAAATGATAAAAAAACAATTAAAACACCGTCTACCGACGACATCCGAAACATCATTGAACTAATGAAAAAGGCACAGTACCAGGCCCTGATAAAATAGTTATTGAATTATACCAGCATGCACTAGAAGTATTTGTAGAACAAGTTGCAAAATTCATCGGAAAAGCACATGAAAGCAACTTATTTCCGCAAGAATGGGTGGAGACAATTCAAATTCCAATCCCCAAAAAAGCTAGACCACAGTCCGTGAATGATCAAAAAGATATCAAGCTGCAATGCAGGCTATAGAATTTATGCCTCTTACTTCTTAAAACTTTTAGATGAAGAAATCGAAGCTATGGGCAATTATTAAGCGTCCTTTATGAGGTACAGATCAATGAACGAACACATATTTGTAGTTAGACGAAATATTAATGAAAAATGGAAGGCAGGTGATCCCATATATATACTGCAACTCGATTAAAAAAAAACATTTGATTTGGTAGACCTTTGTGCACTATCTGATATTCTGAGAATAAGGATCCATTTTACTTTAGCCACCAAAATTGTATCTCGTCTCAAAAAACACACGTCGATCCTATGGTTTGGACAAAAAACTCAAAGTGTCGCCAAAGGAAAAGTTGTTAAACAAGGATATCTACTCTCACCTCGGTTTTTTATCTCTAGAGGATCTCTAGAGGAGTTAGTCAGTGAAGTAAGGTTTGACCATGATGCAGAAATTAATCTCCCTGTTATATTATTATTCGCAGACGACATTATTATTAGAGGCGATAGCACCACAGTTCTTACTAATATAATTAAACAGTTAAAATAACTCCTAATATCAATAGATTTCAAATTAAATGGAACTAAGATCAAGATATTAGTCACAAATCCGATCAACAAAAACATAGCCAAACAAACACAGGAAATAAATGGAGTCCTAATCACCCCCGTGAACACAATTAAAATCTGGATACGTACCTGACCTCGGAGCTGACTCGGAGAAACACGACAAAGGCAAATTGTAAACAAGTAATCCGCAATACGAAAGGTCTCATTCCCTTCATCAAGAAGTCCAAAATGCACTGGAAAATTGCTAAGTTGATTTAGAAAATGGTGATCTCTCCTTCCACTACATACGGTCAGAATGTAGTAGTTCTAAAGAAATCAAATAGAACAAGACTGAGACAGTATGAAAGATATATCCTAAAAGACATGTTATATGAAATGAAATCAACCTAAACTGAAAACATAAGAAATCCTCGAAGGAAAAACAATCACCAAAATCATCAAGATTAGAAGAATATGCTACTACTCTTTTAAGAAAAGACCAACCCCATATATTTATGTGGGGTTGGTCTTTTCTTAAAGGATGACTGTGCTCTAAAATATTTTACAACAAAAAAAAAGTTAAACATCCTATTCACACATAGGAAAATTCGCTTCGACAAGACTTAAGTTATCACAATATGAAACAGAAGGAATGGGCCTTATTAGCTCAGAATAAAACAGAAATGAAAAAGGCTGCGGATGAATTACACCAACTCCCAGAAACGAACACTGAAAGCTCTGCACCAAGTGAATAAAATGAAGGATAAGAAACTGAAGTATGAAAGATTAACTAAGGGAACAAATGTATGATAAAAGAATATCTTAGAGCACGTACGAGTTATCACAATAGGAATCAAAGGGAAAAAGACTACATTAGCAAAGAGCAATGAAGAAACTATAAGATTGCGGATGAACCACTCAAACTTCCAGACGCAAACACATACCGGCTGGCTCTACACTCCCATCACTCCTAATCAGGACTAGAACCTGCACCTTATAATTACACTCCCTTCAGTGTATCGGGATTATAACTGGCTGAAGGTTGAGGGATGTTGATGATAATGAAGACCTCCTTGACAAAATTCGTTGGTAATACCGCTGATGGTAAATAATTTCAAACCATACGTGGTAGAAAATTGCGCTTGAAGCGTACGACAGTAAAAGCCAACCATGAAAATGGTGCTGATGGTATTTCCGGCGAGCGAAAGGATGACGGGAATCATCTGCAGGGATGCGGTTGAATAACTCTTTAGAGAACTCCCCATAGTATACGCGATAGTGCATATAGATTATATACAGCAGGCACATAAATGCTATATCTCTTCGCAAGGCCAACGAGTTAGTAGGCCATGACAGGGTTGTCGACTATTCGAGATGCTCTATATTCGATGTGTTCTATAGGGTTTGACAACAGTATTCTACATGAGATGACACCTATAACTTAAAAATTAGAAGGCGACGATCTGATTTGAAGTGCGTTTGCACTCTATTGACCAACCCGAAACTATTTTCACGTTACCCTCTAGTTAATTGTGAAATGGAACGCTGCTCGATATATCAACACCAAGGATCTCAAAAATTTACCCCATTCTATGATTTTCTCTAAAACTGTCTCGATTTCAGACACAATTTTCTTTCGACACTTATTAACCATCCCAAGGAATATTCGTGCCGAGGTATAATGCTTCAACAGTGCATTCGCATAGCAATGAACTTTATCAATTTTCAGCAAATCATTAATATGTAGGATAAACAACGTAGAGAACACAGCCTTGAAAGAAACCTACATTCACGGGTATGGAATCTGAGCATATGGTCAGTTACAACCTTAATGCTACGTCCCGTAAGAAAATTTCCAATGCACTTGAATAATTTCTCGGGAAGCCCATAGGAAAGAAGCTTCAAGAGAAATACTTTATGCCAGACCCTATCTAAGGCCTTTGCTACATCCAAACTAACAGCCAAAACCTTGCTGTCAATTGCCTCCGTTCAATGATGGGTCAATAAAGTGAGAAAATCACCTGCCGACCCATTTATGTGCTGCAGCCAAGTTGACCAAAGCATGTCTCTATCACAATATAATATTGCTTACCTTAATATAAAGATCAACTTCCGCCCATTATTTCTTTACCTGACAAACTTATTAACAGTAGAACACGTCGCTGAGACTGTCGAATATATGAAATGGCGAATAGCAGGCTTTTATTAATGTTGAATCATTAGAGAGAGTTAACCGATTATTGTGTAGGGTATTATTTGGAAACTAACATTAAATCAGAGTTAATTTTTATATATATAGATTACAATCTTTGGACCACATTTTAAGCTGACGATATATAATTGTATCATAGTGGGATAAAGCAGTATTACTAATAACGGAACTTAAAATCTCACAAATGTAATTACTTATTCACATTATTAAGAAATGTATTACAAGTATGCCAATTAAAAAGATATTATTTAAGTAGGTAACTGATATAAAGCATTTAATTACAACTTTCATTAAGTTTAGTAAAAGTTATGGAGTAATTTATAGTATAAATAAGTCCTTTCACATTGTCATGGTACGAGCTTAAATTTTATGCGCTTACACTACTCTTAATAGTGTTAATAGTACTCCAAAAGATAGAAGTTGTAACAATCCCCAAAAACAAACGCGATTTTCAGTTTTATAGTTTGTTACACTAGTTTGTAATTTTGATGTCTCTCTTCAAGACTCAGGAAAGTATTTTCATAGTTAATAAACATACGACATACTCAATTGTGTTACAGTTTTGAGTCTAACAATTTATTTTGTATTCGGATCGTATTGCGTGATGAGATATTTTCATTATTGTACTGTACCCTTCGAAGTGTCGAACATACTATCCTCACAAATATTAAATAAATTGTGTCGAGTCCATATGTATCCAATACTAATCCAATACCCCTGCCATAGACTTCACACTTCATCCTTGAAGATTCCGATGCAGAAGCACAGCACCAGCACAAACAGGTTTAATCTAGGAAGATATTTCATCTGCCAGCAGAATAGGTTGTAATTTATATGGCAGTCATAGCATAATTTGTAAAAAAACGATTAATAATGCAACCTCGCAGATTCGACGGCCGTTCTAAGCAATAGACTATCACTTTCGACGACCAAATGTGGTAAAATCCACCCAAATACGAGATGAACTTGTACAGTGGAGATTCCGTATCACTTCACAATCTTTTACCCTGCATGGTACAAATTTTTTATTTTGTTTTAAATACAAAACACAGTATTTATCAAAGATGAGTCGTTTTTCATTCAGTTCAGGGTCCTTATTGAAAATTTTCACTGTTTTTGCCATAGAGAAAAAGCATAAATATCTTTGGAAAGACACATTTTCTTATGGGGACCCCTTTTATCATTTATTTTATATTTTTTCATTAATGAAGATATGTTTCATAAACACTAATTGATATTTTATATTTCGACTGGTTACCCTTTAACTACAGAATAGACGGATGGACGGATGACGTAACTTTAGTAAAAAGGATCATTTGTCACTTTTTCAATAGGAAACCCTACAAACAAAAGTTGATCAAGACGATTCATCTATATTTGCTACCTAGTTGATATAATGAAGGTTTCGATATAAGCAAATGTTGCCAATTTCACTGTTCCATAGTTAAATATTAATCAAAAACTTAAAAAGTGTTGACAATTTTTTTCCTGTATCAATTTTATATGTAGGTAGCCTATGAACGTAAACGCGTACACTACGACCTGCCCATACACAACCTGTGGAAGTTCGCAACTTTATATCTCGAAAATTGTTTGGGCGATTTCCCAAGTTAGAGTGTAACACACACGATTTCCTTGAGCAATCTCACGAGCGAGTTCATACTCTAATGAAGCCTCCGATATAATTAAGGTGTTACGTTAAATACACGGGTAACTTATTTTTGAAATAGGAAATGTGACTTTTTAAATTTTTAATCCTTTAATTTCCATTATATATGAACTTTCTGATTTTTTTAAAAGGCGTCCAACAAATTTTAGCAAATTTATGTCATTCTCATTACTATCGAATTTTTATAGCTTCGAAATTTTAGAAAATAACAAAAAAAAATTTTCCAGACTAATTTTGTCCAGACAGTAATTCTATCTAATGAGCGGTAATACGCAGCAAGGTTATGGCTTTGGCGGCGAGCAGGGCTGTCCAGTTAAAACGGAGCGTGGCGTTAACCAGCGGAGGGGCCGAGCCCGGGAAGCGCCCGCCCGCCCCATCATCGTAACGGGAACGCTGCGAGGTCTCGCAGTTTAAAATGCACGTGCTCTTCTTCCACAACGATTATGCAGATGGCGGTGCATTCTGCTGCAGCGCGACGCGGCTACAATCTAATTAGAAAATTGCATAACTGAAACGTCCTGAACATGCACACTCACAATACTACAATACTACATATACACATGCTCACACACACACACATGTTTCGTGATTTCTACTACTGTATGCACAAGAGTGTTTATAATATTACACAGGAAAACAGCATGTCTGTTGCATGAAATTCTTTACATGAATCTGAATTGTTTTTCCACGGTAATTTCAAAAACATATGTCGTTTTTATGTAACGGCTCTAGCTTTGCCGTTATGAAGTGACAGGATTTTTCATTAAATGCACATAGTTTAAGTTATAAAAATTAATTAAATATATTTATTCGGAAGTAAATTTTCTTTTATATTATTTTCTAGCGTGAGGTATGTTAGGAGTACTATTTTGAATGCTCTGACAGTAATCAGCCATCATATTTACGTTCCAGTATCCTAGATATCTCTCCTCCATTGTGCGAATATCCTGATGAAAGCGGTCCCCTTCTTCTTCGCTTAGGTCACCGAGATTTTCAGGAATATAGTCTAGATGGCTGTGAAGGTAGTGAAGCTTGATACTTATGTTGAATTTAGTGATACTTGTATTGACCGTGCTGAATGTAGCCATCAGACTATCTATTTCCCATAAAAATTCGTTTTAACCAAACAAACTCTTCCCATGCACATTTATCAATAGCTGTCGTTGTTTTTTGGTTGATTTTTGATGAAATTTTTATAATTTATCAACTTTCTGATTTGTGAGCCATCAAAAATACCAGCTTTGGTTTTCTCGCTATTCAATTTTGGGAACACCTTTGCAATGTATTTGAAATATTGGCCGTCTTTATTATAAACTTTTACAAACTGTTTTATTAACCCTACTTTTATATGCAAAGGCGGCAATATAATTCGGTCTCTGGTTACTAGTGGAACATTAATCACATTTTGCTTCCGGAAATCAAAACCTTGTGCTCAGGTTTAGCTCGACTGTCCCATAAGCATAAGAAACAGGGATACTTTGTATAGCCATTTTGTTGGCCCAAGAGGAAATTTACGATTTTTAAATCAATACGTAAAACCCAGTTATGTTCCTTGTACTTGATTTTGTCCAGAACTAAGGATATAGTAAAATAATCTTCTTCAACTTTTGTAGAATGAGCAATAGACCTAGCTTGTTACCATTATGCAAAAGTATACATTTAAGACTTCATTTTGACGAATCAATAAACAAATGCCATTCATTTGGGTTATACTGTTTTAATTCTATTGCAGTCAGGCCTGGTATATCGGAACAAAATATGCAATTGTCTTTTTCAGTAAAGAAAGGGAATAGATCCTTGTCTCTATTACGGTGGTACGATATATTTGTTTCTTTTGTCAAGAGATTTCTTTTTATTAATCGGCATACTACAATTTTTGATGCAGTTTTAGACAGTCCAAGATCCCTGATCAAGTTATTTAGATCATCTTGATTTAGTTGCCGGGGATAAACGAAGCTATCAAAATCACTGTTGGTGCTACTGCCACCACTGTCGGTATGTTGGCTGAATCCAATAAAACCTTCCGAAGATGTACATGGCTGCTGTGGTACTGGTGTGTCACTAGTATTCAAGATTGGTCTTATAGGCGATTTTAAATTGGGATATGTCCAATTCGAGCAATTTTTATTGTTTATTCCTATGATTTTCGTAATACAAAAATAACAGTCATCTTGATGATTGGATAGTTCACATCAGATCATTAGAGATTTATACTTAAAAGAGGGTATTTTTTATTTGCCTATGATCGCAAAAACTCAACACAGTCATATGCCAAACTAGGCGTCCAGGGCTTTGCATTCGTGAGTAATAGAAACCCAAAGTAGTCCAAGTATGTTTGTTTCACGAAGTCCAACACATTCAAACGGAATTTTTTGAACGTATATTCTCCACAAATAACACAAAAACGATCAGGATTGCTTAAACACGACCTCCTTCAGAAAGACATAATGAAATTTAAACAGGAACTAGTTTGGTTACACTGCTATTCATATAAATTATATAAAATTATATTACTCATACAAATTCAAAACGGTACCTGTATCGCACTAACCAGAGCTGCTACAAAAAAATGTGAGGGTAGATTCAAAATCAGCGCACTCAAATTAGTAAACAACAGTAGAAAAATCTCATGCAACAAAAAAAAATCAATTTTGTTTTTCTGTGTTATTGATTGCTTATCACTTGAAAATTAAAATTCGAGAAAGTGATCAAAATTTCCACTAACGGACGGTTAGCGTTGACAACTGTATTATTTGAATTTTGTGCTATAATAGAAAAATATAGACATTCCTCACTAACTGAATTGTATTTAACCTACTTCAAAAACAAGGAGGTTCTGTATTATTTTGTATTATAAAGTTCGCGATTAAAAAAAAAATTGAATTAATATTACTTATTTAATAGAAGACGTTAAACTTATTGGTGTAATATATTAATATTTATGTAAATTTTGTTTTTTGTTTTTATAAAGACATGAATTAAACGTCAGCGGGCCACGCACTCGCGGTGGCAGCCGACCGCGTGGCATCCGCACGTTAGGCGGCAGCGGCGACGGCAGCACCGTGGACGATACCGTTCTTAGTGGCACCAACACCAGAGGTGTTGGAATGCCACAGGGCGGTATCAGGGCTGAGGTTACTCGAGGTCGCGACCGGCGTGGACGAGGGAGAGGTCGAGGAGTCCGAGGTCAAGGTCGAGGCCAAGGTCGAAGCCGCTGTAGAGGCCAAGGCCGAGGCCGAGGCCGCGGTGAAAGTGGTTCAACATCACTTTCACTGCAGACCTCGGACCATAACAGAATTTCTGCACGATCAACGTAATTCACGTTTTATCATTATTATTACAATCTTTTTTTGATTTAGCTGTTATTCTAAATATATGTAAATTTTTTTTAGGACCTTCATCCGCCCGAGCGACCGTCGCGGTATAATCGAACCACTGGAGAGGTCTCTGATTATGAAAAAACGCAGGACGTATGCGCCTGCGTCGTATATGCTGTAAGTGTTGAAATAGTAATGAAAAAAAAATAATTCTATTTTATTTTATTACTAAGTTGTATTATTGATTGTTATTTATTACTTTCAGTGCTCAATCAACTCAAGAGGCCATTCCAGTGGTTAGCAGTTTTGAACCTCAGCCGTCTACGTCTGCGGCTGCATTTGCCATGTAATATTATTTTTATTATTTTACCCTCCTATCAAAAAAAGTAACACGTTTCAAGAAAAATATTTAAAACAAACTAAATATTTTGTAAATAGTAATCTGCAATAAATATTTTGTTTTAGGGATGTACCGGAATCGGCTCCTCAGCCAGCCTCGCCTGCTATTTTTGTGCCCTCTCCTGCTGCGTAAGTGATTCATTTTTTATCCTAACATAGTCGTGAAGAACAGTGTTCATGGTTACTTTGTACTTTCCAGATTCGTCGAGTTGGAAGGGCACGGCAACATCACAAGCCCGAGTTCCATCGCTTCGCCTTCGATTTCGTTCCGTACGTCACGCCCATTGAACGACGACGAGATTGAAGAGGCGTTGATGTTCAATGGTAAATATGCCTTTTTTAAAAGTGAAGATTTTTTAAAGTTATGTACAGTTTTGCTGAATGCTACAGTTTTGGCATGCTGAATCGAACAATTTGTTTGCATTTTTCAGGGAGTGACGACGATTGCGACGAAGACGATAACGATGAGATCCGGGTTCCGATGATGTTGCCGCCGTATATGAGGCTGCAGGCTGAGGAGCATACGTTGGAAGAGGCCGAGGATGAACTGTCGCCACTGCCGCCATCGCTGCCACCACGAATATGGGTTGACGTCGGTGCAGAACCATCGACACGGTCGCAGTCGGAAGCTCGTCTCGTGTCGATGGTATCTGTAGGTTGCCAGACAGATTCGCCAATCGGACCTACAACTGCATTCGACATGCAATGGAATTCATTCCTGCACACCCGGTTTAAATTTACCGGAAGTGCGTAGAGAGCTATTCCAAGAGCGAACAGGAGCAAAGTCGTCGTATGCAACCCCGTATGATGCTTTTGTAGCTATATGGGACCATACTCTTGTCGAGAAAATCGTGAAGGAAACCAATGCGTTTGCTTCACGATTACTCGCAAGAATGACGGCACAGGGACTGATGCGTCCAAATTCTAGAATGTCTAGATGGAAAGATACAACTGTTGATGAAATGTATGTGTTTTTGGCGATTATTCTCACTATGGGAATACTCGTTAAATCACGTATTGAGGACTACTGGAGCACCTCTAAAGACATATTTTCGACACCTGGTGTGGCCGAAAATATGTCAATAAATCGCTTTAAACTACTGAGCCGATGTATTCATTTTAATGATGATTCTTTGATGCCACCAAACACAAGGGGTGCTCCTGCAAGGCTTTTTAAGGTACAGCCCTTAATCTCGTACCTTAATTTAAAGTTTTCGTCTTTGTATGATTTGTCGCGTAATATTAGCCTCGATGAATCTTTAGTCCAATGGCGCGGTTGGCTTTGTTTTAAGCAATTCATTAAAAATAAAGCCGCCGCCGTTGGAATTAAAACTTATGAGGTATGTGAGTCGGACACCGGCTACTTGTGGAGATTTGAGGTTCATGCAGACAAGTTGCCTGCTGAACCGAAAGTCGAAGCTGAAGTAGCCGGTGCAATTCCGACATTAGTACTTAGGCTCTTGAATGGCCTCGAATATAGAGGTCATACTGTGTGGATGGACAATTTTTATAATTCACCCGCCCTTGCGAGGACTTTGAAATCAAAGGTTTCGATTGCGTGGGAACTCTACGAACAAATCGTTTGTTGGTTCCTTCGCAATTGACAGACCTTAGGGTTAACCACATGATCCAAGACGGAATTTACGGTTGCACCTCTGGCGATGTGGACATTATTTTATGGCGAGATAAGCGCCGCGTTTCGCTTATTTCGACATATCATGGTGACTACTTTGTCAGAGGTAATAATGACCAACTGATTCTCGCCTTGGTTCATGATTACAATCTTCGCATGGGCGGAGTGGACAAAAAAGACCAGATGCTCGCTTCTTATCCGGTGGAGAGGAAGCGAGGTCGATTTTGGTACAAAAAGTTTTATCAACGACTTCTAAATGTTAGTGTGTTGAATGCTTTTATTTTATTCAACGACACAAAACAAAGAAAAATGTCACATAGAGAATTTAGGGAAACTTTGATTCGTTCAATGCTTGCACATCATAATGTAAACGAGAGGGAGGAAATTGCGAAACTGGTTATTCCTAACCATTTTCCGGTTAAGAGCAATTTCCTCCCTTGCGGCGATTCACGCCGTAGGCAACAGTGCAAGCATTGTAAGAATAAAAGAACAATGTACCTATGTTCTCTATGTGACAAATTATGTTACACACCCTGTTTTCAAAATTACCACAAAACACTAATTCATGAATAACACTGAAATAACATTTAAAATCGTCACATACTACACTCACCACACAATCTTTCACATTAACATTTAGCATCGATGAGTTTTGTACCAAAATTCTAACAGACCAACGGACGGACTTACCACCGTCCATCCATACAGTATAGAATTCAGAGCTTAAGTACTAATGACAGGTGAATCGATTCCATAACATCTCTCACATACTCAAAGACTGGAAATGGAATCTAAAACAATAACATATCGAAGCAGTAGTTGAGAATTTAAATTCAGAACCTTTGTTGCTTATGTCGAAAACACCTCAAAACCTAAGTACTAATGAAATGAGAATCGATTCCAGAAAATGTCTACATACCCATAGGTTGGGAATGGAACCTAGAACAATAGTAGATCATCGAGGCAGTATTATCGCGGCAATATTATCGCGGCAGTAGTTGAGAATTTAAATCCAGAACCTTGGTTGCTTATGTCGAAAACACCTCAAAACCTAAGTACTAATGAAATGAGAATCGATCCCAAACAATGTCTCACATACACAAAGACTGGGATTTGAATCTAGAACAATAGCCCATCGAGGCAGTAGTTGAGAATTTAAATTCAGAATCTCAGTTGCTTATGACGAAAACACCTCAAAACCACTGAACCGATTTATAGTAGTCCTTTGGCAGTTGTATTTTACCCATCTAGATATTCAGCTTTGGATGTCTCAAACCTATTTTTAATGATTTTTGAAAGAAAATGTTTTAATGGTCCATGGCTTGTATAGCAAATTAGGATCACCTATGAAATAAAGATATTTTGAAATATGCTGTAATGCCCCATGGCTTGTATAGCAAAATAGGATCACCTATGAATAAAGATATTTTGAAATATGCAGTAATGCCCCATGCTAGGTCTAGCACATTAGAATCACTTATGAAATGGAGCTGTTTTGAAAATATAAATTATTTTTATCTTTTTTGCGTTTACAACCTGTAATTAATTTATAATTGAATCTGCAGTTGTATGTTTCTTTGACGATCTGTCTGACAACTTTAGGGTTTTCATTGCATTTATTTTCAAATTTTTTTGTCATCAAGTTTTGTTTTTCAAGTAATTTTCAGTTTAGTATTCAATTTTGCATTTCAATGTGTCTTGCACTCTCCTGTTTAGTTATTTCATATTGTCATTATTATATTTAGTATACACAAAAAAAAAAAGTTTATATGCTATTTTTTATATTTCTAATATAATGTAATTTAATACAATTGTGCAATTTAATTTGTCATTTGTTTTTCAATTAATTATTTATTTGCTACTTGATTTACTATTTAATTATATTTGTATTGTATAAAAATAAAATTTTAAATATATAAAAATATAAATAAAACAATAAAAGTCAACCTTTTGTATCACTTATTAGTGAATAATAGTCTTAAATTGGTAAATCATGACAAAAATAAAATTTCAATAATTTTGATATTCACATGGCATATCCATAATATGCTCGTCGCAATTTTCGGTAATTTTACGATTTTTCAACGAGCTGTACTGAAGAATTTTTCTATGTAAAGTATATTATTTTCAAAGTTTTTTGTAGAATGGTTATTCTATTTTTAAATAATGCCTTACATTTGCACATATGTGAATATGTTTCATTGTATAAACTTAATTGTAAGACTCGCCTTTTTCGACTAATTTCAGTTTTAAATTTTATTCACAAAGCAAACAACAAAAATATACAATTCTTTACATTTTTGTATAGTCTATGAAAGTCTCTGACGGTACAAACAACAAATCGCTCTGTTTAAAACAGACCCGCCATGAAAACGGGCGTAGCAAAAAATCACTCTACGTGAGCGCGGCCGTCCGACGCCTTGCAATGTAATGTCTCTCTTGAAAAAAAAATGTATGGCATGTTGATGTTTTATTAAATATTATTGCAAAATAGTTATTAAGGAAGAAAGGAAATACAAATAAAAACAAAAATGTGGTTTTATTTCTTTGTATTTGAGCAAAGTCTTGGAAGGAACAGCTCTCTTAAGTTTAATATGTCATTGTTTATTACTGGATAGCTTTTTTCAATTAGTTTTCTTTCCTGCCAGTTAGTAAATTTTATCAACATTCCTAAAATGTCTAACAACCATAGAGTACTAATTCAAACTATGCGAAAAATGAAAATATGTGGCGTCCCGTCGCACTGCAAAAAAGCGCGGGAAACTGATGGACCGTTGAGGGTGGCGCTAGTTTACATATATAACCTTTGAGAGGCTAATCATAATTTCTTCATCTCAAAGAAAGATGTTCCTTCAGTAGATTGATATTGTACAAACAACATCCCAGACCTTACCGACAGACTTATAGAGGGCACATAAAACCTATTCCTGATTTTTTAAAATTCATACGCGCAATTTAATTAGTATACAAACCGACCCAGAGATAATTTGGCCCGAATACGTATTTAATTGTCCCTAAGAGACTAAAACATGTAAATGATTTGCTGAGTGGGATTAAAGAAATAAAGTACAGAAAAAAAAGACTGACGTTAACAAAAGTTAAATGAAGACAATTTTATTTAATACCTTTGTGTACGATACGATTTATCCACAGCACAAATTCTAAAAAGCGCCTACATATTAATCATCTCACTGTTGTCTAATTATTAATGTATTAATAACACAAAACATTTAAAAAAAACCTATATTCTGCACTAACAATACCATAGACATAATTTTCGTTAAGTATTATTGTTTTAGAAGTTTTAAAAATATAATAAATACACTTTTAACGTGTTGATTTAATTTAAAATTTAGCCGAAGTGCGAGACTTACAACTCCTACTACTGATAGAGCGCGGTGATTAGAGGTTTGAAAACTAAAATCGCTAAAACCTTCAGGTAAATTACTATTTAACGGAAAGTCAATAATGGATGAATAATTATGAAGACATTGGTGTTTACATTTAAAATTTACATTTTGAGGTATTAAATGTATATAGCTCGGTACTAAAGTGTTCATATTATTATGTTCACATTGCCCTGCAAGGAAAACATGATTCGCTTCTTGGTTTAATTTTTTACTTAAATTGATTATAAATTTATTTCTCCATTTTAGATTATAAATTTTTAAGCTTTTCACTTTTGATTTCATAACCTACCTATGATGTTCACGTACCGATCTATTTTTTTTCCTTTTTTCTTTACATTATAAACATAAAGAAATATAAGTGTACATTTTCCAGTTTAAAAAGGTCATAAATGTTTATATGTGTATTTTCAAACGTTTTAGTTTCGAAAATAGAGAGAATGTTTGTGGTCTACCTGCAGGGACGCTCGTTTTCCACATTTATTGTTTACAGATGTATTATGGGCTCATCATAATCAAATACATAAACTGAATCGGTTTCAGATATATGACCTGTGGAATCTCCTATATACATTATGCTAAAACCTCGCATACATTCTGTTTCAAAAAGAATCTAATGATAATTTATTTGGTGTTAACGTGTTGATAATGTTAAAGGTATCTCACATATATGTATTTACATATCCCAAGAAATGCACTTTTTTTTGATTTGGCCGTAATCGAGAAAAAACTGGTTGTTTTGCTTTTGAATTTTTGATATCATATTAGCCTATAAATACATAGAACACGTTCTGCACTACTGGCCGTTCATGAATGTTTGAATTTCGAATTTTACATATATTTTTTAAAACATAATTTACTCTTTCATTGGTTTAAATCTTTTTTTTGCGAAAGTCGCGTGTCATTTGCTTTTAACACAAGTTTAAAGATCGTCGTCCGTAACAAAAATGGAATTAACGCGAAAAGATTTCAGAGAAATAATTTTTTATCTTTTTAAAATTTCACTGTCTCTGCAAAACTGCACTGCTCCTCTTCAAAACGCTTTTGGAAGGGAAACACCTTATATGAGCATTGTAAGGCGATGGTATGCAGAGTTCGATTGTGGCCGCGTTTCTCTCCATGATGTTAATTGAAGAGTACAGACGTACCACCTATGAGGAGATTCGGGGACATTTGGGGATTGGTATGAGCCAAATTCGAAAAATCTTACATCAACATTTAAAAGTTCGAAAACTTTATTGCCGTTGGATTCCTCATAAACTCAGCCCCGAACATAAACAGACCCAAGTAGATTGGTGTAGGAAAATGTTGTTAAAGTACGATCACAGACGTTCAGATGCCTTGTATAACAGAGTGGCAGGAGATGAAAGATGGATATATTATTACATGCAGGAAGGAAAGCATCATTCTATATGCGTGTTCAAAGGCGACAGCACACCAACAAAATTGAGTCAGGCGAGAAGCGTAGACAAAAACCTCTTTTTTTTCTCCAAAACGGGTTCTGTCTGCACGATCTCACCTGAAATACAAAAGACTATTAATGCTGAGTGGTTCACCAGTATTTGTTTGTACAGTGTCTTAGAGAAAGTTAGAAAAAAACGACCAAAAAGTCACATCCTATTGTACCATGAGAATGCTTACCGCACACCGCGAATAAGACGATGACATTTTTGACTTCTGAAAAGATAAAGCTCGTAAGCCATCCCGCATTTAGTCCAGACCGAACACCATGCGATATATTTGTTTTCCCAAAAAAAAATTTTGATGAGAGGTTTGACATTTAGGGGACCAGAAGTGGCCGTGATAGCTTTCAACGCAGCACGCGCAAAACATGCTCTCAGTCCAATGGTCCTCATGTTTCCAAAAATGCTTTTAACGAATGAAAAAGTGTGTAAAATGTAATTAAGAATACTTTGAAAAGCGATAAGTATTTCTCTTTACATGTAAACTGTTTTATTTATGAATTAAGTACAACATTCAATGTACCCCACGTATGTGCATAGAAGAACATAGACACTAATCAACGCACCATCGATTAAATGAATTCAAATCCCACCAGAACTAAATGATGCAATTCCTTATCGATTGTAGATGCAATTGCAACATAATGTATATAGCGCAAAAGTTCCTTCGCTTTCTATAATAAGTCCCGACATTGTCTTACAAATGTCATGATAATCATTGAAAAACCGCGAAAAACATGTTATTAAACCATTACGCTAACTTGTAAAGTTGATATGTCGTCACCTAAGAATAATACGCATGGTAATTTTTATTTAGAGTTCCGTACCTGTAGGATATTAACGATACCGTATCACTAGTACTCGCTGTCCGTCTGTCTCTCAGTCAGCGGGCTGTATCTCATAAACGGTAAGTAGACATTTGAAATTTATTATTAATATTAATATTTTTGCTACAAAAACAAATAATAAAAATAAAATTAAATATATATATATACATGGAACTCTTCGTGTGCGAAGCCGACTGACCCTTGACCGGTTTTCTCCTCATATTATACTCATTTTAGATAAATACTACTTTTGACTCAGAGCAATTAAACTTATTTATTTGTCTGCATCAGTAATGCGACACCATTTTTAATTATTATGTACAGAATACGTAATCTAGTATAATATTAATGTACAATATACCGCGACACGAAAATTAAAGGAAAGAAAAATTTTCCCATAAGTTCTTGAATATTTCTCAAATTTCATTAAAAAAACTAAACATTACTAGACTAGCTAGGCACAAGTAAAATTTAATTTTACCTACATAATTTTAAAAGACATATTTTTAATTGTCATTAGACTTTAAATTTAGAAGCTATATAGCAATGGCACAATTTAAAACTATACATCAAATGTTGTTTTTAGGAGATTTCTTAAAAATCTACCTATTGTATTTGTCCTCATTTCGCAACTCTTGAAAAATTTTGCTGTTTTCCGACTTAACTCGACGAGCTGAGTCAAAAAATACATATGGTTCAAAAGTTTATAAATGTATGTATTTATATATATACGATATAACGCGGGGCTTGTCAACACAATAGCGTCTACAATTCTTTAAAGATTTTAATGAAACTCAACATGGCCGATTACAAAGGTTACGTTCAAATTTGAGCCAAACCGGTCAACTAATTTATAAATTACAGCATTTTAAAATTTTGTAAATCCGAAAATTACATATGTCATACAATTTACATATGAAAATAAAATGAAATCTACTTCTATTTCGACTGCCAAATGGCCCTTTTTATAATTTCCATTGGTATTATAACATCGCATTCCGATGACGAAAATTTCTGAAAATTGTACCTTTGTCCTTTAAAATTAAATTTAATTCTTTCAACAATTATTTGAATATTTCATTTGATGTTTAATTTAATTTCGTTCGAACCGAGCCAACGCTCTCGAATAATGAGGCGTTATAAGAAAACAGAGGCGGTGCCGTGACAGACAGGTATAGACGCACTTTTGGCGAGAAGAAATTCATTTTCGTTGACTACTTCTTTATTCAGCAATTCATCATGAATGCAAATGAGGTGCTCGAGAAGGTAAACTCCGTGAAATTAATATCGTCTTCTTAATTCTGTAGCGCGCCGCGCGCCCGTTGTTCGTCCACATGTAACTTTCTAAGACATGTTTAAGCGCGTTTTCGAACTCGCCAAAATTAATATCGCCTTGTTGACTGACTCCTTTTGATCAAATCACGCCATCTCCAGCCCACTTATGAACAACACTTAATGGATAATATATTATTAGTTTCATTCTCGTGAGACAGATATTGGATGTGATAATGTAAATAAATCGTTGTTGAGTAGTTAATGTTCGTGAGACATGTTCATTATTCTAGTGACAGTGATCGGGTCACTTGCATTATTTTTTACAGCACGCAAAAGAATGTAAGAGTGGATTCGAGTACTTATATGTCGACGATTCGTGAAACCATGTACAGTTTTAGAAGTTTGATTCTGGTTTTTTTTTAATCTGCATTTGCACATTTTACAAGAAAATTAGAAAAAATGGAAGAAAAAACGAGAGTATTTCTAAATATCGAATTTTTATTAACAATTAATACAAATTGTTTTCCTACAGTGTTTATTTAATGAATAGAAAAATTAAAAGAGAGTAAAATTATAAAACTTATATTAAGCTTTAGTGAAACGCCTTTTAAAAGATCTGCTTTTGTAATCTTTTAGGGACAATCTCTTTTTAGAGACCAGTTGTAATTTGCCATCATATCTCATCTACCCTCAAACCTTTCTTCCATCATTTTTAGTTCTTGGTAGAAGCGTTCTCCATATTCCTCGATACGATTTCCCAAATTCTCAGAATATCTATCCAGGTGACTACGAAGAAAATGTAACTTTATGTTAATATGTGCTCCTAAATTCTTGAAGCTTTCCAACATGTGCACAATTTCTTTAAAATTTGATGCTTTATAAATATCTAGTAAATTAGCTACCACCATTACAAAAACTTTTCCATGGTCACTTTCAGAATCAGTTATAGCTTCTGTAGTTTGTGACCTTTATCAATATTCGAATTTAAGGGCTATCAAACACTCCAGCTTTTAACTTTTCCGTACTCAGTTTAGGAAATGTCCTACAAATATATTTAAAGCACTCTTCTTCCTTGAAAGATGATCTTTTCCTGATTAATGACGGTTATTTATTACACTAGCTTTACCAAGAACCAAAGTTTCTCCACACATCTTGTTACCAATTAACTTGCTTCATTTTTCTATCCCACAAACAAATAAATTAAAGGTATTTTGTTTACCCACTTTGCTAACCAAGTAAAAAGTTTACTATATTTAAATCAACACAAACCAGCCGTTGATGTTCGCTGTAGTTAATATTGTACAGAATCAATTTAATATTTTGGTATTATTCTTTAAGTTTTGTCGAATGTACATTTGTTATTATTGGAAATCGATTTCCATTGTGCACACATTTTAAATACTTTTTACAGCTATTAATGAAGAGCTGCCAATCAGTAGATTCATACACTTTTAAACTCATATCTAAAATTAATTTGGAGATTTTATTACAGCAGAAAAATTCTTCATTTTTACTAAAAAATGGTGTTATCTCACTTTCCCGAATTCTCTGATTTGGTCCCAATAAGTTCTTTTTTTTTTTGTCTAGCAGTTCCAATGATTGTTTTGTTAAATTTAAATCTCGTATTAAGTCGCTGAGCTCATCTCAAAAAACAACTGTGGTACAGATGTTCCATTTTTATATTTAATTCCATTTGTAGATTGTACTAAATGCTGCGAATTCGGCAACATCATAGTTTCTAGGAGTGCATGAACTACTTTCGAAACATAAATATGTCGAGGAAGATCTTCATTGTGCAAGACCGAACATCTTATAAACTGCAAACCTAGATATTGCTACGTTTTATTTCGAAACCTTTAATGTCTGCTACTCAAAATTATCGTAGCATTCAAAGATATATTCTTGGACTCCATTCAGGTCTAGTAATTGTAAAAATATCACTATGATTTTCCAGTTTTTGTTTGAGTTAAAAATTTATTATAAACAAAGTATTAATATTTTTTTAATTAACATGACGTAATCTTATTAAGGATGTATATAAGAAAAGCTTTACAAAGAAAAAAAATAATTCATTTATTTCAATATTATTTTTTAATTTATAATGAAGACGAAAGTTGGCGAAAATTTTGTTAATTAACTTACTTGTTACGAAATTGTCTTTATGTTAAATTTCCAACGCGAATATTTTTCTAGAGTGTCTTAAATATACCATAGTTTATTCAAATTTTAAAAAAGAATGTTTTATACCTTAAAAAAATATTTAGTGTGACGTACTCGATTTTGACGCCGCGCGCGCTACCTTAAAATGCTGAGCGGAGGCCCATTTTCAGCGTTAAATTATAAATAATGGAGGTAGAGTTTCGGAAGTCAAAAGTTTTTTATGGCATATTGCCTCTTTTTCAAGAGTCTTTTTTTTAATTTCTTAAATATTAATAGCTCATGAGATATCATCGAAAAACAAAATACATTTTTGCAATTTTTTATGTGCTATTAAACACTTTTGATATATATTTTTAGACATTATTCCGGATCGAATGAGCTATTACACGTATTCCTAGGACCAGTATCTCTATTTTTCACCATTTTCAATTTTTTGCCTAGACTGAAAGAATAACTATTTCATAATGGAGTATCAGAAACGTATTTTAAAATGTTTATAATTCACAATATAATATATGAATGTACTTCGAACTGACTTAATCTATCATTATATTTTATAGAATATGAAGTCCAGATAAGGCTAACGTATTTTAGAGGACTTATCCGTGAATTAAAAAGGTGTAAAACATAAATGAATTTTAAAAATTAATGCACCTCCATATCACAAACCCGAAAAATTGACAAACTTCATTTGTTATATAATTTATGTAAGTATGGGTCCACATGTAATTTGGAATTCAGATTCCTAAGTCCTCGATTGCTAACATCTTTTTAAGTGAAATTTAGTTTAAATAATGTTTATAGACACACATTTTTTTTTTGTTGTTAAAATGATAAATTTACACTTTAGCAATTAACTGACATTTATTAACAGCGTAGTCGTCAGTAAACTCTTTTAAATCATCCTGAATATTTTACAGTCTTCAGAACAGAAGTGATATTATGAATTTTTTTGCAACGATAAATGCTACACTAACTAATTTATGATTATGTGGTTCATAAAAAGACATTTTGGAATGGGTCAAAAATTTTTTTTCTCTAATGTACAGGAAAAATTGATAAGCAACCAAAAACATTCTGTACGTAGTACATACATGAGATAATCTGAAATTCCTTAGAAAATTAAAAGCTGAATTAAGCAGGAAGTTTTTATTATCATTTATTTTTCAAAATAAATTATGGTGATTGTGTCGATTGAGATGAGAACATTGAAAACAATACATCGCTGCATTCGACGATACCACTGAGAGAAAGACTTTGCCAGTAAAAGCCAGTTTTTGGCCAAGGGCCAATAAGTCTGGTGTACTTTCGTAGATCTGGAATAAGCTCATGAGAGTGAAAGGAATGATCAATGGAGAATCCTATCCACACATGGTGTGAATAGCGGATGGATATGGGCACTGCAATCTCTATACAGATGTTTCAGCAGCTGCGTTAAAATAAATGAAATACTTACTGACTGGTTTGACATCGGCAGGCGTGTGAGACAGGAATGTTTTAGAACAGAAAATTCACCATGGCTGTTTTAACAATTCATGGCAAGCTGTCTGTATGATTTCAGAGAGTATGAGTGTGTTGTATTGTGTGAGGTGTTAATTTGCGGAAATCCATAATAGACTTTGGCCTGCAACATGCATGCTGCATGTTAATGCATGTTGCAGGCAAACGTCTAATGTGAGTGTGGACTGAAAATGAATAAGCTGTCTATCGAATGCCTCTTGTACGCCTACGACCAAGTAATCCATACGCAATCGGCGTGCGAGGTGCTGGCGATGGTAACTAAAATTAATTATCTATGAAGAAAAACCGTATGAAAAGGAATTTCAGCAAGATAAAGATCACGGTGCATGAATAAAGCGAAAGCACGACTGAATGCGATGATCATGTTCAAAAATTACAAGTCAAATTATACAGTTTCACAAATTCAAAATTCGTCTTTTTTTATAAAAACTGTACGCATCAATCACTGTGGTTAATAAATCTTAAATCTTCACTTATCAACAAACGTTTTCATTTAAAAAACTCATAGACAAACATTGTCGATTTTTTAATAAAGATAAATACAAATATTGCCGTAATAGCAATCTGAAAAGGATGATTGGAGGTAGACTGTGAAAACAAATCTATTAGAGGGCATGTGTAATGGAATAGTAAGCAAAGGGCTCCCTAACAAATCCTATGTGGACCAAATTAGTTGCATATTAAAAGGAAAAAATTAGAAGCACACGAAACTGATGTGCTTGCATGAAAAGATTGATCGATGTCAGTGAAGCTCAAGTGATGTTCAAAGATAGTACCCTGTGGAAATTTATTGTCTCTGCCGACCCTTCTAAAAAACAGATGTGAGTTTATATCACATCAAATTAAAAAATAGACATTGATCCAGTTCGAAATAACTTCATTATATTCAACTGATGTCTAATTATAATATCTCAAATGTATGCAAGATTTCTGTTGAGTACGAGAAATTGTTCGAATTTTTTTCCTAAATTTTTTAACAAGTTTAACATTCAATCTCAAGTATACACGTAAAAACATATTAGGTTTAAATTGCATATGTCTGAATAATGTTTAAAAGTAATGTAATCATAACTTTTAAAACTAATAAAATAATTGTAATAAAATAGAAATACAAAAAATGGCCTATTAATTTTGAAAACTTATTAATTATAATTTAGTCTAGGTCCCCTTAATCGTCGCCATCGTCGTGCTAAATGCAAATGCAAACACTAATGACGCAATTATAACATCTTTAAGCCCGCCCGCCATATGCGTCTCGTGGTAATTTATCGATGATTCATTTGAATACCTACGCCAACCCTAATTACTGACATGATTTATGACTCCTCATGCCCCGAGCGCTTGGACAGAATATAACTTACCGCTGATTTCTTCATTAAACCAGATACTTTGAGATTTTATTAATGCTATGTTTGCTGTTTCACTTTTCTTTCCAATATGAAGATTGATATAATTTGTTACAGCATCAAGATGCATGCATTCTTGATTAGAACAAATATTTTGAGCTTCTAGACGATTTAATTAGGTTCGTCTATAATTGATGAACATGTCGTTTCAAAATATTCTGTTAACGACATTACTGCCGGAAATTCACGATTAGACAATTGTCCACTAAATGTCATAACGTGTAGTGATTTTCCTCATTTGGTAATAAATATAAGGCAAATTCTTCCTTAAAAAACTCCAAAGAAACCATCCCAAACCTAACAAACCTTTTTCATAACTTTTAGTTATGAAAAGAGTTATAAGACAAATTCAGCCGTTCCAAAATTATTGGAAAAAGTAAAAAGGATTTCTCATTGTGCCTGACAGATAATTTTCTTAGTGGAACAATAGTATCCGAACAATGAACAGACTATGACACGTTCCTCCGATTTTAAATGGGTCATGTCTGGTATACACACATGTATGTGCGGCGGCAGGAGGATGGAGGGTGCATTTGGAACTGTTACTATCTCGTTTACTTCATCTTTATAGGGGTACGCACCGGGACTACGCTGAGGAATAGTCAGTTCGGGGGCTCGTCTGGATTTCGCCGACGCTGCGTCCCGTGCCCAGGTGGCCTAGCCGCGATCGTCTAGTGGTACTGTTGTGTTATTTTTATTGCGTTCTTTCCCGCGAATTGTTTTTCTATATAAAACTATGTTGACCCGCACCGGCCCGCGTTTCCGCGCGTAAATGAAGTACATCCGATACGCCCGCGTGCAAGTCTGTATGACGTCTGCCCGTACCTCCCTCCCGCCGCCGCCTCTATCAGTTTTCTTTTGTCTAAAACTATAAACTATAATTTTAAAGGAGACAAAATTACATAAACAATAGTAATTCGCAGTTGCATATGGTCGTTAGATGCACTGCCCTATCTTATACCGATGAAGGTGAACGCAAACGAAGTAGTACATAACAATTAAAACTCTAAATCCTTGGATGGCATTACCGTGGCTACTCGAAACGAATATTTAAAAACCTGGTTATAACGATTGCATGGTTATCAATTATAATACAAATAAACATTAACTTTAAGATGCTCAGTTATTGATGTGACCCTTTTAGAAAATTACATCTTTATTGCCGTTAGAGCATAGGTAATAGCGACCGGCAGGCAGTTAACGAAAATAATAAGATATAACGATTTCCTTTTAATCTTACACGACCTTAATTTCCAGCAATTACTGTCTATGTTAAAACTTTTATTACGTTTCCTTATTCCGAATAGGATTTAGCTGTCGGAATGATAAATAAAAGGCCCTTAATTGAAATTATCATAATGGGAAAGAGATCAAAAGGAAATTCGCAGGAATGAAGACTCGCTGTTTCAATTAAAATCATTTATTCAAATGGATATATTTTTTATATTTAATGGAACACGCCTACATATAGCAGCTTTATTTGGTAGATATAATCGTTTTAGAATAATCAAAAATGCTTCAAGATATGTACTTAATTTTATTTTTATTCTCAAAAAGAACCCAAATTTGTAATTTATTTTAGAATCCATAGGTTATATTTTGATAGATACGTCTTGTAAGTAAAACAAGATATGACCGCACATTATATAATTTACATAACACATATAGTATTGTTGCGAAATAGGAAAGTAAATAAATAAAGTGGAATACACCCTCTACTACTAAATAACAGAATATAAGTACTACATTATTTGCATTGAAAATATGAACGTGTTTTGCACATGAAACCAGTGAATTCTAATAAATCGAATGAATAGTAAAATTCTTGCTCCTATATTTTTTTTACAATAACATGTTTATAACCTTGTTTACAATTATTACGCATAAGGTATTTACAAGGTTTACAAGACTTTTCTAAAAATTGGAATTTGGGTGATGGAAGTCATTTTTTTTTTAGTGTTCAATTTTTTGATATTGTGATAACACAAGTGAAGTGCTATAAAATAAGAAATGTTCAAGTGGTTCTGTAAGCATTTTCATCAGAATATAAAAATATCTCAAAAACGGTTGACCCTGCAGACCATCTCTACAACTTTCCCGTATAAATTTATTCATGTATTTTTGAGCTCCTTGAGTTATAAGTACTGTCTATGAGTGTTTGAACTCAAAAATTTAAAATAACGTTGATTCTTTAGGGCATCCCTGAAACTTCTTACTACTTTCGAACTCAAAGTGTTAGAAATAAAGGAACAGTATATTATTGAATGTGTTCAGAAGATCGATTTTTGTGCCTTTTCAAGTTCTTCGGGATCAAACATATAGTTCTAATACACTTTAAGCTTTTCGAAATGAAAAGTTAATTCTTAATTATTCAACTACGGTATTTTTGAAACACACTGTTTCATTTTGATCTGCGTTATGCCTTACAACCCAGTTTTTTAAACAAAAAAAGACGAACAAGTACTGTTTGGTACTATTAATTTCCATAAATCCATCAAGAAATTCACTTGTAAACGTTTTAACCTTTTTTTTCGAAGTTTGCCCTAACGATATTTCTTTAACAAATCGATTTTGATGCAGTTTGTGTCAATCTAGGTTGTTTTTTAATAAGAAGAGGTAGTTAGGTATAGGAATTTATTGATAGAGTAGTTTGAATAGTATTCTAAATAAAACTTTTTGAAAATTTTTTCAACACACACATATATCTATATAGACATAAAGATTGTATTTGGACAATAGTCAAAATAAATTTGGAGAATAGATAGAAGCTCAAAACATTAAGATCTGATAAAAACTTTATTTTCGAAAGTCGGGCCAAAAATAATATCCTATATATGAAAAAATTTCAATTTTCATAGCTCAAAAACGCTAAACAGGAGTTACAAACGCTATTCTTTAATATTTCCACTATTAAATCTTGCGAACACTTAATTTAATTTTAGTCTGCTTTATGACATTCGACACAGTCATCTAAGCAGAAAAAAAGCATCTTGCATCAATTTAAGCAAATTATTCTGAAGACACTTGCATATCATTACCGATATCTCTCAATCGAACCAACTGATTTTATTGCAGTTTGCAAAATACAACATCAGTATGTTGTATTTTTAAAGTATTTTAAAATGATTACATTTAAAAAAACCCTTTTTTCCGAATTTGTCGTTAACCACATCTCTCGATAAGCTCACCTATTTTTAAGCAATCAGTAAAGATAACATTTCTTTTTAAGAAAAGCATATGGATAGCTTTTGGAATTTACCAGTAGACTAGTCTATACAATATTGTAAAAAACACTCTTGGAAAATTTTTTTCTTGAACAAACCAACCGATTTTTATACAATTTACGGTATTCGATGCAAATATTTGTAGAAAAAGCTGTTCAGGTATCGGTAGGTGGAGTAGTCCAAAAACTATTTCAAAAACTATTTTCCGAATACTTTATTTTGAGATTCCTCAAAATGTACTAAACCGGACTAGTTCAAAGTTTCAAGAAGTCTAAGATGAAAGGACTTTTTCCAATGTCGTAAATTGCGTTTCGATCATTTAATCTGTTTAAAAGTTCACACGGACACACACACACGCATAAAAACATCACTCTGAAATGGCTGGAAAAAGATTCCTATGACCCTAAAACGTCAAAATATGTTAAAAATTCGATTTTTGAAAATTGGACTAAAAATAGTAACCTTCCAATTTCATGAAAATTTTTCAATAGCGGAATAGCTCATAGTGGAAAGTTTAAAAGGAAAATTAAAAAATGCCTTTTTTTATCTGATTTCTCAAACCCCAATCGTGGTAGGTACGTAAAAATTATATCATAATAGTCCACATTACATTATATATCTCCTTTTCTCTTTAGTCGAACATTTAGTGTCAAAATTTCTCTAATGCGCCAAATTCTGTAAAAGAACCCTCATAACAAATCTGCAATTTTATATAAAAACGAAGGTCAATTCAACTTCGTTTGTCAAAAGAACTACAACTATTACTGTCACATAAATAAATGAGAAAATTCCGGCCAAAAGGTTAATTGAATTAGATACGAATCGTAAATGGGAACAGAATATAGGTGAAAAGAAAAGAACTTCTTTCTAGCTTAGAGATTCTCAAAGTAGTTATCAACTTATCCAATTATGTGTTTGGGACTAACAATTGTTTCTTTAAGTTTGCAGAGTTTTTGTTAACTTCAAGCTGGGTACATAATTTACTTCGTGAAAAACATTCAAATAAAGAATGTAGTTACGGAACGTGATGACGCGCGTATTAATGTAAGCTGTCGCCCAAGCGGAATTATATGGCGGAAGACGGCAGATCAAACAAACACAGTTCTGTTATCGATTTTATTATCGTATTATTTATTTATAAAATAATTTGCAGTACATCAAAAAATTACTCCATCATAGAATTAAGCGAACGCTTCACCATTTCGATAACTGTGTTTTTAATAATTTTCTGTTGTTCAATCTGCAGAGTTTACTACGAGCAATGCAATTTCAAAGAGATTTAAATTTGGTATTTTGTGCTAAATGTAACTAGACAATAGCTAGGAACGTGCGAGATTAGTTTTTCTATAGACAAATCGCTAACGTTCGCTCTGTATTTTATACGCCCCTTTTTTCAGACAAGGATATCAGTATCTATGTTAAGATTGACATTTACGAACCCAGTGATTATCGAAGTGGTCGGCGAAAAGGACATCTGTAATTGCACTCAGTTTTTTTTTCGATAAACTTGTTTTAGAATAAATACCAAATTAACACCAACTTACAACTTCATCTATAGAATATCCTACGGGTTAACATTAAGGTTATCTGTCTAAAAGCACGGGTTTTAACACACTTGTCAAAATAATAAAAATTATTTAATTACGTTTTTTTCTTACGTCAAACCCGGTTTATCATTCGTAATAAAATGAATTCTGGAATCTCCTTATAATTTCAGTAAAACTGTTTTTTGTTCTCAACCTTTAAAAAACATTCTTAACCTCATCAATAAAAGGTACTGATTTACTAGATATATCATTATAATTCTATAATACAATGGTAACAGCTGCCGATGGAAAAAGTAATTTTCATAAAGTAAGCTTTCAGAACATTGAGACTCGCAAAGTCATCCTCTTGTCATACCCAAAAATTGTAAGTACAATTTTTATTAAGAAGTATTTAAGCTCCATTGTTAATTACTACTTCATTCTCAGAATATTAATTGCTGTGAAGAAGTTCTAAAAAAATTGTTTTCTTGATGTTTTGCCCCCCTATATCTTTTTAGTGACACTCGAAAAGGTCGTTGGGTCTGCCATATAACTTAAGACATTAATAGAAATGGGTGGACAAATATTTGAGTCATTTCAGATTTTTCACCTCATCATTTTGCCTGTTTATGCAAAATTCACTTTAAGGAGTAGCGTTGGCTTACTACTTCGTTCACATGGATATAGTATGAATTCCTTCATCTTCCCACACCCAGGAGATTCACTGGAATGGCCAGTGTATCTCCTGATTGCGTTAATATTAACCTTC
Organism: Eumeta japonica; assembly: GCA_005406025.1. Classification (NCBI taxonomy): domain Eukaryota; kingdom Metazoa; phylum Arthropoda; class Insecta; order Lepidoptera; family Psychidae; genus Eumeta; species Eumeta japonica. The sequence goes on along the minus strand of BGZK01000354.1, from coordinate 285,800 downwards.
TCTCAATATCAGTCACTATTTCATCGTCCATTCCGCTCGCGATCTCGGTGCCTATCTTGATCCCTCCATGTACGTTGCCAGGAGTAATATCCAAATCCTAAAAATAGTAAAACGATTCGTTTTTGTACGTGCATGTGAAACTGCATAAAAAGTTATTAACCAATATTTTGAACTCTGATATCTTCTTAATAAATGCAAAATTTAATGTTAATAAGCTTATGGTTAATTAGTTACCGATAAGATTTACGTATTAGTTAATATTATATTTTACATAATCCACAATTGAGGAACTTTTCTTCCGTAAATAACTACATCTGCAAATTTATTATTCTATGTGTGTATATATATTGTATTTATTTAGGGGCGATAGTATGTGTAAATATGTTGATCTAATTATAACGGGAAGCCTCTCCGCCTTTGTCTACTCGAATCCATTAATGCCGTCATATTCTATTCAAGGAATTAATCTAAAATCGTTTCGTAAATTAAACCGCACAAAGTTCTTGTGGTATTGACTAAGATGGAGTAATAAGGGGGATCTCCGGCTCGAGTCTGCGCTTCCACTCTGAAGTTTTAAATGTTTATCTAAAGATTAGTTTCAACTCCAGAAGAAGTAAAATAAGATACGCCCCGAGAATATTTTTTTAAAGAATATATCTAAGTTTTAAATTGTTCTCATGATTTTGAGTATAAATATTCTACACTAGCTTTTACCAGGGCCTCTAAAAACGTAGATAGAATATGGATTTCTTGATCTTTTATTTCGACGTACGTCTCATTCAAACGCTATTTTAATATCAGTCCTATTCGAATCCCATACCAGTATCATTCTCAATGTCAATCCCTGCTCTCCATTCCGATTATGATCCCGCTCACGATCCTGATTGCGGTCCCGCTATAAATTTCAATAATCCATTATATCTATTATAAGCCCTGCTGTCCAATTATTTTCTATGTTGTGTTCATATTTGCGTTATTTACTAGCGTAGGTTCAACAAACCAGTAGATATTGTAGCGTCGTTGTATGTTAAATGTATATGTGTGTATATGCTGCTCTATAACCTCTGGTCTCTATTTTTGTCTTTTAGTTATACAACATTACCATATTCTACTTTTGTTATAAGATAATTAATTATACGGATTTTTGGAATGGTCACAGCATTGATATTCCGGTATCTTCGTTATTTCTTCTGAATTCTATTGTTTTTCATTAATTGGTACACAATTTATATGTAATACGTTTTTAATTTTTTTAAACAATGCGAAAGATGCAATTGACCATTGGTATCTAATTGCATGCCTTAAACACGAGCGTAGGTATGCTTCTACTGTCACCTGAAAATCCCGTGTCAAGATAACTAAAAAACTATTTAACTTTTAAACTTAATTTCTTTTTCAACCTCATCACTAATCGAAAGGGAATAACTTGATATAGTACCTATTGGCTGTAATTGAATTTTTTAACTCGCAGTTATGCATGTTTTTATCTGTCATTTCACTTAAATATCAGAAATGGAAATTAAAATGAATATTTTATGTTTTTTAATTGCCAATAGATGGCGGTAGCAATATCAAAAATAAAACAACTATTTTCGCCCGAGAGTCAGCTGTACGACTTACAGACAAAAGCATCGCGAGATTGGTTTATTCTAATTTTTTTCATAGTCTTATGACTTATGGAATTTTGTTATGGGGTCACGCAGCCGATATTAAGACAATTTTCGTGTTGAAGAAACAAGCTATTCGTGCTGTTTATGATCTGAGACCAATGACATTTCTCAGAGAAAAATTTAAGGAAATTAGTATCCTAACTTTGGCATCACAATACATATACGAAAACCTGGTATATGTCAAAAGAAATATAGAATCGTTCCAAAGAAGAAGCGACTTCCATAACATTAACACTAGACATAAGAACGATCTTATTGCTCATAAGACCCGTCTAAGTAAAGTTAATAAATCATATAAGGGGATGTGTGTGCCCTTTCATAATAAAATCCCAGCTGAAATCCAAAATTTGCCATTCGCTGAGTTTAAACGTTTCATTAAAAGAAAGTTATATGGCAAGGGCTATTATACCGTGTTGGAATATCTTAATGAAAAAAGCCCCTGAGATTGAGCTGCTCGCCTATTAGGTTATTTCATGTTATTTTCAAATGTCGACTAAATTATAAATTGCTAAATCCTTTGTATTGACGAGTAAAAAGAGCAAGCCTCGAGTTTCTTGCCCATTCTTCTCTCGGTGAATCAGCATTTGGAATGGGCGGTAATGTCGAAACGAATTTATTAATGACGTATTTCAAATGCAATTTCATTATCTACGAAATAAAGATATTGTTAATTTGATTTGATTCTCTTTTTGCGAAAATTGAGATAAATATACACTAATTTAATGAGTTTATTCTTACTGTTATTTTTCTCCATGATTAGTGCTCTTTACTTGGAATTAATATAAAGTAGTGCCAAAACTCACAAAATACTACTAGGCTAACGCAACATTGTTTCGACTGAATATATAGGAATAAAACAGGGCTACACAATTATTATTGAATTTTTATTGGAGTTTACTCCTTAAGAATCGATTTCATATTTAGGCACGGGGTATGGAATTTTATGGGAGTAAAATCAAGTGTTAGATAAATGACGTTACGCTATCGTCATGGTTACTGAAATAAATAAATCGTCATGGTTACTGTTTACATTTCAGTCAATCAGAATATGACAAATATAATAGATTTTCTCCACGAATCATTGTTAGTGTATACAGAAGGGGGTTCAAAACTATTGAAGAAACGTTACCATGAACTTCCACTTATACTTGGTGGAGATCTTTTTCAATATTTTCTTAAATGGCGAATTAATTGTTTTACTATTAACATAAATAAATGAATTGTGTATTATGCTTTGAATAATATAATAGATGCTTTCATTTACCATTATACTAATCTATATGTACGATATCATTTTAAAGCAGTAAACTGCATTCGTGCGTCGGAGCTGACACACTTTTTTTTCATACGATATCAATATCCGATATCGAAATAATCATTTTATTTGTCCGTTTTATGAAATCCAGAATATCATACATAGTGTATTTCTATTTATTATCAAATATCGTATTATAAATAAACATAGGTAACTGTTGTGTAACAATGCTACTGAATAAAAATTATTTAAGTCATTATCGATTTTTCTTATGCAACACTATTTTCGTGCTAGTTGGAACCTACACGTTTGTAATATTTAGTGTTTATGTCGTATTCTCGAGATTAAACGCAGTGGCATTAGCCCTCTCCCTTACGCCCGCAATCCATTTTGTTCCTGCCCGCACTCGCTTCGTATATCGAACGCGAACGCAACCGCAAATCGCTCATCATATTATGTGTTATTATAATTATTAATATAATTATCGTGAACCGCAAGTGCATACTACGTGTTCGGTGTAAAACCAGCACAAACGCGCAGTCGTGCTCGAAACCACGGTGACCGCCGAGAGTGAGACAACATCATACAGAAGGGTGAGGTCCTCTCTCTTCCATTTCTTGGATTTGCCAATGTGCGAAGTTTCGCGGATAGGGTAAATAAGACAACTCCGATCAGCTACCAGCGCATACATTTAGTTAATTCGCTCATTGCAGTCTCCGCCACCGACTGATATATACACGCTTTGCTTGATTTAGAACACTGAACTCAGTCCACGTTATTATCTTATACTACGCTCAGAAAAATGTATTATTTTTAAGGGAAAATGTGACACAAAAACGCCAAGAAAAATAAAAAAGGGAAAAAAGGGAACTGTTTTGTAAGGGAAATAAACTGTTGAAAATTTTTAAGCGAAAATAAAAAATTAAACATGAATTTCTAAATATAAATATTTCTAAAATAAATATTGTCTAATGATTTGCCGCAGTGTACTGTATATTCAAAAGCGATCGGCGTATGATGATGCTGTAGAGTAATACAGCAAGCGGAAAAAAGGTTAAACATTAATCACACACAATTTATTGTCAAAAACATAACTATTGTAAACATAACACTTTAAACACAATACCTAAACCTCTAAAGTCGCGCGTCTGATCACTAACCGCGCGCGTATGGGCGGACCCGCGGCAGACTCGCTAGTCAGTACTAGTCACTGGCGGTGCCCGCTGCGTGCTGGTTTTGGATAACGAGGTCAGAGGGGCTGTCACTAAGCGCTAATATTGTACTTCGTATGTTTACATATTCACGTTCAGAGCCATTTTTCTCAGAAACGACTACTTCTATGATTATGATTTTTTTTGGAAATTTGTTCTAAAAAAGAAGAACGTTATGAATATTTGTAGAAAGATCTATAATTTATTCCATACGGTATATATTACACTAGCTTTTGCCCACGTCTCTGGCTACTAGGATATAAAATTAATTTCTTCATCTTGTATTACGCTCCATCATGAAGTCAAGATCTCGATCGTTATCCTGTTCTTGATTCTGATCCTAGTCCTGCTCTCGATATCAATTTCTAGTATTCATGATTTCGATAGCTGTTTCGCTTTTGATTCCGGCTTCGATCTTCATCTAAAGAGATTCGGATGTCATTCTTAATCTCGGTTCAGTTTTAAATTTTGATCTCAGTATTATTTCTTATTTCAATTCCGGTCATGCTCTTGATTCTAATTCACAATCGATTTTAACCTTGGTCCCATTTCCGATTTCGATCCGTCACGGTTGTGATTTTAACAACGTAACAGATGCTAGTAGTATCTAAATAAAATTTGGGATGTATTACTCAAATATACTGTATCTTTCTACGAGTGACTAAATTTTTAGAATATATAGTAGCAGAAATATGGACGTCAAGTCAAGTTTTTATTTCAGAACTTCTCATTTATGCGTACAACACTTAGCTGGTGTCATTTGTAATAGTATGAATAGTTTAAGCACGCAAAAGAAAAGGGACAATGTACTCGCGAATGGTCCGGTTATGCAATATGAAAATCCTAAATATATACGCGACTACGTATATTCTACGTATATGTGGGAACATGCCCCAGCCAGAATGCCATATGACATCAGGCTATAGAAATATATAAAATATATCAGTCTGGCAGTTTGTAAATCTGATATATTCTATAATACAACATTTTGCCAATTTACTGATCGTGGACCCCATAGAGACCTTTTATCTAAAGTAACATCCAAAAATACATAAATCCATTTATTTATTTACATTTTGTATATACCAACGATTAATCTAAGGTAATATATAATAATAAAAAACTTGTTTAAAATACACTTAATAAGATAATTATTAACAAGTCATTCTGTGCTTAAAGAACCGGTACTCCTCCGTACTAATTAAAAAATCGTATTACGGCAGGTAGCGTAACTTTGTATACATTACTCAATATATTCAATTGAAAATCTTCGCAACACTTACCTCGTTAACTAAGCTTTACCTTTTATGAGCATACATTAGCAGCTCCGCTAATTGGTAACGCGTAGTTACATAGATTTCAAGGGAACGATCTAATGTAGAGTTTGTATATCGGATACTGTAGTATTAATTTTCTTTCTTCGTCTCAAATACACTTTTAATTAAATTGTGTAAGTCGCAATAATTTATGTGAATTTAAGGATGTACAAATTCCTAATTAATCTTTTTGCATATTACTGTATTTCATCAAATTCAATAACGAGTTGTTTTTTTTTTCAATTATTTTTCATCACTTTCTTACAAAACATTCGATCTATGAAAATGTTTTATATGGATTTCTCTGTTGAAAATTTAAAGCAATGCTTTGTTTTAATTGCAGCCATAACAACAGCTAACCTGTGAGCCGAGGCATTCTTTTATGGAACAAGACAATATTTACTACTTTACCTCGCAGTCTTTTTCGTATTTCGTTCCACAATTTTTTCTTATGTGAACAAAGAGCCCGTAACAGTATCTCCACGGTCGAGATATACTATCACAACTACTCCTTTACTGACTGAGAAAAGAGAGCCTATGATCTTTCCAGCAGAACGACTAAAGTACAGGCTAGCTTTACCTAGCATTTTACAGTATTTACTTTTTTTGGTTCCAAAATGTCTGTACCTCATACTCACTTTATAGTAAACGCTCCTCGTAAATAAAACTGATGTGTCTAATTTACAGCAACAAAACCTAACACTCTACTCATAATTCTACTGACCTGGACGATAGATATACCGTGTAATCCCAAATGCACAAAACGTGAAGACGCGCAATCGGCGCGTGTTTAGAGCAAGTTTGAAGATATTTCGTCACAACAGCTCCCCTTCCCGCCCCCCGTACACAATTAAAGAGGCGAAGGCGGAACCACAAAACCCTCTGGCGGGCAAGTGCAAGACGAACTAAACAACTAAATCTTTGTTCTGTAGTTAACTACGCGAGGGAGGAGCATCGCATTAAGCCTAGAGCCTTAGCCGAAACGTTGTATCTCAACAGACCCGTTCCGTAGTCGATACCTTATTATAATATAATATGCAATCGGCCTTATGATCACTTTTTTATTGTGACAATTCATTCGCTAAACGTTCTTTTGGTTAAAATGGACTTTTATATTGTTATAACTGGAATCCCTTCATTTGATTCGTATTTTTTTTTTATAGTAGGTAGGTACGGAGCTGCGTACGTGTAAATATTTATATTAAGATTAAAAATTTCTATTATATTATTTCAGCTCGACCAAAAACTATTTGTATTCAAAAACGCCGTCCAATTTAAAGAATGTATAATTCGCGAGCAGAAGTTTTTGTAGGCAATTGACTTTTTATTATACAGCTTACCTTTTAGCTTTTCGTTTCCATGGAAAATATGTGTATATAAACAATATGCATATAAAAACAAGCAATATTTTCACATATAATGCACTCATAAAAGATATTTAAAAATAAAAGAATTTCTCAAAATCTATGAATCCTTAAATATTCTTCCTAATTTTTCCATTATAAATAAATCTTTTCATACTCTGTCTATATATACTAAAATTTATTAAATATCACATATAAAACGAATAGGCTGTCAAATCAGTGAAGGATGAACTCAAAGGGACCTATTAATATAAAAGAATTACGAAGTGCTTTTCAGAAGATTGAAATGGAAATAATATGATTACCTTTATACAACTTCTTAAAAAACTTTTCGTTATCCGTCTGCGTGAGCTAAGTAGATTTTGCAATTATAGTCAATCAATGTATTGATCTCTGTCACTTTTATAAGATTATATTTTCATTAAGTACGTTTAAACATGACTACGTTAGCAAAAGTTTTCAAATTCAAGTTGTAAATGTGTTTGTCAAATTAATTTGAATATATATTTGAGAAATAATTGTTAGTCGGGAACGAATCACCCTGTTCATTGCCAACATTTACATAATTATTTATAAATAGACGCCCAAAAATAAATTTCATGCAGAAATAAAAATTACTTCTTTTTTTGTAATTTATGAAATTACGAAAATGTAATATGGATTGAAGTATGTACCAATGTAACTACTTCTTATGTAAAATAAAATTATTGAATTAAAGAACATTTTTTTGTGTAAAGCTGCGTGTTTGTGTTGATTGTTATCCAGTACAACTAGCTTGTCATACTCAATAAAAGCTATTTTATTTTATCTATTTCTTTTTTCAGTTGAATTTGTAACTTCTTGCGTTTAATAAGCACATCGCTAGGGTAATCTTTCTTTATATAGTAAGGTATATTTTGTAGGCATTGTTTATTTTTCTGAATTTTATTTCTAAACCAAGTGTACTGCGCAATATTATCACTGGTGTGTGTAGCTTTCTCGCATTTTATTACTACCCTTAGGACTGTGATATTGCTGCTAGCATACTGAATGTTAAAGTGAGTATTTACGATATTTATTAATTTTTCCTCTAGTTCACGACAGTCCTTTTCTAATTCCTCAACTCCAAATAATACGAAGTTTTTGCGTCTTATATGTCTCTAACTTGTACATTGTATCACATTGTTTTCGTGTTTTTTTTTCGTAAAGAACTCATTTTTAAATTCTAAGGTTTGAAAATTTTCAATGATATTGTTGTTGATTGTATTTTTTTATATCTTTTTTTATGTCTTACATATCGATTTTTTGTTGTTATATATCTTGTTACATGTTTTACAAACAAAACAAACCTGTCTGAATATCCAACAACAACTAATTTCAAGACAAGTAGAGAAATAACCACTAAAGCGAAATAAGTCAGCGAACATCAAAGATTTTTTTCACAATAATCTAAATTAAGCTACACACAACACACAACAATACACACAATACCAAAGACAACAAATATGGACACAGGACGATGTACCTATATCGCAATCAGAGAAAGACCTATCACTTTCCATTTTCTATTACGACCGGTCGCCGCGAGGGAGTTCGATCACGGCCCTCCAAAGAAAATAAGAAAAAGTGTGCTCTCTAAATATGAGAACTGTATTTTCGACTGAAAAACTTTTTGGACCATAGTCAGCCCTACAACAAATTAACTGTGACGTGCTAAGACTGTCTGAAATACGGTGCCTAAGAGAAAAAAATCATAGAAGAACATTATGTTATTTATTACACAAACCAAACCATAGGTCTTTATGAAGAAGAATTTTAAATAAAATAAAAACACATAGGCCAAATTATAAATTTAATGGCATATTGAAAAGAGTCTGCATACTGAAAATAGATTTAGAAAGTGAGTCACTCGCTGTGATGTTAAAACATTCACTAACAGCGAACTCTAACAACGATGATCTATGTAGATCTAGCAAAAGGTCACCCAATGATTTCCACCAAACATATTATCTCAAAGGATTACTTCTAAGCGCAAATTAGATTAATGAAAACCAAAGAATGCAAAATTGCTAGGAAATGTAGCTATGAAAAAAGAAGTAAAACAGGAGAAAAATTAATCCAATACGCATACATACTCAATTTGAAAATAATAAATACTACATTCAAAACTAAAAACAACAATCGATGGACTCCAGATAAGAACACAAAAAAATGAAATGTGCTATATAATAACAAAAACGCCACATTTATTTTCCAGTTATGAAGTGTTGATCTCCTTTAACTTTAGTTCAAATCATAGACCAATCAGATCTATTGCATATTAAGTTCATCGATAAGGAAAACAAATCGACGATATTTTATTAAACCATTAGTCACTTTGAAAACAAAAAAAGAGCAAGAAATGTTTCTTACGTGCCTCGACAACCATGTATCAAGCTTACTAACATATGAATACACAATTGATAAAAAAAAGACAAAAAAATATAAAAGGAAAACTTGAAAAAAATATTTTATAAGACCAAGTATAGAACTTATGAAGAAAAGATGCGCATTATAAAATAAATGTAAATTAACAAAAGAACATAAAGAGGCTTTGAAGTGACTCTACAAAGAAAAACAAAGAAATAAAAAACGCTATACAACCATAAACGGTATACAACCATAGTAAAACACCTAAAAACGTCTAGAAGCGCTAAAAATCATTTGAACAACTAGACAATTCAAAGGTATTGATTCTTTAAATCCAATCTAGCCCTAATAAAAGTAAATCACGTGTAGAGGTCATCAATATAGCCTACAGACTTCGGTCCAAAGTTATTTATTCAACCTAAGACCGTACATGAAGTTGACGACACACGAACAAATAAATAAAACACAGCCAATTATAAAAATGTTCGACGGAACGGAAATTTAGAAACAAATACTAATACTAAAATCATGTTTTTACTAACTGTTCGCTTGTAGTCTATTAAATAGAATATCTCCTGACATATACAATCACCAACTTTATGAACAAACCGGTTTCAGAAAGGGCTTTAACACGATTGACCACATCTATGTAGTTGAGTGAGTAATAGAGACATTCCTATAATTCTGTAGATGGCTTTCATATAAAAATATGAAAATCTAAATACTAAATACATAAATATTTTCAATTATATTTATATCAATAGCACTCGTAGAATCTGGTTAGAAAAAAAAGGTGAAAATATAATTAGTTTATTCTCTATTCTGCGAAAAATAACAGAAAAAATACTGATAGTGTGCTTAAATTAGCATTTAACACCGACGCTCCAAAGTACACATTATTGACTCATGCCGCAGCGCGGAACGAAAAATTCTCTCTATGACTTATATTTATGATCAGCTCAGCCGAAAAGGTAATACTGATTGTCTCGTTGGATATAAGGGAGCCTTCTACAATGCGTAGTGCCCTGCGCTCAAAGACAACTGTTGACCAAAAAATGCCCTAAGAACCTCTATCGTATGGTGTTAAATCTTAAATATAGAACTATGATCGTGCGATACGCTGGAGAGGAGTGCAGGGAAGAAACCTCGAAGGGTTGCATACACGGTCCTATAGCTCGCATATATACCGACCGGGAGCTCGAAAGACCCGTCTGTTTCAGCGAACTGCTGCAATCAGTAAGGACACCGGATATTTGCTACGACAGGGTCAAGAGCCTGGATCCCTAAACAATGAATCACTTCTCCATAGAATTGCCCCATAAATATTCAGACGAAAGCATATAGGGAAAATTTAAGGCAGCCTTAACTGAATGGCGAAATGGAGTGGAAACCGGGTACTCGACGTTCCGACTGGAAACTTACTGCACTGTGTTCCACGCAGAAATTCTAACACTACAAAGGGTCACAAAAAGGTGTAGCAAGACGAAGACAAAGTCACTAACATTTTCAGTTACTAAAAATCAGCGTTGCACTTGCTGGTCGCTTCAAAGACGTGCAACCCAATGGCTCACTTAATCAGGACAAACATCATGGCTATCGCTGCAAAGGAAAAAAAACGTAAGATTATCCTAAACACGAGCCCACGCAGAAACAACAGGAAATAAGCGCACAGATAAACTCGCCAGGAACGCCGCCCTAAAACGAAGGTGAATTATTATCTATATCCCTGATCTACGCTACGCTACCATTAGGGCAGTAAGCCTAGAAGGTGGCAGGAAAGATGCACCGAAGGAGCCTCAGGTGATATAATCAAATGCTTCTTTGCCCGAATGGAAACAGTGTTAAAAGCCTTGAAGCAAACGGAAATAACGCCCACACTAAAACGCCTTCACGGAACAAGGCGAGTTTGCTCAATAGTGGAACATATTCAAGCTGAAGAGCTCGCCGTGTTATCCCTGTGACTCAACAAAGACCTGTGAATTAAGTTAAGAATTGCAAAACCATAAATGATTACAACAATAGACATATTGCAAAGATGATAAGAAGTGATACAATATTACAAGCTCATATTGTAAGAATGAAAGATTTTTCTAAAAGTACATAAAAGGAAAATAATGAAAATAATGACAAAAAGAATTAAAATGACAATGTAATAGTATAACAATGAAAGAAAGAAAGAAGACAATGAAAAAAATAAAGACAAAGCTCAAAGATTCATTGTACAGCCCATTGAAGAATGAATGAATAAAAATTAAAGCAAAAAGGCACAGAAAGACGTGTGTATATATAGTGTGTATAGTGCGTGTATATATATATATACATAGAGGCAGTAAGTAAGGCAGAGGGAGTAAGGCAGTGCGACCCATTATCGTTAAACTATTCATAGCGGTTTACTGTACATAATGAAAGACCTATTTTAGATAAAACGGTCTTCGATAAAAGCAAGGATTTAATGTTAATAATGATTTCATAAGTCACCTGAGGATTGCAGACAATTTTATCTTATTATATGAAAATCCTTTAAAACTGAATATAATTATTAGACAATTGCAGAGAGCGTGCAAGCGAATTGAATTAAAGACGAACCTATATAAAACTAAAATTAAGACCAACGACAAAGCAATATCATCGTTATAGAACACACTCCTCTTGCATAACTAAAGGATACGTCTATCTAGGAAGACATATGGCATTCAAGAAAAGGAGAAACTTAGAAAATATAAATAAAAAAGGTATCAATAACTTGAAAAAAATTATGGTCCCACAAAGAAACACTTGTCACTGCTCCTAATAAAAATAAAGAAAATATTAATGGATTTGGCAATCCTACCATGCCTTACATACGGCTGCCAAACCTAGTCATTGGATAAAATCTATAAATAAAAAATTAGTCTGCTCAAGAAGCAATAAGGAGAAAATACCTAAAAGATAGAGTAAAAGTTATTGAAATACGAAATAAAATCAATGTTATTGATGCCTTACTCTTTACAAGAAGACTAAAGTGATAATGGGCTGGCCGTGTGTCAAGATATATCGATGACAGATGGACTGCAAATGTAACAAAGTAGAAGGGGCTACAAGGAACTAGAAACAGAAACTGAACTAACATCAAATGGCAAGACCAAATAGCCGCGATTACAAGTAACACTACGATAGAAACCGTTAAACAGACATCAATTTGGTAAATTTTGGAGGAGGAGGCTTTTACTCGTAAGGGATCTATTCAATAAATAATGAAAAAATTGGCCAAGAGCATGGCGTACCATGCTAAATACAGGGCTCCGAAGCCATTACTACAAAGAAATGCAGTACAAATGAAAAAAAAAAACTACGTTGTTACACTTTTTTCCATGTTTCCCGCAGATAATAAATATATGAAATTTAGTCACCTATTATTAAATAAACTAGTAGGTATGTCGACTCTTTATTACTACTGTTATTCTTAAAATAGTGTAAATTAAAAAGCACCAGCAAAAGGGCGTATGTTCATGATGTTTAGATCCTTTTATTGAGCAACAGTTTTGCGGCAATAACTCAAAAACAATATATCCGAGCATTTTAAAATAATTTTCGTTGAAAGTACTTATTAAGCGTGGCCTTGGCAATTTTTTTCCTGTTTTTTTGAACTTGCAGTTTAAAAAATAAAGGGAGGAAGATGCAATTTATGCTACATTTGGATCGATTATTTGCGAAAATATTCACTTAATCAGAAAAAGAGTGCCCCCTAGAAATATTTATTTTTGTTATTTAGCTACTAAACTAAGTAACGGCTTATACAATACACCTGCACTATGAATTTCATCAAAGTACAAAATGCCTGTTACAGACGGACATAACGAAATAATAAGGATTCCGTTTTTGCCATTTTGGCTCGGAACCATAAAAATGTGTATCTAAATCAATCAATTAATTTAAATACCTAATTCAATTTTTAACTTCCCGCTAAGAAAATTGAAATTTTTTAAATTTTCGGGAAGTTATTGGTTTCACCCCATTTTGCAAAAATCGAGTTCTCATCGGATCTCGACGTTCTGAAGGTCTAGGAAGCTTCCCTGATCATCCCTGAGATGATGTCCGTATGTCTGTGTGTATGTGTGGATGTATGTAAACCTCTTATAACTTTTAAACGGCTTGACCGAATCAAGCCCACTAAACGGCATTCCAAAGGGTTTTACCAAACTTAGATTTCCTGAAAGTTTCGGTCGATCTGGACTGGTAGATTTTGAGAAATTTTCAAAAACTAAGAAAAAAATTTTTTTAAGTGGTTTTTTCAAAATAACTTAAAAATGGCTTGACTGATCAATTCCAAAATCTAATCAGCTCTTAATCTTTTAAAAACACGGCGATTGCCGCAAACCGGGTCAAAATCGGTGGATTTTTTAGTGAGAAATCGTTGTCGAAAAAATCGAAAAAAACAGTTTTTTTTGGAATAACTACGAAATGGCTTGACCGATCGATTTCAAATTCTAACCCGCTTTTGATCCTGTAAAAACACGTCGATTGCCGTAAACCGAGTCAAAATCTGTTGATTCGTTTGCGAGAAATCGTTGTCGAAAGAAATCGAAACAAAGTTTTTGAAATAACTACAAAACGGATAAAATTAGCGGGAAGTTGCATAGTTGGCCTTTAGGGTTAAATTTTTTGTAAAGTTAATTATTATTTTTTTGTTTTGTAGTAATTATCTATTATACTATTAGATAAATTTCAAATATTGTTTTGCTAGAATGGAATTAATAAAGCTTATTTATTTATTTTATTTTTGGTTTTTTGAATTGTTGAATTTGAAAAAAGGGTTCTTTTTAATTGTTTTTTTCCAGTCTTCACTCTCTTTAGTGGCGGCCTTAGGACTTGGCGAGCTGAGCGATTGGCCGGGACCTCGCTCTCGTGGCGGCCTCGCTAATAACTCTAGATTCTAGAGTTGTTAGCGAGGCCGATAGATCAGTGGTTCTTAACCTTTTTAGGTCCGTTACCCTTATGACCTAACTAGGGTCACTGATTTTACCCCTCCTCCCAACAGTGAACTCAAACACTACTTGTTAATACAAATACGTAGACTTTATTAAACATAAAAGCAATTGCACATGAAAAATTTAGACATTAAAAAAAAAATACCTTTTTAAGCTAGGTTTTTTCAATAAATGTAATAATAACTACTTAAAAATAAAGTAACTTCGGAGTTATTTTACAATCGTCAGTTGAAAGGTTGAGATTGAGGGAAATATTGGTATGATGAATGCTTGTGTTTGAGTGTTATTTATATACATAAGTATGTATCTATCTATGTGTGTATGTATGTGTATTGTATATTATTTATTAAATTATTAGACTGATAAAGTATTATGCAATTATTTTAATTTCTAAAATTTATAAAATATAAAACAAATTTATAATGTTAGTGCGAAGGTTGGTACTGCTTCGCATTTACAAGTTTGGTAATGTTAGGTTTTGTTTCACTTAAAATGCATCGCAAATCGTGTTCCACATTGAGACGGTTTCTGGCCTTTGTTTTTAGTGTCATCAAAGTTGAGAAACCATTCACACCTGTAAGTAGTAGCAAACGGTACCAACATTTTTAAAGCTCTGTCTGCTATGATGGAATATTCAGCACCTACTCTTTTCCTACTAATTCTTCTACACTCTAGAAGATTTTTTATTTACTAAAAATTCTTCTAGAGTCTAGAAGAATTTTTAGTCAATTCACAATCAAATAGTATTGCCTTAATAGTTTCTTTTTAATCTATCGCATTTGTACTAGAAGTAAGAATGGTAATATCAAAATTAATGAGCAATAAAATAAAATGATAATAGTTTGATTCTGCAAATTATCCATAAAAAAAATATAAAAACACGCTTTAATATCAAACCGAACCAAAAAGTAAAAAATAATTTTTACTTATGAAGAGAGCTTGAGTTATATCAGTATAAAGTCCAAAAACCTATTATGATTAGTTAACAAAATAAGTCAATTTATAATAAAAAAAAAGCGTGGGATGAAATTTATTACATTTTCATAATAATTCTGTTTTTACAAATAGTTAACAATGAAATAATTGTAACATTTAATATCAAGCACCCCACGCTTTTGTTGACATATAAATTCAGTGGTAATACCCTACATTTCCAGTTACTAAATCTTCTACCACGTCAATATTCAATCTCAACATTACTTTAGCTCCTGCGAAAATATTCAGTACCTCAAGAAGGCTTCCCGTCTTATTGATATCATCAAGTATAACAGACTATACATTTTCATCGACTAATTTTTGTGTAACATCAATAAGTTGATCTTGTGACTTTATTGTATAAATATTTGTCCTCTTTTCCTAAAAATGTTGACCCGTTCCGTGTGAGCCCGTTTTTAGACGCTAAACGCTAATTAATTATACATACATAAGGGAAATACCACTGACTGATTCATCACGAGATCTCCCAAACTATAGGTCCGATAGACTTGAAATTTGGCAAAGTTATCTTTTCGCGGCGTAAACGCTCATTAACGCTCACACTAACTGATTTTATGCTAATCCTATCCGAAAAAACTTTTCATCGTTTTATATTTACTGGGCGTCGCCTGGGTCACAAATTGATAGGTTCTTCTATCAAACAAAAAGTCCCCTTTGAAATGCGAATACTGTGATGAGTAACTACAGAATCCTATAATACGCATGATCCGACATACGCTTGGCCGGTTTTAAAATTGATATTGCTAAGGGCCTCTTCCACCATCTCCTTTTAAACTTACTTTTAACAAAAAGTTGCTTTCAAAATTAATTTTGCCTACCACGTCTTCCTCTTAACCGTTTCTAGCTCAAACAACCGCATCGAATGCGAACGGGAATCCCGATATTGATATTAAGTACAATTTAAATTTAAGTGTATGTATCTTAGAATAAATAATGTTTTGGCGTTGATTTTTGTTTATTTGTTTCTTTTCATTTTATTCCCTTTGTTATTGAATTCATTTTCAATGTACATAAAGTCGTGTAGAGCATGAGATTTATAATTTTTTATAGAAAGGCAAACATGAAGCAGTGAATAATTGTAATTTTAACCATACCACACCATATTTAATTTGTTTACATGTCTAATACAAATGTCAATATTCAAATGTACCTAGACCAAAAAACGAAATCGGATCTACCTATTTATTTAATCATTCTTTATCCGTTTTACTTTATTTATAATTTATACTTTGAGATTGTTAATCACATATGTTTCTTTCGTGCAAATTGCTATGATATAAACCACATTTTAAAATATATTTACAGTGCTGTTTTTTTGAGTACATAAGGACTGGGTATATTTCAAATAATTAAAAGACTGATCAGAACTAGGTATAAAGTATTCCCTCTGTATATTACAAGTAAAAATTTACAGAAACACATCAGTACCAACATTAAAATAGTCTAGATGTAGTTTCACAGATGTCGCTTTTAAGCTTTTATTTTAAAATAAATTATAAAATATTTTTTAATAATATTACTTATTATCAAAACAAAAAACAGATACCAATAATTCATTTTTTATTGATATATCTAAAGTAAAATAATTTTGTATTGTTACAGCTATTTTGATTACTTACAACACAGTCAGAATCCATAAGGAAAATCTAAAAGAGTGCTGTCATTCGATATAAAATTCCTGTACCTTGGAAATACTAAATGATCAACCAATGTAATATATTAGTAATAGGAAAGCAATCTCTGCCAGTACAATTAATTTTAAATATTTACATTGTGTTCCGTATTATTTACATACTAAATTTTACGATTCCTCCAACTGCTTGTGTGATGTTTTAGCAGGCGTTAATTAATAAGCGAAAATTTTACTCGCATGTTCGCATGCCGAAAGTTATTAATCACTAAATATACATTTGGATTATGTGTTTAAAACAAATGGGTTTTTCGTACAGTTTAGGATCTATTACATATTTGATTCATACTCGGCTGATTTTTATTGTTTGTTGTTTTATTTTGTTTTAAAATTTATACTCAAATAACAACAAATCTGATGCTTATGGATATAGTTTTATGACAGCCCAAAAACAACAAAAAAAGTTTAGAAAACACATTTTTTTTGCATGAAGACATTTTTTTTTTTTTTTGTTCTTATTTATTGTTTGTTTGGACATCCACCATATTAACATATATTTTGTGAAAATTTCAACTGCCTTGAACCACTTTTGGATAGTAATAAGTTATGCTCAAAGGACACAGGGAACGTCCATAAACCACGTGGTCATATTTTAGTCTCTCCCCATGTGGCCTCACGTAGCCTTTTCTGATGACACCTCCCAACCCAATGGAACGTGGTTTTTTCACGATACATTAATTTATTTATAAATAAAATAATTAATAATAAATTAATTTATTAACAGTTTATTTTTCAAATAATGTATTTAATTATTTGATTCCTCTTGTTAAATTAACATCGGGGAGGGGGTCACTCAAATTATCTTATTCAACAAAATTTTCATCTGAAGAAAACCACGTAGCTTTGCTCTCGACTCCCTCTATTAGCATAGCGTAGCGGCGATCCTCCCCTTGGTCGAGCTACGTAGTTTATGGACGCTCCCAACCATTTTAAGGCGAACAGACGGATGGACGAACAAACAGAAGAAACAGATTTAGTAATAGAATCCCGTTTCATTCTCTGAAACAGTAGACATTTATGCCTTAAATTCGTATTGAATTCGAATAGAATAGATTTTTATGTTCAATTTTTCGAAAATTGAATGTAATAATCTATCCTAAACGAACCACATAATGATAATTTGCACAAAATACCTTTTTTTTTTTGGTTACATTACATTTATTAGCTTGGAGCCGAGATATAGAATTGTTTTTAGGGAGAACACATAATGGCGCTACCATCATAAAAATCAAGTTACGCAAAAAGTATTTTATTTCATCGCCAGATGGCGATGTTTCTATACGTAATGCTTTTAATTATTTATTTTTGCGAAAACAAAAGCAACAATTAATTTGTTGTTTATTGACTTGTGGTGAAAACAATTATATCGAGATGATTCTAAATTCATATTTCACAACCATATACTTTCATAAAGAGATGCATACATCCAGAGCTTATTGTAGTAATATATATGATAATGGTGTGGGTAAGTTAAATTCATAATGTTGTAGAAAAAATAAAAGTCTCTAAAATAATTGTGAAAAAACTTAACGACAGTAACAAAAAGCGAAATTTTATACTTGCTATATTATACTATACGTATTTTACAATATTGCAAGTATGTCGCTTTTTTTAAGGTTATGAAAAACATATATTTTTTTGGGCGAAGTATAAACTCTTCAAAAAATAGAAATGTATTCGTAATTCGCAACAAATGTACTACATAAAAATTCATGCAAAATAAATCCTTTCTAATATGATGTATCTTTAGATTACAATGTCCATTGACATTTTTTATTAAAAAACTGAGTATTGTAGAGAAATTTAAGGATTCATATTTGGCAACATTGGCTTCCTCTATAGTCATTGACAGACTTATATTTATGTCGGTCAAATCCAATGAAAATAGTTATCAAAGATCAGTGATTTGTGTTTGTCGCCGGTGAAGTGATTGTAGTTATTAATATAATATATGATGACAAAATTCTGTAGGTATTGGTAACACAAAACTCGTTATTCTTCCTTTTATCCTGAGCAATAGACTCTCTAGAATTGGCCGTCATATGATGATCTACGAAGAAACAGCAGTGACGTCTGGTCTCGCAACCTTGGATATTATGATCACTAGAAAAAGAAGTGTATTTTGAAAATATTGACAGTTGTGTGCAGTGTATTCGGGCGTAATTTGTGAACAGTCATTACACGTTACGAAGTAGACGGTGTTATGTCGGGCGGCCGGAATATTGACAAGGAGCGTAAGTCGCCGCGCGAGAGCGGCGAGGATTCCGAGGATGAGAGCGAGATCTTGGAGGAAAGCCCCTGCGGCCGCTGGCTCAAACGTCGAGAAGAGGTCAGTGTATTGATACTATTCATTTGTTTTTTATTTGAAAACCATGTACATGCTGACATGAATATTATCAGCAGATGCTTATCTCCTTGGGTTTATTGTTTTTTTTTTCCTTTATCAAATTACAATAGTATGTTTTTAGACATTATTTATAATTCATACTTATTTTTTCTTTTTCGTAGCTGATCTTATTCTTAGTATTTATTACTGAATAATTATTTACAAACTGATTAATGACCTGGTCATTAATTAACATTAGTTACTTTGTTGTTGATTTCTTAAGAAATATCAATTATCCATTGAGAACCTCTGGTCTACTCATGCTTTCTTATTTGTAATTCATATATTTAAATCATGGATTCTGTATTAAATTTGATATTTTTTTTCTCTTGTTCATTCATAGCTGTCTATAGCTAAATCATATTATTGTCACACATTGACAAAAACTTAACATGAGAGGCTAATTTTGTAGAATGTGATAAACTATGTACAATCATTCCTCATTATTTACTAATACAGCCAAAGTTAAATTAAAATCATATTGTTATGATTTTAAATGCAAAAATGCAAAAAGAAATGTTAAGCTAGATATTTATAAAAGAATAAGTATTTTGTTTCCAATACTTGAAATGTTTTTTTTTTTTTACTTATTACCTTTTTGACTCAAGAAGTTGTATTCATATTTGATTTTTGTGAAGTGACTGTTTCTGGGCTGTGTGTATGTATCTCAACACATATTGACATAGGTTAAAATAGATGTATGAATGTATGTATGTGTAATGTATAAAGGGCACAATGATAATGAGTTATTCTATACAGATAATAATAAAAGAATATGTAATAAATTGTTGAATTTTCAGTTTATACTTATAATATTGTTTATTCTTATGTATTAACATAAGATCAAAGTGATATTTTCCTTACACAATTATACTTATGAAAGGAAAACCAATCTTTGTTCAAAGTATTTTTAGTCTCTTAACTAAGAAAATCACTCACAAAAACATTCTTTTAAAACAAGTCAAGTCCAGACAAACTGATATAAAATAACTATCATTTCAAATTTGCAGTTAAAATAAACATTATGAAAAGGTACAGTTCTGCAATTGAACAATAAAAATTAAGTGTAATTTATGCATAACAAGGGCCAAAATAATTTTAAATTTTTGCCGTATCTGGATTGTGTGCCTGGGGAATCCTCAAAATGGCTGAACTGATTTTGATGAGACTTTCATTAGAAAATAAAGGAGCTCATTGGGCTACACATAGGGTACTTTTTATCCCAAAAATATTTAGGGTTTTTGTCTTTTAAAATGAAATAATTGTATCAGCATTGAATCAAAGATCAAACTGGTACTGAGATTGTCTCAGGTTTTATTGACTGCATTGCTGAGGCATACCTTCCCATATTCTTTTTATTTTAGAACAAAAGACTTAGATCTTAAATTCTCTATGCTGATCCAGTACGAGTTGGGGATTGCTAAAGACTGTTACCACCAATGAGATGACTAACATCTGGAACCTATGATTTAATATGCCCTCTAAATCACAGGGCATATCGTTTAGTCATTGGACAATTTTTATAAATCGTAAAATAGGGGTTCTTAATGATAATACCCAAATGAAAATAATTAAATATTTCAGTGTTTGCTTCAATAACATTTAAAAATGTCATATTCAATCAAGGGCAACTTCAAAGGAACTTAGCTCATACCTATACTTAAAATGTATGCCACAGTTGATATAAATTTGTTACATATGATGTACCTACATTGTTGCTAAAATTAACTTTCAAGTTTAGGGGAAAACAACCAATTGGGAACATTGTGAATGAAATTTGACTAATAAAGACAATAAAAACTCAACAAAGAGCCTTACTTTTTCTTTTGCAACCTAAATTATACAAGTGTTATTTATTCCTCTTTTAAAAAAATATTGACTATAGTTGTCATGCTATACCTGAATTGCATGATTTTAAATTCAATGTTGTTATCAAAATGTCATCAACAAACGTTAATCAGTTATAACTTTGTTGTCTTATGCATATTATGAAACTTCACATGCCTTAGAAAAATCAGATAAACTCTCTGCAACATCTAGGTTTCAATATGATACGTAGTTCCAAGCACCACATGAATTACTAACAGTAAATAGTGCGAGCTTACATCCAAACTCATTATCTTTTGTATCACAATATGTGCTGACCACTAGTCTGTCAAAATATGTTCTTTTGGGATAACGCATGGGTGTCACTAATCTATGACAATATGGACACATGTGTAATATGTGAGATGCAATACACAATACAAATTTCAACAATATTTTTTTTATTCAAAAATTCAAAAGTCATTTCAGTGAATCTATTATTGGCTTCTTTTTTATATCAGAATTATGTCTGTCTTTTTTCTGTATACATCTAAGAAAATTTTAACAGGGTGAGCAACAAGAGCATTAACACTCGATTGAACACTATTATTACTTTTACTAAAAGGTACAATAATTTTCTTACTGTTATTGAAACAGAAAATAAAATTTTGTCCAACACATCTAATAGTCATACTACTAAATAATAATTTATATATGCCTCGTTAGTTAAAATGAGCTGACTACCATCAGTTGCGGCACCTATGTTCCCTATATATAAAGATGTTGCATACTCTTTTCAGTAAAATTTAAAACGATTACTAGTGTGGCTAGTAACACACATTAATTGGATTTTTGAATATTGAGTACTTAATCGCATTTAGCAATGTTATTGAAGACTGACAGACTTTTAGCAATTTTTTTTGGCTCCCATTGTAAGCTTTAAATGTCTTTCCTTGAAGGATGTAGACAAATTGACATTTTAAATTGTTAATAGGCTGAAGTGATTTTTAGCCTAATTTAAAATATCTACACTACTTGAAAAAGAAATGTTTGCAATTTTATGAGAAAAACTAAAATTGGTCAATGATGATTCTATAATGACCCAAGACTGTAAAATTTTTGCTCCTTTATTGTATAGTATTTGTAGTGTTATTTAATTATCATAGTCCACTAAATAGTTTATTGTTATTCCTATGTATTTAGTATGTATGGTCTGTATATGTAGAAATAACAATATAATTATTTAAAAGACTAATCTCTTGCTCAGGTACTCAAAATAAAAAAAAAAAACAAATAAATAAACTTATATTTATAATTTAAAGCAAGTTTCATTTTAAGAAAATAATATTGGATAGGGTTCTAAAATGCATTGTGATAAGCACTCGAAGTTATAGGCACTGCAACACTTATTATAATGTGGCAGCGAAAGCGAAGTGCGTCCGCGCAGCGCCGGCGCAATTAAACGTCCATTACAGACACCGGCTCTTGCGACTTTCTCTGGCGTCGATGCCGGTGGTGACGGCGCACCGCCGCCGGGTCAATGAACCAAGTGTATGTCTGACCGATCGCCCTCGCCGAGCCCTGCCGCGGGCACCGATAATGCAATGCAACAAGTTGCGCAACCGGAACAGCCTACTATCTTAGAGCTTTATGCAGACCAATTCTGTTAACTTAAATGGATGTAGTCGGTATAGTTATAACGTCTAAATAACATTAGGGTGAGAAAGGTTACCGCACATCTTTTTTCACGTGATAGCGATACCGATTGGAACATTTTAAGTTTACAGAATTCGTCTAATGATATTCTGGATAGTCCAGTATTTTCAAAATGTCTGCCAACTTATGGTGCTTGGTGCCGCCCAATAGGTACTTTCTAAAGATTACACCTCCTTTATGACTAAACCGATCATTTTGGATTAAATATATACGAATTTTCCAGTAAAAGACAATATTTGATAAATACATTTTTTGTACAATATTTTTTTTTATTACAAGAATATTAAGGTAATTGTTTTTTGGTTTTAGTTTTCTATTCCTAGAAGCGTAGTTGTTTGAAAATGTTTAAATTTTAAAAAACAAATAATTTATTGTACCTGAAACTGGACAGCAAATCAAGTAACTATTCAAGTAAGTATTTAGTTATTTTGTGTGATATAGGTATGTATTGCTTCCCCTTCGCACCTACACAAGGGTTTGTAGGAGGGAAGATCGCAATCGTTCTTCAATTGTAATTATCCTAAGAACATTATAATATCGATTTTGTTCGAGATTGTTTAGATATGTTTAATATAGGCAAAAAGTTACACCCTAATTTTAGTTAATTGTGCTAAAATTGGTAGAATTATTTTGGTAACTGCTGCAAAAACTTATCATTTTTTGAAGTATCTTCCGAGACAATTGTTACACTTTTGCACTCTTTCCAACAGTTATGAAAAAGTTTCCTCAAGGAGTTTTCCACCACTGTCTTCACTGTCATTGAAACTGTAAAGCAGTTTTTTGTTGATATAGTGGATGCTATTCGTGAACTTTTCTTAAACCACTGGGCAAATAAATTAAGTAATCAGCTTACATTTCTTGTCCTTTGGCTATCAAAAGATATTATAGTGTAACTGTTCTTCTCAATATATAACCATCTCTTCGATAGTGCTTCGACTCTCCATACTTATCACCCAAAAATTATTTTTAGGGCTCCAAACATCTGATAAAAAACAAACCTTTTACTGAATTAATTTTTTTATCTGTCAATTCGTCTCCCAAAGTCTATTTTCTTGAAATCTACTGGATGAAAAAGTTACTTATTACAGAATAAGACACACAAAATCACAAACATAATATAATAAAATGAAGAATTAATTTTGAGAGTTTATTTGATGAGATCTACAAAAAACTTCAATCAGGTATGCCATGTGACATATATCAAATTAATAGGTTTTGTGAATATAGAAATATATCTTTCTACAATTTTAAAATGCATAGTTGGAATGATATTGAACAATACATATAAAAATAAAATATTTTCTCTTATGTCTAAATTACTAAGCCTTACGTTTTCAAAGGGTCGATGTTCATGATGAGAGGTCACCAGGATTTGCAGTAAATATGGGTGTGCTATTACATTCGATTCTTGAACCATTTCTAATCCTAATCATCATTATCCAGTCGCAATGACTGAAAGGGACAAGTGCTGATACACTGAAGGGAGCATAATTGTAGGAGGGAGTGTAGGTTCTAGCTTAGATTAGGAGTGACAGGACTGTAGAGCCAGCCGGTATTCGTGCAACCTTTAGCCAGAAACTGGATTCGGGATAGGTAATAGATACTATAGTATGTCAATAAATATAGTGGGGAGAGTATATTCCTTCTGTTTCTCTTTCGTTTTCGTTACTTTTATTTGCTGCAGGCTTTGACGTCCATTTCTGAGAGTAAGAACAATTCATCTGCAGGATTTCTAATTTCTACTGTACTTTGTGCTAATGTTGTTTTTCTTCTTGGTTCCTGCTGTAAAAACTATTGTTTTGTTGAGGAGTCTCCCAATGTGTTAATAACTTTCTATTGTAGAAGAATTTAAAGCAGAGTCGAGTAGATGGTGTTGAGCTCTTAAACAAATCCTTTCTGGAATTTTCTTCAGTCAATATTTCATTGTTTACTTTCACAGCTTGGTGAAAAGTTTTATTGTCCACTGAGGAGTTGACAAATTACATTGACAGCCATTTAAGTTTCCGCTTTGCTCTGTACTATAGTCGATCTTGGACCATTTCTAATCTTAATCCATATTAATTATTAACCACATTTTGTTGAGGATGAGTATGAGATTCTACTGTTTGCTGATGATACTTCTTTACTTTTTAAGATTAATCGGCAATAATCAGCTTTTAGTGAAGAAAACAGTACCATCTCTGAAATAGTTAAGTGAATTAATATCAATAATCTTCTCAATGAGAGGAAAATGAATTTTCTTAAATTTTCCTTGACCAACACTAAACTGATTGACACAAACAAGATACTAGATATTGTGAACAAAATCTTATTTATTTGTCTCAGTTTAAATGCTAAGTTATGTTCAAATTCTCATATTATGAGATTGATGAAAAGGCTTAGTTCCGCAGCATATGTAGTAAAAAAAATTAAGTCACTTACTGATGAAAACACGGCGAGACTAGTTTAATTCAATTTCTTTCATTAAGTCTGAATTGTAATAATGGAATTTTATTATATGGGGTCATGTAGCTGATATTAAGACAATTTTTGTGCTGCAGAAACAGGCTGTTTGTGCCATTTATAATTGGGACCAAAAGCATTTCTCAGAGAAATATTTAAACAATTTAATATTTTATCTGTAACTCACCAACACATTATATGAAACCTGGTATATGTCAGGCAAAATATACAATTGTTTCAAAAAATAAGCAACATCCATAACATTAACACTAGAAATAAAAATGATCTTGCTGCTCATAAAACCCGCTTAAACAACATTAACAAATTATTTAAGGGGAAAGTTAAATTCAAAAGTCTAATTTTATGAATTTAAACTTTTTATTAAGAATAAGTTATATGGCAAGGGTTATTATATTTTATCTGAATATGCCAATGAAAAAACCCATTAAATTGAACTGCTCAAATATCAGGTTGCTTCATGTTATTTCTAAGTGTTGTTACTAATTTATTAATTATTCCATACTTTATATCGATGAATAAAAAAAAGAAAAACCCTCGAGTTTCTTGCCCATTTTTTTTAAAGGGAATCAGTATTTGAAGTGAGTGGTAATGTAAATGTAGCAAATACTTTGTTAATGATGTATTTAAAGTGTAATTCTATTACCTAGAAATAATGAAATTTTTGATTTGATTTGAATAAATACGGAATATATGGCCCGTACTTTGTAGTTTTAATTTATTTTTAACATTTCGTTCTTGATTTGCAGAAAACCTAAACGAAAATCTTAAATCTTTAAATATGGACGGGACAGACGAAATAGTGAAATAGTCATAAAGAGAAAATATAGACAAAATATATTGCTTAATTTCACCTTAAATTAATCCAATGACTTATAAGTACAAAACTATACACGGGTCCAACTCGTTTTGACTGCTTTTTTTTCCCATAAATCTTTCCAGGCTAATGTTTGACCTCTGACGTGTTTTTGTAAGAATATTTACTAGTCTTTATGCATCATCCTTTTACCGGTGTCGAAGGCACGATGCATCTTAACCTTTTAATATGCATTGGCACTCATTGCAATTGAACTGACAACTGTATTACTTAGTTATCGCAGCGAGACTCCTAACAAATCATAGCGTGAAAATTTAATTTAAGTTTATCGTACCGCTTACGAATGATTTATAAATATTAACTAAGTAAAAAAAACTATATTTATAAAATTGAAATAAAATTAGTTTTAATTATAGTTGGCCATGTTAAATTTTTAAATATCCCAATCACTTGTTAATGATATTGACTAAAATGCATTTAGTCTTCTAGAGACTTCTAGTGCTCGAACCTTAGAGTACGAAAACACATCAAATTGTATGAACATCGTTCTGACCGCATAAATACGGTCGATGAACAACAAGTCACTAAAATCGGTAACATTTAAGACTATGAGACTTCTAGTGCATAGCAAATGTATTGCGTATAACCTAATATGAAATTCAGTATTCTTTGTATAAATTAACATAATTCTTTGTATAAATAAATGTAAATTGTTACTATTATTTCATCCTTCTTGACTATACGAATGAATATTCACATTAAAATATTTTACCATTCAAAGTCGTTGTCACGTAAAACTTTCGCCCGACCGACTTTTTTTCACGACCATATAATGAAAACGGTAGCTTTAATAACGGTTAAATATCGAAGCTCACCTTTATGTCGGCCGACGACCTTCGGAATGACCTATTGAACGGCATTGTTCACGGCACGGTGGGTGACACTAACGAGCCGGCGGCCGCCGCTTTGAAAGCTCACTCCGTTGCTAAACTTTTCTCCGTGGGCCGGGCGGGACGTCGAACGTCTTTTCGTCGACACGGCCTTCGCCGACAAACATACTTTCTTAGTGACTAATCGAAACTGTTTTAGTTAGTAGTTCCCTTCGTGTTTAAGAAGTTCGCGTAAGTATGCATTTGCGTACAAAATTTGATTTTAAGTAATTGAATTACAGGCTGATTGACCCACCGTAAGAGTTCGAAATCGTTTACGGAAAAGAACATTATTATAACCACTTCGACGTGTGGCCGGCGACCCTTTACAACTTTTTATAGTCCCTTTTTTTTGTCAAAACTACGTAAGGCGCTATTCGATAAAATTTTAGCTTACGACTTATAATATTTATCGGTAAGTACAATAACTACAAAATAGGAATTGGTAACGCAGTAAAGCATACTCCACTACTTTAAAGCAGATGTGAACGATTAAATACTTTTTCTCGACGAAAAATCTAACATAAAAACGCTTTTTAAAATAGGAAATTCTAAATGTATCCCGCCTTTTATTAAATTACCTAATTGTTGGATTTTACATGGACGTACGAATGTTTTCATTATCAATTTGTAAAGAAGACATTTTAATGGATATGTGATTATTCGACACGTAAACATTTTTTTAGTTTTACACTTACGTCAATTCATCCGAGCGGTAATGGCGCGGAATTCAATATTTATCTCTCCTCACGTCACATGCAAAAGCAACATCCATTATCTTCTAGTATGAAACTGGGAAAACGCCCTGCGACTTGTAATTAGGCCATGCCTTTGATTTTTGAAAATACATTTCGAGCCTCACATCAATACCTACTACTACTATGTAAATCTGTGGGTTCTGTCTGTAAATTCAATTTTTTTTTCTCAAATTTGTGACCTAATTATGTTGTGTCTCATCGTCCCCAATTCTATCATTTTTTAAAATCTGTGCCTGCCTGTACGTATGTACTTTCTTTTATAACTTATGAACCGTTTGATTGACTTTAATAAAATTTATATAAACTAAGAACATGCAATTGCGCAAACGGTAGGTAAATTACATGATTTCGATTAAGAGTGTATGCTTGTCCGAGCTAACATCTGGAATGCCGAAATAAAGAGTGATGTAATTTTAAGTAGAAATAAAATATGTACTTCCTGGAATCGGAAACAGGATACATTTTGTCTACCTATCTATGATTTTTTGTGAAATTATAATCCTAGCTTTGCTTACCATTCCGCTAATTCCTTTTCTGCTACCGGTCGTTGTTTGGGCGAACCCGGGGCAAATGGTGGTACCAAAATATGAGCTACGTATGTTACTCGGAATAGTGTAGCTTCTATATAAGGCATAGAATTTTCAGAATCGATTCAGTAGTTTATAGTACAAAAACACGAAGTTAGGGGCAAACGCTAGTTTTTCTTTCGGAAATCTTGCCGTTCGCGCGTTATATCATGTCACCAAAATTTTAACTCAATCGGATGAATGATGCTTGAACGCACAGGGAACAATCACACATTCGTTTTTATATATAAGATTTTATTTTTGATTACAAGTAATTAAATATGTCATTTGAATGTGTCTGGTGTGTATGACAAGAGAAATAAGCTCACGGAAAATCGAATATATTACAAACTTATTTAAACTTGTAAAACAACTTATCATAATATACAATCGCATTACATGGCTTAATGTTTTCCGTAATGTTCTTCTAAGGTTTAAAATATTCACAATATATTTTTGTGCGCCATAACCTACTATTAATTGCTGTGGAATGTTGACCCTTGTCACATCACAATTTCGACAGTTACTCGATCGAGATAATAGTTACATTGATCTAACAATGACAAGTAGCTGTAAGACAGTCGACGCAAACGCACAATGTAGTCACTAACGTCACGGAATTTTTCCAACAATTTGTCATAGCTATACGGCGTCCGCCCGTATCTAATTCTGCGAAACAGAGGTGTTAATGAAATCGCGCAAGTGCATTTTACGTTGTGTCTGACCTCGCATAAATGTATCGTGAATTAAAGACCGCTGACGGAATAGGCTTCGAAGCGATCGATCGTATACGTCGATGGTCGAAAATCGCTTCGGTTCTCGGCGGGCGTGCTCCTGGACGTTCTTTTAACACGTTAATCGGTCACACTACGTCACAGCAGTGATAGCGATAAGCGACGCCCGCGTCGCGTGCATGAGTCGTGACGGGTGTTACTCCCATCACATGTCCAGATTGAAAATGTCAAACATCACTCACTGTGGCTACGAAACAAAATGTGACGAAACCCGCATTCCGTAGAATTATGAGTCTGACCGTGACATCGATTGCAGCCCCCCTATAAACGAATAGCTCCTAAAGATATACTACGGGTACCCCTTAAAAGACTATTCGGAAAATTTGTACTTAACGTGAAATAATATTTCTCGCTAAATCCAATACTTACGAAAAAAATACAATAAAGTATTTATGGACTCGAAAAGCATGAAAACATTATCGCTTACGTTTTCGATATCAAAACTATCAGCGTTCTCTTTCAAAATTACTAGATATCTAAAAGAAACACCTTATTTTTATTTCTCAAATATTTTGTAAAAGATATCTTTAGAAAGACATAGCCAATTTGAACGGGCTTTCAAGCATTCATTGCGATTTTTTAAGCACATAAATTTATTTATTTTAAAATTATTTTGTTTTAATTATTTAATTAATTTGATTACATATTAGGAAAAAACTCTATTGAAAAATTTTCGTTTGCGATATCTCAAAAAAATTACGCTCACACAATATAACATGCACACGCGCATTCCTTCTAAAATTGTAGAAAAACTTCTTAAGACCTCCAAAGACATTTGAAGAAATTGCGATTTTCAAAAATCTATTTCTATACAATAAAAAGAAAACCCCTAAATATTTCGCATGTTTTTTTTTGTTACGTATAATTACAATTGTACGTACAATTTGTGTTTGCAGTGTCTATTGTAAATACGATCTTTTGATTGATATCTAATCATTCGACGTACAAACATTTTTTTCTATTTTACGCTTGTCTGATTTCAATCTGAGCAAGGTCACGCGTCTTGTGTTACATCAAAACAGTTAACGCTGTCTCGTATGTTTAGCGGGCGGCTACAGACACAAGACTTACAGTTGGCCACGTGTTTAATTGCTTTATTTCAACTGATTTAAAAAATAGGAGGCGTTACTCAATTCGATTGTATTTTTGTATCTTTGTCAATTTGAACCGATTGCGAAATTTTTTTTTTTTTATTATTAGAAAGTATGTACTTTCGGGGTGGTCCCATTTTTACCAAGTCAGAATCTGATGTTGTGATCCCAAGGAAATCGAAGTGTACCCTCAAACATTATATAGGTATAGCATGTTTAAACTGCCTATTTCTAGTTATGCAGATGTTTGTGTCTGGGAGTCATCTTCTGCTACCGAGCTGATGATAGAAGGCACAACACTCTTTGATAGTTAGAACTTAGAAAATAATACTGCAATTTGTGGACAGAAACTACTCTTCAATTATTATTAGTAAACCTTCGAATTTATGTTAGAATCATTTGATTCGCTTTGATGAATCCCATATGTTAATCGTTATCGAGAGTCTAATGATGTAGCCAGAAGGTGGATAGTGTAACTTTTAAGGAGCTACTAGTAAAGCCCTGGAGTATATGTATATTTAATTACATTTTATAAAGAAGGTCTGATACCATTATCAGACCTTTTCCATAGCTGGCTCCATAGCCAAGAGATGGATATTAGAAGTCTTCAGAGACTACTGGTGTCAACTGTTCGAGTTTAGGCTTATTAGTTTTATTTTGATGAGTCTTATAAATTAGATTTTGTTACAAGGGTCTGATCACAATGCCAGAAAGTGGATAATGAAACTCTTCAGGGACTAATAGCAAACCCCTCGAGTTTGGGCTCATTTGTTTTGTTTTGATGAGTCTTATATTCTTGTATTCAATCCTCGCCTTCATTTTCAGGCATCAATTTGTATCAACGGCGAGAGATACAATTAATAATATCGTAGTTGCTTTAGCTATATTTTTTCAGTAATTGTATATTTACCAATCTTGGTCAGCCTGTCTAATTTCCATTAAACAATCAAAAAAGTAATTTTATTAATTAACAATTTGTGGTTATGGCTTATCAATCTACAATCATTATTGCTCTATAACATGCTTACGTATAAATGATGAGAATATCGGTTATTTAAACTGGTATTAATCGACAATAGTTTAAGGTACATCAACCCTATATAAATATTGGTCTATAAATGATACGAGTTTATAGAACCAATATTTTTATAGTATATATAAATATTTTTTTATTCGTAATTATTTTTTCACGTTTTTACGCAAAGTACCAAATGGTTCTTGCACTATCGTTGTACAGATGTTAACAAAATGAATACTTTAATCAGAAAATAGATATGTAAGACTAAGATAATTGTGTTGGAAGTAGTGAAAGCATAAGTGAACGCATCAAGGTGATGGACATGAGAGGTAAGCAAATGCAAAATAATGGTTTTCGGTAATAGAGTTGACGAGTCTAAAATCATACAGTGGGAAAATTTGTACATAACATAAAAAAACAACGTGAAAGTAAAATCTGTACTATGGAGATATACGATCTTTAGGTAATGTGTGAGGAGATTCCATTAATGATAAATATAGAGGTAGTCGTGTAAGACAACAGTCGGACTTAGGTCTAGTAAACACAAACTACAAAAGAGTGTCTTGATACGGCTTAAAAATATGGAAAGGATGAATTAAAGTAAACCGACTAAAAAAGTCTACATAGTGAATGCATTAAGAGCCATAATTTTAAGTACTCGATATTGGCGATCTTGCAAGTAAAAGTTCATGAATAGTACGATAATGAAGCATGTAAAAATTGTGCGATTTGAAGAGCTGTGATCGCTACCCGCCACCTATTTATTATGTACCCATGTATTATGCAATTTATATTTTTCGCAGTAGAGTCTTTTTTATTATTGAATTTGGACGTCACAGCAATAGTCATTGGACGACGGCGCTTGGTAACACTACAACACTGAACTCACACCATTGTGAGTGTTACAAAGGTCGACACCGCATCGCTATACTTTCACAGTCTACAATTTACATGCAAATCGGCTACTGCGCATGTACGATAACGTGGTTGGTGTCAACTTTCATGGCGCTGATTGTAACAAGTAAAATTAGTTGTTGGAAATTAATTATATTTTCTGGTTTGAATTTCATACAAAGAAATATGTTTGTATTTAACTGTAATACAGAAAAACAGTTCTGTAAAATTGGATAAATATAGTTTTTCTGTTAAAGTTTTGAATTCCATCATACTAATTCTTTGTTGATTTGTATTAATATTTTTTAAGATTTTTCTCTTTTGACTTTATCTTTGGTTGAAATTTGTTTTCGACTATTATTAACAATGCTGTTACGTGCCTTACGATAAAATAAAGGTAACGAAACTGAAATCGTTAACGACTGCAAGTATCGATGCGTCTCCCAATAGCTTTCTTCGCCGGTTGCAGTGTGAACTCCGCTTTAGAAAAGAGAAAGTCCGCGAGTACAGCCGAGCGTAGTCAGCCCGACGGGCCCGGCCGCAGACATCGAGGCGCCGCGGAAGCGCCACCCTCCGTCTGGGGGCCGTCTGCGTGCCCGCGGACTCGTACCTCGACCTGCAGTCACTTCGCCAAATGCCATTTAGCTGTGGCGGTCGAAAGGAAATCACTCGGATTGTCC
Organism: Eumeta japonica; assembly: GCA_005406025.1. Classification (NCBI taxonomy): domain Eukaryota; kingdom Metazoa; phylum Arthropoda; class Insecta; order Lepidoptera; family Psychidae; genus Eumeta; species Eumeta japonica. The sequence goes on along the minus strand of BGZK01000354.1, from coordinate 253,028 downwards.
GTATGTTATTGATGAATGTCTATCAGGTTACTGTATCACGTCTCCATTCTCGGGATTTGCCCAAAGTTGAAACATTGTCTATTAACTTAACAGCAGGTGCTGACATTGCTCTTTGACAAACACAATATTTTCTAATTCTATGCTGAAATTGAGCAAAACTGTCTTATGTTTCATCGAACGTGAAAATAATTCTAACCTATCTCTTCAAAAATAAAAAATACACACCTGGAATACGAAAGTATCTTTTTACTTATCTACACAATTAACTAACTTTCCTCGAACTAACTTCTCAATTAGAACTTTTAATGAATAGTTAATTAACTATTCCCGTCGTAGACCGCGTCGAGAGATAGAAAGTAAATTAACTTCTCAAATTTGAAAGTCGTTCGCAGTTTTATTGAAGTTAAATATAGTAGAAGGTTAGAAATAAGCTTCTTGTCTTCTTCGCCTTCTCCTTCAATACACGCAGTGTCAATCACTGGGTATTTCCGGGCATCGCGCTCACTTATATAGATACGTGTCCCACGGCTTAATCGATTTATTCGAATAGGTGTCGTTAGATTTTCCTCATTCATTTGCGTCGATTTTCTTTTCTCGATTGGTTTCCTAAGTGCTCAAAGATATTAGTAACATTACGACCCGCCACTCCGGTTGCTTAGATAAAAGAACTACGCTTTTTCATATAAATGATTTACTATAAACGCTAGTCAATACAGCTTTATAAATTCTTGATAGAGACATGTATATGGCAGATGTTAACAGCCAGCACATTCAATAAAAATATATCATCCGCCCAAGATAGATATTAAATAAACGGTATTCATTAAATAAATTATAGCATATATAATAGTGATCACCATCCACAGCTTTGGACTCACTTGCACAGTTCCATATAAACGGTTAATTTCTGTTAAGTTCTGATTTTAGATTAATCTCATTTTCGATTTTAACTACGAATCGTATTTCAACTGTGATTTCAATTTCGATTTCGGAACTAATACTGAGCACTATTCTATATTTTTATAGCATTTTCGAGAGGCTAACGAGCTTGCGAGCCCCCAAAGAGTAGGCGGTCATCACCACCCATGGTCACTCGCAACCCCTGAGAAGTTAGCAGTGCGTTGCCGGCTTCTCGGGTAGCAGAACTCTCACTCACTGGACGAAACGTAACAACGGGAAACGTTACTTAACGTATGAAATTTGTGAAAGCGTGATGCACACGGTCGAGCCGGCCCATTTACTTGCTTCAGCCAAGTTGACCGCAGCATGGCTCTACCATTAAAAAAAATTATATATTACTAATTGCCGTAACTCTTAAGTGGATGTCAATGTCAAATTAATACATACAATCTATTCAAATTCAAATTATTCCTATACATAACTCTTGAAATACATGAGTACAAAAAGTACCACCAACCTGGTAAAAAGTCGAACTGATGTTATATCAATGAACATTTGCTCTCTAAACATTGGCAATTTTATAATATCCTTTTTACCAACTAATTGTTGAATGATGAATATACGTAAATGTAAATAAATTCCTGAGTTTATGTTGATCGCTGTTCCGGTTTTCTTAAACTTCCGTCTAAAAGATATACGAGGTTCAAGCGTGTAAATCGCGCGGATGGCCCGCTTCTGCAACACGAAAATTCTATGAATATGTTCAGCGTCTACGTGTTTTATTACTCCACCGTGAGCCGTTTGGTCCGCACGAGCCGGCAGGTCGGCACCGAGCTCCGGCCGCTCATTGAACTTGCAGGTCTATAGCGTAATCACAGTCGAAAAAAAGGGTCGTCAGAAACAGTGTCGTCTGATTAAAAAATATTTGATGACTAAAATATATACGTTTTGTAGAGTAATAACAGTGGACTTTTTTTCTATATTTTAATTTTTTAATTATTGACACAACAAAAATAATCATAAAAGAACATTGTGTTATATTTTGTAACTATATTTAAACGGAACACTGATAGCACCAGCAGTGGGGCTACCGCTATCAATAGCTTAATTCTAATTGGAAGTTTATTACAGCGGTGGTTCGCTTGTTTACAATTATTAAAACAGTTTATTTTGCATATAAAAAAGATGCGCTTGTACGTCGTACCTACACGTATACTAATGGTAATTATTAATTAAATTTGATTCAAAAAAATAACATGTATTTTTTTATAGATTCTTTGAGAAATGTATTGACAACATTAACAGCAAATTGCGAAAGATACATACGCAAAACGTAAATATAAAGGTAGTCATAAGATTTCACAGATAAAGTATGAATAATATATCAAATATTACGTATTGTGTTTACGAGTTCTATTTTCTTTTATTACATCCTGCCGTAAAACACATGTCCTGTCCATAAAAATGCGTTTGCCAATAAGTCATTAAATTTTTAAATATAACTGTTTCTTTACGATTTGCTTGCTTGCCATTTTAGTTATTTTCGTCTTTGCGATAACTTTTCCTAGAAGAATTTTTTTTAGTGTTTAGTGTTTTTTTAGTGCATTCGATACTGGATTACTGCATGTTCAATCACTCTGAAAGGGGACAAGTTCATATTAGTTTCTTTTATCAGAGACAGAACGCTATTGTTTATTGAATTTTGACGTTCTCAAGAGCACAGCATGAGTACTGAGCTTGTTGTACGGCTGCATATGGCTACTTAGTTTCTCTTTTTTTTTTTGACGAAATTCCATTTTGAATAAATATGCTATCATTACTTTTTGTTTTAGTGTTGGCTAGATCTATCGTTTTAGATTATTTCTATTAAGATACACGAAAGTCTAAACGTGACATTGAATTTGTATTATGAAAATCTGTTAGTGCGACGCGACTTGTGCCTATAGTCCGTAGTATGGCGCGTACTAATGTCTTTAAGATGTAGTTACACATTTTTTGTGTCGCTCGGCGCGCGGTGCCGCCGGCGGCTGAGTCACGACAAGGCACGATCCTTTCTCTCGTCTGGGCGCCGTCTGGCCGACGCGATCGAGCGTTGCCGACCGCGTTAGGAGTTAACTTTATACGTTTATTTTCCAATTTTTCGTAAATAATTGTTTCCACCAGTTCGCATTTTTCCATAAAATTTAGCAGGGCTATTGGATTTTAAATCAGCAAGTGTGCACAGTTCAGAGGTTGCTTTACTAACTATATACTTTTGACGTCATCGCTTTTTGATGGCTCCCATTTCTGACAAATGGGCACGGGCGCTTCCCGCCGAGCCGTCTAATTACGTAAAAGCGACAACGTCGACCCGATGCCCTAACTCTGAACGCAATCACTTAGCACTGGGTTTCCCAAACTTATTTTTGCTGTGACGCCTCTGGGACTTTACTATTTTTTTACGACGTCTCTCAACTCAGCCCTTAAAAATATTTACTAATTTTAGTATTAGCCTAGGGATGTTTGTCAGAATGCGCACGGCGCTCACTAAAGTACCCTGTGGCTCACTCGACTCGGTCGCATCGACATGCGACGCCCCAGGGCGTCGCGACGCACAGTTTGGGAAGCCCTGACTTAGCAGTTCTATGGCCGCGTATTCGAGTCGGACGCGTCCACACATTTATTAATCTGTTTATATGAACGTAATGAAGTCGCGTTCCTCCATATTTAATTTAAAAAAAAATCTTTCACTACAAGAATAAATACATGATATGTTCATGGACATGTTCTCTTTGAAGGTAGAGCGCTGAACATCCCCTGGTTACGTCTCTACATGCTACAGCAAAAAGTAACGTAATGCGCTTTATTTTGCTGATAATACCTATTTAACTTTCAGTTATATATTTTAATTTGTCACTTACAAAATTATTTTCAACTTGCAGTTCACTTACGTCGTGGTATCGTCTTATGGACACCATGTCCGTCCGGGCGTACAGTTACCGGACAACGTCCGCACGGAGCAAACACGCCCACCAGACGCACGTGCATACTGAGAATACTAAACTTTAACGCACAAACATCACACTTCCCGTGATCGCTCGTTCAATTTTCGACGCTCGAGATGTGCTGACGCACCATTCGACAGCACGTTCGTAGCGCTAGATCGCTGCCAGTTGCGGTCGCGCGAGTGAATCTTTAAATCGGCCCCGTCGTTGATCGTCGTTCGCGACGAGAGCCTATTTTGCCCGTGACGTGTCGGCGCAGACCGCCAGACCGTAAAGCTATGCTATAAAAAATATTGTTAAAAAGATAATAATTTCTGTATTTTTAAATATCATAATAGATTAGATATATGATTGTTTTACTTATCATATTAAAAATAGTATCAATGTTACAAATAATTTACAATGAATAATCCCATAAACTATCAATTGATTACGTCTGAAAGAGATGAATTTCATCATATTTATGAAATGTTAAAGATAAAAACTTAAATTCGAAAGGCGATTAGGTAAAATAAAATTTATATAGGCACAGTAGCGGAAAAAATATTTAAGCAATTAATGAATATTAATATGTGTATTTCATGTGTATACCACAGTTTGTTTCAAAATATAAGTATATTTTTTCCGATATTTCTAATTATAAAATCCATAGGAATAAACAAAATACTGTATATAACCTGACGTAAGTTTCTTTCATAGTCGTGTTAACACTGACATACGCACAATTTTTTTTCTCATAAAACGTGTTAGAGTTAGAACTTGCGAGCGAAGTTGCGATGAAACATTATTTCTTATAGATGAACTACGCAGTTATATCGACATAAATATGTACAACACGTAACACTACCCGTATTGTTTCCAGTTAAGTACACACGGAAGGAGCCGGCGTGTTGTGATTCCGCAGATCTGTGCATTGGCATTGAACGCGGCCAGTGAGCCGAGACCGGCCGCCCCGCGCGACGCGCGCGCCGACATGCGCGGGTGCGAGGGCGCGTCACCCCGGTCGTGGGGTGTCACCGCTGTTTAAGTACATTTATGTGTATCGGTGGGAAAATTTGATTATTGCGTTTGATGCATAGAAGGTCGGCTACCGTTTCATTGCTCCAGTAAAATGCTAAACATCACAGTGCGGTAGATGTTTGCAGAATGTTGAAATGAAAAAAGTCCAACGGTGCTATTATCGGCATTTGCGCGGGGGTAGTTATGGATTTGGTTGAATTTTGAGTGCTCGAGCGTGGCGGCCAGTGTTAGAACACGGCACGAAGCCGTTTATTATAATTATCTGACACTATATCGGCATCAACATTATTATTTTTCATTACCCATTTTTTAATTACTAAGCCTTTTAATTACGTTCATCTTAGTACTTCTACCGAGAAAACTTGGAAATTCTATAGTGGAAATCTGTTATAACAATGTTCCGAGGGACCACTAAAGTCGGTCTTTATAAACCGTAGTTGGTATAAGCAATAACAAATTCGCTTTACTCCAAAAACATCAACGAATATTAATTTATTATTGTATTGTACACACTGTATGAATACAAAAAAATATATACATATATATGTTTAGACACAATTTTAATTTGCTTCTATTCCTATTCATCTCAAATTGAGCCTTCATTCTATGCCACGGGTCTCCAAACACCCGTGAACATGGATCAATGTGTCGTTAGTGCACTAAACGTGACAACGAGGCATCGGATGCAAGTAAGAGTCATGAACATTGGTCGCTATACTCGATAAGATCGTTTAATGAATTAACGAAAACACCTCGCCCTGTCCGATGTTATATACGACTTCAACAGGTGTGCGTGTGGAGTTCGGCCGGGACCACCACGTTTGGTCTTTAGCCTTGTGCGACCTCTCATCTATAGTCTTTTTGACCGGTTTCTATTGTCTATGTATTATTTATTTCTCGAAAATGGCTCTAAGGACCTCATTGAAAATTAGTATTCAGATGATAGAATACATTTCAAGTTTTATCTATATAAGTTTCTTTCCATCGAATAATAAATGTAGGGAGTGAGAAAAAGCTATGACGTAAGAGGTTGAGGTACAGTGAGCGAGAATAAGGGAGAATGGCAATAATTCTATTGAAACTCCATCATTAATAATAATGATTGAATAATAGAGAAGGTACAGTAAATTAAAACGAACGATAAGGTATTTACACTGCGTATTTTGCCAGTATTTTATTCTATTAAAATATTATTATAAATGTGATACCTTGTAACTATGTCTGATTGTTTGTAACTCAATTGATCATAAACACCTAGACAGATTTAGTAAAATTTAGCATGTAGATGGAATATTATTTAAATTATACGCATTATACTATTAATGAATATCCCATTACTGAATTTCTACGCAATAGTTTACTAAAAATCGGAATCAGTATCGACAACGGGATCGATATCGTATACGAAAGCAATCAAATCAAATCGAAAATAGCTTTAATTCGTAGGTAATAGAAATTGCATTTGAAATTCGTGAATAACGATTATTTTCGACGTAACGTTACCACCCATTCCGAATGCTGAATCATCATGAGAAGAATAGGCAAAAAACTCAAGGTATACTCTTTTTTCATCATCGTTTCTAAATATTGAGTAATTAATAATTTAGTACAACACTTACTAATAACATGAAGCAACCTGATAGCCGAGCAATCCCATGGGTTTTTTTCATGAAGATATTCAAACACGGTATAAATAAGTCCTGTTTAACGAAGAGTTTAAATTCATAAAATAGTAAGTTTTGAATTTCAGCTGGGATCTTATAAAAGCGCACACATTTCCTCTTAAATGCTTTGTTAACTTGCTTATTCGAATTTTATGAGCAGCAAGATCGTTCTTATGCCTAGTCTTAATATTATAAATGCACTCATTGTTTGGAACGATTCTATATTTCTCTTGACATATAAAAGGTTGTCGTATATATGTTTTTGCTAAAGTTAGAATATTAATTTCCTTAAATTTTTCTCTAAAAGATGCCATTGGTCTCAATCATAACTCGCTTCTGCAGCACGAAAATTGTGTTTAATATCCACTGCATAATTCCGTAATAAAATTCCAAAGGTCATGAGATTATGACAAAAACAGAAATAAACTAGACTCGCGGTGCTTTCATAAGTAAATCACCGAATTCTTTTTACTGCATATACTACAGAACTAAACTTTTTCGCCAATCTCGTAATATGAGAATTTCAACGCAATTAGTGTCTAAAGTAAGACCAAGGAATAAGTTTGTGTCCACAATACTCTGTATCTTGTTTTTGATCATTACGTTTACGTCGACCAGTTAGTTTAGCACTAGACAAAAAAAAATTAACAGGTTTTTTTTTCCTGTCATTGAGAAGATAATTATTAATACTGAACCACTCAACTATTTCAGAGATGGTACTGTTTATTTCATCAAAAGCTAGTTGTTACTTATTAATTTTAAAAAGTAAAGAAGTATCGTCAGCAAACAGTACAATCCCATGCTCATCTTTAACGAGATATATTAAATCATTAATGTGAACTAGGAATAGAAGACGTCCAAAAACTGGACCCTGTGGCCATCCATATGGACTTTAAGATCCCGACGACCTCTCACCATTAATATCAACTTTTATTAATTCTACCACTTAAATAAGATTCTAGAAGTCCAAATGATCGACCCGTGACACCATAATGATGTAGTTTCCTGATCAATGTGTAATGTTGAACGCAAACAAAAGACTTGGGAAAAATCACAGAAGAAACCAATTGCGTCCCGTGACTCTTCCCAGGCATCAAAAATCTGTTGAATAAACTAAACACCGGCTTCAGTTGTTGAGTGACCCTTTATGAATCCAAATTGTTTAAATTTAATCAAATCATTACTATAAAAATGCCGTAGGAATTGATTTAAAATAAGCTTTTCAAAAATTATATTGTCGGTATTATTGATATCAGTCTAAAATTAGAAGGGTTAGATATACTACCGGATTTCAATAATGAAATAACCTTACTTTGCTTCATTAGAACAGGAAACGCACCACATCAACGTAATTATTAAAAATCACTACTAAGCATGGAGAAATTCAGTCTATTATTTTACAGAAAGGCCATCAAGATCAGCAGTTTTTTTTTCATCTTTATAAATTTTAATGTTTTGAGAATATCATTGTAGTTAACATGAGTAAATTCAAGCATAATACCAAAAGTAACAACGTTTCGCTTCAACAGAAATTCAGCAATAGTGGAAAACGATTTAGAGATTGTGTAGTTAGAACTGAAATGCTAGCAAAGAATTTTTCAAAAGCAATTTCGATGTCTTTATTTAAAACATTATCATCAATTTTTAATTGAAATTCTGTATTGCGGTGTGTGTTCTCCAGTTGCACTATTGATTATAGTCAAAGTAGATTTATCGTATTAATACTCTCTTTTATTTCATTACTAACATAGATTTTGCGGCTGCACATACATGCTTAAATACCTTGGAATAATTTCTTACATAATTGACAAAAATAACCAAATTGTTATACGACTTTTCCTCATAAAGTGCGTATAATCTACGCCTGCTAGTATGAATGCCCAATGTCGCCTAATCACTAAATGATAATGTAATTATTAACATTAATATTTTTTTATTTAAAAACGTTGCTCCATTCAGACTTGGTTATAGTGAACAGTGGACCATATAATTCATTAGGGTCCTTACAATATGACAAATTAGACAATTTTTTTAGTGCGTTATTTCTAAACTGTTCAAGACGACCAGTATTCACAGGCACAATTTTCGTCTTAAGTTTTGTATTTTTTTTAGAATTAATTTCAAACGTCACCAACTGTCTGCAGTGGCCAGATGATAATTTATTTACCGACTTAAATTTTAGTTTCATATTCGTGAATACATTATCGAGACAGGATGACGAAGTAGCTGTGAACCTGGTCGGTTCCAAATAAAATTCTCTAAATGACAATATTGGAATAAGGATTCAATTGTAGTATATAGATAAGAATTTTCCAATAAATTCATATTAAAGTGTCTGCAATCAGCAATAATTTTTTTATCACTTCTTTTGTACAAAATATTATACATTACTTTTCCGAATACACAGATAGATGACTTGGGTCTATATAAGCTTAATACAATAAGCCGCTCAAGTTCTATTCAGGTCACTTCAATAGTTCGCTCAACAGATAGACTCATAATGTCTGGACGTTCTTTGTATTTTACATTGTTTTTAACTATTATTAGAAAGTCGCCACGTATAGCTTTTTCTCTGCGGAACGAGCTTGCGCCACACTAGCGTAGTTGAAAAAGAAATGTTAAGTAGGATCACAATAGAAACCAAGACCTAATCGAAATGATCGGTGACATGGGAAGTAAAATCAAATGCAGTATCAAGATCGGCGTCAATGATAGCAAGAATATTCGATATTAAAAAAGAATTAGTTTTGTGTCCACGCGGCCACAGCCGCGGTCAAATGCTAGTTTATTGTAATTGTATGGGTGACGTGACGTATTTCTTCATACATGTTAATGATGTTATAATTAGCCTGTATATAAATAACATCTTGTTTTGTGACGTTCACATATTCCGCCCTTTGAAAGGTGGCTCACAAATGAAACTGCGTCACACTTTGGTCCCACAATTAATTCTTACAATACAAAATTATTTAAATAAATAACTGATGTCGCTGAGGATGCCAAAATAATGATATTATTTTTAAAATGTTTAAAAGGAGTTTACTGTTATGAAATTTTGAAAACAATTTTTTTTTATCTTGTACAGAAAAAAAAACTTTATTTATTCAAACAAATACTTTTTTATAGAAAATAGTTGCGCTATGAAATGAGGACGTTGTATGAAGCCTACAGTAACATCACTAATAATTTTTTTAGTTAAGGAAAATATCTGCATCATTATCTTTACTAATATAACTTCTGTAATGTTATGTTAATTAAAGTAACGTGACATTACAGATTAGTCGATGAACAAGCGGTAATTGGAATATTGTTGGATGAACAAGTAGTTCATTAGAGCGGTGTTGGATGACTTTTCCCTCCTCCGTCTACACACGTCTGGTGACTTATAACAGGAAATTCATCGTATGTTTACGAGTGATTAAATGTACTAATAGGGAATCGGTAGAACATGCACATATCCTTTTTTGTTCTTCGGACCTCTAAAGAAAAAAAAAATCGAGGTTTAGATGTGTCGCAGACACGTAAAGCACGTAGACGTATCTACGTAACGGATAATATTTTCATTGAACGAATTATATGTATAATTATTGGTTTTGAGTATTAAAAAGTCTTTGGGATTTCGTGTAGTTATAAACGTAGCAGTGAAACGTGCACTAGCTGCTGCCAAATGTGTCTTTGATAATCGGTGTTCGCGCATTACCAATGTCCATACAGTCCGGCGTTGATATACAAGCGACTACGTACATCACCCACTGGCGTAGCCTCGGCCGCCCTTGCCGCAGGTGAACTGGCGCCGTCGCTGATCTGCTCGGACTCTTTCATTCTTTTATGTCCCTAGCAGCCACGTAGTTTTTTATAGGTATCCATGAATTGTTCTTGAGAAGCCCTTTTCACCCATTTATATAATCTCTACACTTTGCATTTATAGGCCGATTTATTTGTTTAAATTTATGTAGACACATTATTTATTGAAATTTTTTACTTTAACTCTATATATATTTTCTATAAGTTTTTCTCACTAATATTATGTAAATGCAATCGATAGATTTTGTCAAGAGCTGACGATTGAAAATCAAACGAAGACCGTAGGTAACTTCTCCAAGTTAAATCTATACTAAAAATATTTTTTTGTGATGCAACAAAACGATCTCAAAATATGGGCTCTTCCCCCTCCACTGCGCGCGACGCGCGATGGTCCTCACTAAATGTAAAGAATTCTTTGATCCTTTAGTTATTACAGACAGACACCGGCCGAAGTACGCCGTGAAAGGGAAAGTACCGATCGGGCGGCGGCCGCGCGCACCCCGCCCGCGACTGCCTTGTACCGCCGTTGCTCTTCATTAATTTTAAAATTATTGTCATTAATAGATAAGCGGTGAGCGCGAGTGTTGGGCCCAGGGGGCCAGTCTGATGCGTGACCGATTAGAAAGCGCCACTAAGCACCTCGCCTTTACGATTATCTGCGGGTCTGCATGAAATGAAAAAATAGTGCGTGGAGTCCCTCCGCGCGGAAGAAGTGAAACTTCGTAACGTGGAAATGAAAATAGAAAGTGCGTTTTTCGACGCACGTTACAATTGCGAAAAACAATTGCGAAACAAAATCTACCGACTCACTCTCTCTTCTACTTTCTTCTACCTTTGTGTATCTTTCTTTCTCTTTTCCTTCTTGCGTTGGAATATTGGACGCAATTCGTTGCTAACGCTCGCGCTGGTCTGTAACAGGTATACTACGCGCATGCGTTCGAGTGCCACGCATTCACTCTCGCTCTGTCTGTTTCTATTCCCCCTCCCCAGGAGCGTTGAAAGTTTAACGTAACAGTGCTTTCATATCCCCTCCATGGTAGCGTTAAACGTTTAACGCAACCTTGTTGGAAGTCGCATTAGAAGTTTCACTTTAAAAATATCTTACTCCAGTTATTTTTATTTATGCAAACTTGTATACATTTTCTCATGACTTATTCCCTAATCTATACCACTATATAAATCTATTGACTCTGTCTGTACATTTATTTTTTTCACTAAATTTTGTGATAAATAATCGTTTTATGATGTAGTGATTCGCATTATACTATTTTTTCATTTTTATCTGTCTGTCTGTCTGTCTGTATATCTTTTTATAACTCAAGAATATCTCAAACAATCGAAATGAAAATTGGTATACAATAATAAAATGTGGGTGCGCACATGACAGACCACTGTCTGTTGTTTTACTGGGTGTCTGTCTGTCTGTGTGTTTTTATAACGTAAGAACGGTTTGAACGATTATGATTAAAATTTTATACATTAAGAACATTTGATTTCGTAAATGGTAGGCTATTGTTTTCCGGTTTTTCTATTTTGTCTGTTTGTCTGTACGTTTTTCTATAACCAAAAAAAAGTTTCACTGATCTTGATGAAAATTTGTATACCGACAATAAGGACGTGTGATTGCGTAAATAATAGGCTATTGTTTGTTTATCTGTTTTTTGGCATGTGTATGTGTTTTTTATAACTTATGTATAGCTGTATTTTTTATTAGTGAGTTTGTCAATATAAGTAAATAAAAGCATTAAGAAAAAATACAATATTTAATTTATGTTCAATGAGACATGAGGTTCAGGGCGTATGGTTGTTTTTTTTGTGACCTCTGACATATAATAGGGTTCAACTTAGGTCTAAATTACCTGTTTTATCAATTGAGACATATGATAAACATTGTACATGATTACAGTGTAATTAATGGACGCCAACCGACAGCAAGTGCCGAAAAAAGATATATAATCAAACTTAATGATGTTCACAATCAAATGTTGTACAAAGAGATTAAGGTAGGTACCTGATTTCGAATATTGAACTGGGATCACTTCCCACCTATATTTGTTCTTGGTCTCTCATCTGTGATGAAACCTCAGCAGTAGGCAGTGCAGGCAAATATGTTAGAAGAAATGTTGCGGGCTGAGGCTGCCTCAGCAATGGAACACTGTGCACTTCCAAACCGCCGTCTGCGTATCCAAATATCAGACACCACTCTTGTGGGAGTAGAAAAAAAGGATCCTAGAACCACCATAGATACGTGCCACCGATGATAACCGGTATACCAGATTTCACAAATCACTTCTCTGAACAAAACATCGCATCTTACCCGTTACTTACCCGGACCCCACGATAAATACTTATATTAGACAGGAGAAGATTGACTGGTTATAATATTTCCTTGAAAGAAATTCGCCTTTCGCAATGTCTGCCCTGACGCTTTTCAAATCAGAAAAGAATACCCACGAATTTTTGTATTTGAAAAAGTTATCTTCGATATGATACAAATGATACGGCTGATCAATCTAATAAAGGATTTAATGACACTAACAATTAGATATTCAAAACAGATGCTTTTAAATTTCTTCTTTTTTAATGATCCATCGACTGAATCGAGTTATAAATGCAAAAAAGTTCCTTTACTTCTATCGATAACGAATTATGGAACCATCACATTAAACGTGCTATTGGCCACAATATTCGTGCCATTGAACAAAATTACGGAATCGATCCTAAAAGTTCCTTCTGAATGAGAAACTTTTGGTGTAAAATAGACTAAACATTTCGATATGGCGTCATCTGCACATTTGCGTTATTACAGATTTTAAAACTTCTTCCACTTGTAGAAACCTACATCGACTTCGAATAATATAGCCTAAATTTTATTTTGGTAGTAGCTCCGTTCAAATCAGAACCGTGAGCGGTAGCGGAATCGATATTTCAAACAAGACGAAGAGCAGAATCGAAAGCCGAGACCGGATGAGGACGGAATCGAGAACGGAACCATGGGTGGAATCGAGTGTGGAATTAAAATTAGAACCAAGAGCATGTTCGGAATTGGAATAAGGAACGGTGCTGAGGTCAGAAATCAGAGCGGGGCTTCTTAACCCTGATCTACTTAGTCCGAGACCGGGTTCTGAATTAAAAGCGAGACTGCGATCAAAGTCAAAAGTGAACCAAATCGGTATCGAAATCAGGATTGGGATTAAGATCGTAAACGGTCGGTACACAAGATAAAGGAAAGTGTTCAAAGTCCATGCGGGCGAAGCTGCGGACAGAAGATAGTCTTTATAATATGTAGGTGACTACGTCAGATCAATCTTAATAATATAACAATGCCAAATTGGAAATTCGTTGACAGCGTTCCATTTAACACCGACGCGACGGGGCGTCGGCAGTGACGTCGGCGGGCGCGCTCACGTGACGCACTCAGAGCGTGGGACAGGGCACGTCGCGTTTTACTGTTATTTTCTTTTAGTCCGGTACCTACTGACTCGTTAAACGTAATAGTCGTAATGCGCACCCACACACTTTATGTCGATCTTCAAACTTTTATCTATTTCTCTTTATACATTCATTACTTTAACCAGTATTTTTGTGGTAATGTTACCGATACGTCGAAAGCCGTATTAGAGTTGATACATACTATGCATTGTAGTTACTAAGAAAAATTTTTTTATTCATATATTTTACTTCCCCATTACATATAAAACTCTAAACCTATATACGAGTAACTTCGACAACTAGCGGGTGAGCCGTACCCTTCACGCGGATGTCCCGTTGTCTTATTGATCCCTCAACGGACGAAATACGTTTGGCGGGCTGGTTCTATTTATATCGTGGCGTGCGAACTTGCGAATTCGATCCGCGACGTGCGCGCCGTCCCGGGGCTGGCGCCGGTCGGCGGCCGCTCGCGTGCGTGCCGGTGCGTGCGTCGGCCGGATGCAGGCGCCCAGTGCCCGAGGAGTACGTATACCCCGTACTACGAGGAATGGATTTAGAGCTTTTTTAGTACCGTTCAAATACCCATATCTACATGAAAAACAAACACACAAAGTCACCCATAAAAAATTAAAAGTAATAACAGCACTAAGTGAAGTCACTGCAGTCGTAGACACTTCGAAGGATTCGTACTCAGACACGATTTTGTCGTGCAGGTTGGCACGTAGCCCGTCATACGGAGTTCGTCATCGGCGCGGGCGACCTGAGACACTACCTACCGTGTAATTATCCGCACGCCGCATGGCACTTCCGCTCACCCACCGATGACTCACCACAGCCGACATTTATATATATATATATTAGTCTAAACTAAATCGCGTTCACGTGACGCTAAATCTTGATGAATACGGAAAACTAGCATTAGTGCCACGGACCGCTCGGAGGGTCCGGCGTGGTGCAGAGGCGCGGGCGGTTCACGGCCCCGACTCGTAGCCGTTACCGTGAGTCACGGGCCGACGCTCGCTCCACGAGGCTCGCTGTTTGTGAGCTCAAACGCCTATTTGATATCCGGAGCGTGCGTCGGCACCGGCCGTGGTGCGCCTAGTCGATTAATTAATTACATGAAACGGTGGATACGTGCGATCGGGTTCGAGGTCGCATTCCGACACATGTCTATTTCGCCCGTCCGGTTTATAAGATAGCCGTAATCGTCGACTTGAAGAAAAAATACTTAAGGGTTATCTGTTTACTAGCCACTTGACCAATATTTGCGGCACTCGATATTGTAGGTTTACTCGCGCGATTCCGAACTCATCATAGATTTATGATGCTTTAAAAACAAATTCCAATTTTTGAAAAACAATTCCTTGTTTTTGCTACAGAGAAATTAAGTACCCTCGAGAGTGAGTCTGCGTCTTCACATGGGTCGACCTTAGTGTGTGAACTAAAAATATTACTGACATTGAAGTTTTTTCCTGAAAATTAATAAATAGTTAAATCCTTTGCAGTTTTAAAATTAAATGAAGTCATATGGTTAAATCACTTCTTCACCATAACTAAATGATACATATAATTTACAATCAACTTTCTGTTTATATTTAGTTTTGTGATAGAGTTTGTCCTTACAACATTTTCTTTACATTACTATTGAGAAGTATAACGAATTACAAAACTACGTTAATATATCTTTTTCCATGTTTCACGCACATAATAAGTATAAGCAATTAAGCACTTTAGTCACCTATTAACCACAGAAACAAGTAGGTATGTCGACTATTACTTTCAAACTAGTGTAACCTAAAAAGCACTAGCAAAAGAGCGTATCTTCATTGCACTTAGGCCCTACTGTTCAATGTAGTTTTTCGGCAATAACTCAAATACGTTATATTCGATTAAATTCTAAATAATTTTCGTTGAAAATATTTATTAAGCGTTCCTTTTGTAATTTTTTTCATATTTTTTGGAAATACGATTTCAAAAATAAAGGGGCGGACATAATTTTTTATTTTCAAGCGATTATTTCCGAAAATATTCACTTAATCAAAAAAAATCTGCTTTGAAACTTTAAAGATTTTTTGAAAGAACTGTCCAAATATGTGCCACACGTTGATTTTTGCTAAAAAATATTTCTTTTCTTGAATGTATGGAACGCCCCCCTTAGAAATATTTATTTTTCTTATTTAACTACTAAACTAAATAGCGACTTATACAAGACATCTATACTATAAGTTTCATTAATATACGTCTTGTACTTTTTGAATAAATTGCTTGTGACAAACGGACCGATGGACGGGCGGACATGACAAAACTAGGAGTTCCGTTTTTTTTCCATTTTGGTTCGGAACCCTAAAAATGATGCAAACTGTCATCGCCTACACGTAAACAAAACCATTACAAATACATATTCTAATAATTTGCTGTACACATTGGTTTTGTATACACATAGTTTCACAAACAAAAAAATCGACGAACAATCTTTATATCTGGCGGCCCGCGCAAGCTTCGCACGGGTAGCACTAATTATCTATAGCCACATGATGTTATGTCGTCGTTACATTATAAATGTTAAATGCTTAAAAAACGTAATTAAAACATGTGTTTTTTAACAGTCGATTAAAATCAATGCTTTAACGTAGATACATTTTACTTATATGAAAGAAGGACGTTTTATTCGGCACAAGAATAATGTGGAAGTATTAAAAAAGCAGTGATATGGTTAATGAGGTCAAATGCCGAACCGGCTCTATCTGAGCACCCCACCGCCGGGGCTGTGACGCTCATTGGCAGCTGGAGCCGGTTAGGATTTGCGCGGTTCCTTACACTGAAAGCAGTGCTTAACGTAATTTAAAACTTATACATATTATAAGCATAATAAAAATAACATAACGATATCAAAAGAATGAAAAATATAAAGAGTAACCTTATCCTAAACAATGGAAGAAAAAAAGGACATCAGTAATTAACAAAGAGAAACTTCAGCTTAAATTAATAATTGCAAATATATTCATTTCATATATATCAATCGTTCAATAAAGGTGTCCGAAGCTGCCGGGACTCGAACATACTGAAATTAAAACGTGATAACCAAACGTCCAAACTCCGTGGAAATGACGCTAAAGCAAACTCAGACCGCTCCGCGGCCGAATGTCAATAGCGGCCGAAGCGAGTTCGCTTTGGCACACACCGATTGCTAGTTCACAACAACACCTACGTGCAGTAATAGTCCAGGATCCGGCATAAGGAAAATGTATCATCATCGAAGGCTTCTGCCGTAAGCTGTAATTTAATTAATTACATTTCATCTGTCAAAGGCTGCTTCTATTTTTGAGAAAACTATCATATTATGTCTGTGCATGAAATTTTACATTCTCTATAAACGTCAAAAAGAGGTACAAACTCTTTAGAACCAAAAAAAATTAAATACTGGCTGGTAAAACTGGAATATTGATTAGATTTATAAAAAAGACACAATTTGTATATCTTTTTTTTTAATGGCAGTCTTGTTTGCAGTCTGTCGTAACATGCTGTTGTGGCGCATCAACATGCCTGTTGATGCGCCAAATGTAAACTTAGTAAAACATCCACCAAAAGTGATCCTCGCTCGGGTCGCTCAATAACGGTAGTGATCGAAGAAATCGTAAAAAAAGTCGAAAAAAATGTTTTAGCAGATCATCATGTCGCGGTATGTTTTATAGCCGAAAAACAAAGATTTCGACTGGTATTATGCATAGCATCTTACACAAACGTAGGCCGATGAAAAAAGTATCGGTGCGCTGGGTCTCCAGAATGCTTGCCGACGTACAATAACAAACCAGCCTGAATATTTCTCGAGCTTCTTTGGAGCTGTTACAAAAAGATCCCAATACTTTTTGGCATGATTTACAATTATGGATGAAAGGTGGCTTCACCATTACGATTCAGAAACAGAATTACAATATATTACTTGGAACAGATAATCACCTCTTACCTAAGAAATTTGATGTAAGTTTTTCTACCGAAAATCTCATAGGCCCTCTCTTCTGGGATAGTAAAGGGATGGTCATGATAGAATATCTCGACCGAGGAGCTAATGTTACGGACTCTTTGTATGCAAAACAATTAAAAAAATTGCGTAACGAATTTGAGAGGCTGGGTTCGAACTTGAGCATCCTCCATATTCACCTGACCTTGCCCCTAGGAATTTCTACCTATTTCCGAGGTTAAAGGAGTATCGGAAAGGATAGAGATTCGAAGATGATGAAGCAGTAGCCACTGCAGTACAAGGGTTTTTAGGAGTCAGAATAAAGAATTTTTATAGAAAGGAATTTTAAGATAAAAAAAAGATATATGAAATGTATTATGCTAAAAGGCGACTATGTCGAAAAATTAAATAACGTTTAATAAAAGTTACCGGCAGCATACTCATTCTCACTTTTTATTGAACGCCTCTCATTTACAGCTATGGGAAATCAATGAACACCGAGTTCCCTATCAGTGCTCGATCATTAGTAACGTGCAGATATTCCATTGCTCTTTTTTTGATATTAAATTGTTCATTTACTACTCACTTTCTTCAATAACGATTGCCCATTATATTTAATTTAACAAACTAATGCTAACAAACTTACATGAAAGTATTAGGTAATTTTTCATTCTTCGTTTTAAATTCTATTTTCTAATGCCGGATCCTAGACTATACGGCATTGCAAATTGTACGTCACGATAAAACAAATAAGCGTCAGTCTCCGACTGTACAACAATGAATACGCGATTACGCCTCTATTGGAATCGGCCCATTAAATATTACATTGTTCATTTTAATTTCAACACTTTTCACGAAAAGCCAGTAAATAACGTAAAAGACGCTATTGTTCTTTTGAGTGTAAACGAGAAAGTGTGCTCTGTGGTCACTCAACCTGCGGTATGGTTACGTCAAAACCTAAACACCGACAGCCTGTCGTAGATGTCTGCAAATATTTGGACAAGTCGTGTTACGTAGTCTTTTCTGCGAGCCGAGGCGTAACTTTTTGACCAATACGAAGATTTTGATCCGTCAGTCGATGGTGCAATACATATTTCTGTTGTGCTTTCATTTATATTTCCATTTGTATTTCGTCCGCATTGTTGCAGATTGGATTATTTCCATTTGAGAATCTGAATATCGATCACGATACCGATTTCGAATACAATCTGCATTCGAGCCTGAATCTCGATACGGGTCTCGACCTTGATTCCGATTAAGATTTGAATCTTGATATTCTTCTCGATTCCAATCTCAAATCTGATTTTGATATTCTTCTCCATTTCAATTCAGATTCTGGTCTAGATTTCCATTTCATTTACGATAACAAGATCATTATCGGCATTGAATAGAATTTTTTCCTATACTTGTTTTAAAATATTTTAAAATATAGTTTCCGTACATTATTCCACCTTACACTATTTTTTAAAAAAATTGGTTTTCACGAATCACTTAAATACATCATTAATTATTTCTCATGAATCTAAGAAATCTATCATAAAGACGGAATAAAGGTTAACTGCGAATTTATTTGATTGCAACTTTTGGGTAATTCAAATATTTTAGACTTTCATACAAATATATGTGTATATATATATATGAAGTACGTCAAAGAAAGTTTTTTCATATTTTAAAAGTAAAAAGATTCAGCAAAATCGCTATGGTTATGTTGTTTGTATCTGGTTTGTTTTGATACCGTTAAATAGATGACATTTTATAAAAAGTAAAAATGGTGTTCCGCCGTTTATCTATTGTATTTCTGTCCACCAAAATGAGTGAATCTAACGTAGAAAATCGATAATTTTGAAGTTTTATTACAAAAATAGGAAAAAAATTGTGACTTTTATGGACGTAAAGCAGTGTCGGTAAGGGTGGCACAAAACCGGTGCAAGCGTTTTCAGTCCGTTAATTTTAATGTAACTATTGAACCTCTCTCTGGTCGACCTGTTACGGATAAATTAGATGCCATTTTGAAAAAAAAAAAGCAAGATCGCCATGTTAGTCCTCACTATATAGCTGAAGATCTAGGGATTGACCACAAAACAGTTTTGACCCACTTAAAAAAAGCTGAATATAAAAAGCCTGATAATTGGGTCTCATACGAGTTCACTGAAAAAAAAATTATAAATCGTATACTCATTTGCGATTCTCTTTTAAAATGTGATGTAACCGAAGCGTTTTTGAAAAGATCGATCACTGGTGATAAAAAATGGATTACCTGCGACAAAAATGTACGAAAAAGGCAATGGTCATGGTCAAAAGGCAAGCAAGCTCCACATTATAGCGAAACCCGGATTAACTCGCAATAAGTTGATGTTGTGTTTATGTTGAGATTGTAAGTGCATTATTAATTATGAGCTTTTACCACTAGGCGAAACCATTAATTCAGATCTCTACTGCCAACAGCTGATGAGGCTCAAGCAAGAAATAAAGAAAAAATGGCCGGAATTCATCAACAGAAAGAATATGGTTTTTCACGATGATAACGCCAGACGACACAAATGTTTAACCACTCAGCAAATATTGAGGGAGTTTGATTGGGAAGCGTTAATGCACCCACCATAAAGGCCTGACCTTGCACCTTTACATTTTCATCTGTTTCGGTCTACAGAAACCTTTAAGTAGTGTTAGGTTAACATAACAGAAGACTGTCAAAACTACTTATCGCTGTTTTTTGATCAGAACTTCTAAAATGGCAACAAGCTGTCGAACAATATTTATGTAAATTATAATAAAATGTAAAGAAAATATCATTAATTTATATATAAAAAGTGAAAAAACCTTTTCCCGGACCTTATATACACAAAAAGTAGATTAAGTCGGTATAACAACTTAATATTAGCAGCGAAATCCGAGAAAATGATCAGAAAACCTTCACATCGCGTCGTCGAAATTGGCTATCGGCCACGCGTTAAAAAACATTGTATGTCTCAGATGTACGTCAGTGAACAAGACTTCGGTTTTACGGCGCACGGCCTGAGCTTTAAATAAATCAACAAGATTTGAGTGAAGGACAGCTTCTGAGAAATGAGTGACATTTGTACCCGCTGACACAGTTGGCAGCGCGGACGCCGGCGTGCGGCTCGACATGAGCGTGCCGTCCCTCGTGTCCGATAGCGCACGATGAGCGTCATGTGATCCAGGACCGCTCGAGATCCTAGCCTTGGGCAACACGAAGTGTCATGTTTGCCCTATTCTGACTCAATTCGAAACGTGTCATATAACTTCCCATCTCAATACGCGAGCGTGTGGGGATGCTCTCCTCTCGATAAATATCGCTTATATCCCGAGTTACACACTAAATCAATAAAAAGAATATTTTGAAAACTAGACATATTGAACTATAAAGTCAGCGTATTTTTTTATTCATTTGCTTTGAGTATGTGTATAAAAAAATGTAGTTTAAAAATTACGAGTACGACTGTCCGTCGGTCTGTGCTTTTGTTTGTTTATAGGTTTTGGGAAAAATATACGCAATTCATTGTTATAAACTTTTAAATAATTTTATATTTATCCTGAGGAGGAATCCTATTTCTTATCATGATTGAACTTATAGCCGTTTGAAAGACATTACTGAAATTCGACGGTTTTTTTGGGTTTCTGTCGTCAAAATTATCACCGACTATTTTTCATCTCTCTCTTTTGTTCTCCGTCTCATTTTTTTTATTTCTTATCAAAAACTAAATGAACTTTATAAGGCGTGCACTTTTAGATCTTTCCAAAACTTTTTGGGTTTCTATTTTATTTTAAACGAAAATATTGAATTTTTAATCTACACCTGTTATAGAAACAGAAGCAGTGTTTTTATCAATATTTAATGTAAAATGTAACTTTGATTAGATTTGGTACCCGGGCGACCGAACTCTACTTGAGATACAAGTAAAAGTTATGGGTAGAATTATTTTGTAACTTGTCTTTTCTATTTACCAAAACAAACACATTTATTATTCTACTATCTATCCGGTCTATTATCTATTCAAACATTTTTGTATTTGAATCATTTAGATAAATTCCTAAAATAGATAATTAAGCATATAGAAAAAAAAAATGAAAATCTAGTTCTCCTATACCTGTGCCGAAACCCGTAAAGAATCTACTAATAAGTTACTTGGATCGCTTCGTAACTAACTTTTCAATTTATTGCAAGCGTGTTGATGTTGTACTCGTGAAAACTCATAGAAAATGAATTTTCGTCAAAAGTGATTTTTGTCCCTAAACACCGTGAAACTCCTTGTATCGAAATTAGTTTTGCCGTTTTCGAATACGCGATTGCAAATAAACTAATTAATTTAAATACAAATGTTAATGGTTAAATAGTATAAAATAGTACAGTTCTCAATATGCACGAATATTCATTATTAAAGAGATAGGATAGGCGATCAGTGCTCATCTGGCACGCGCATAAAGGATGTTTGTGAACTGTCGGCGAGAAGGTGTGACAGTCGTGTGGCGCTTGGAGCGGCGCCAGGCTATTGTCGAATCGGCGGGCGCCCGCGCCGGTCGACGAACCTGCTTCTTAAGTGCGTTCCCTTGATAAGATACGGACGCGTATTGTCAACGACCTATCGACAGCGATCACCTCGTTAATAAGTTAATTATTTATCAAAAAGCCACGTCGTTTGTGTCGGGCTGAGTTCACTCGAGGGACAATAAAATGGATAGTATTTAAAAACGAAGTGCGCCGAGGAATGAAATCATATGGTACCTACTTTTCGATTGCGTGCTTAAAAACCGAAAACGCCTGAAATATGCATAACTGAAAAGCCTGCAATATTTGGACAAGTGGTTTTTCATATCCAAATCGTTCTATTTAATGTATTTATTACACAAGTTAAAGTGATATGTATTTTCTGCATTTTAAGACCTATTAGGAAAAAGAACAGTTATTAAAGCGCTGTCATCACGGGTGCCTCAGATATTATCGATGGCTCCATTCTAAGAATGTAGAGGCGACGGTGATTGGAATCCAATATCGGCAGGGCGGGCGGGCGCGGGCCCCGCGCAATGTCAAGAGCGCGATCTATTTCGGCAGCGAGCGTCACGCGGAGGCGTCACGCGCCCGCCGTCTAATGGCGCATTTCACTACATTGCCCCTTTTTGTTTTGAGTTTTTTTGTTTTCATGGACAGGCAACCGCAAAGGCACGCGAATCGTTGCCAACTATTATTTTCAAGTACTTAATGATAATTACTATTATTTTATCTATGAATTTGCATTGAAAACTCAGTTAGACATTTCCGTTCTTCGTTGAAACATTGAAGCTTAACCTTCTACGCTTTCGTCAGCACTCTGGTTTCACTAGCGTCTATTAGTTTATGAAACTAAAAATACATTTTTATTCAAGGTTTTTTTAGTAGCTAATTAACTAAACATATATCGACGAACAGATTTATTTCATGTTCTGTCGTGTAGAAGTTTTTTTTTATCTTCCCCCTTCTGAAGCACACCCTCCCACAATCTTTCAATTTTTCAGATTATATTGGCTCAGTTCGAGTCGAGGGCGTCATCGTCAATGGGGCGACGACGTCCGGAAGCGATGAATTGAAAACGCTCTCCGAGACGAAAAGTGAGCTGTTTTCAATTTGATTCGAGCTAAAGAATCATCACTCAACTCGCCCGTGTTCAAGTTCGAACCGGGTAGATGGCTTCTCGACCGAAAGCAACGGATCGAGTGAAACCTGCCTGAGCGTTCGTACCTCGTTCTGTCGGGTTTCTCCCGTGCGGCGAAGGACTCGTCGCTCAGCCCTCCCGCCAGTGCGACCTCAGTCGAGCAGCTCGTCGATTTCGCCGTGATTATGTGTGGGCACGCCGCCGGCGGCCCGCGGTGTGTGGGCGGGGTGCGGCAGCGTCATTGGGATCTCTCGATATCTACTTTCAGTGGAATAACCTCAAAAGTGATTAAAAGTCCCTACCGAAGGATGTCTAAAAAGAATGACTATTTGAAAAAAAAATACAGATACAATAACGATATTTATATGAAAAATAAATCTGGTAGATGCATTTAATATTAACTCGTTGCTTTAAAAGTTCTTAACAAAATAAAAATCATCCCTACATTCTATGTTCAAACATATCTCATATCTCATCCTTTTGAATAATAAAGCTAAATATTGCCAATTAATGAGAATTTTTTAAATTTGATTGCGACACTAATCACGTAATTCTTAGTTGTCGCTTTTTTAGGCTTCCATATCTCTTAAGTAAAAAAGAAAGAAACGCTTATAAATTGACTTGTCCGTCTATCTGTCTGTCGAGATCCATTTTCTCAGGGCCGTGTGGAGGTATTAAGTTGAAACTAATACTTAGATTTAGAGTCCCTTCTAGCTGCAAAAAAATGAAGGTTCTAAGTGAACATAATCAAAAATACGGCCAAAATACGACCATTTATGTGTTACATTTTGAAACTCGCTATGAAATCTAAAGCTATGGGGTACCTCCCCTTGATTTAGAATATAGAATCATGAAATTTGGTAAGACGAAAAGTTTCATAGCACAAGTAAAGGAAAAAATCTAAAAATCCATAACTTATAGGTACATCGTGTGAAAAAATATTTTTTGTGAATATAAACTTCAATTGCCATTAGAGTATTAACAGCGATATAGACCCATACATGGGAAACAAACTTTAATTTCCCGCTATGAAAATTAAAATGTACAAAATTCGGACATTTTTAAAAACGTTAGAATATTATTTTGAAAAATGTAAAGTTTCGGAATTTCCGAGACTAATATCTCGACGGGATCGAAAACACAAAAATTATCGCGATTATTAATAATATAATAATTAATGTATATATACATAATTTATTTTGCACTGACCCTTAGAATGCGAGTCCTATTCGCGATGTCCGGTTTTTTTTTTTTTTATTTTATGTGTAGCATCTAAAGTCTCCATACGTTCTGTTCAACGAGAAGAATTGTCTAGTATAAATTTTAGTATCATCAGGAACTAGTTGCCCATCGGCATCCAGGGATATGTCGTTAGAACAAAACGTAAATAAAGTAGACAGTGAAACTAAACAAACCGTGTATCGCCGTCAAAATAGATCGATGCATGTATGAGGCGCGGCCGGCGCGCTTGACGCAAACAAATATCGCGACAAAATGTCTATTTTGATGAGCACTGTAACATACGAATGATATAGTATTATATTGAGATGTGGATTTGGAGCGATCTCGAGACGAATGTGTTGAAATATAGAAGGAATAGATTTGAAACTGCGGGATGAGACCTCAGACCTTTAAAATAAAGAGTCGCGGGATTCGGCCGAATATCAGAAATAAACTTTTTTTTTGTAATCTAATTTAGCAAAGTTTATAAAAATTTGGCAATAGCATTTATTACACAATGAAGTTATTAAATGAACGGTGGCAGTTCAGTGACAACCTACGTCACCTTCGAATCGAAAGGTACGCTGTTCGCTTCCGACGACGGCCGTATTGATCAATGATTTGTTTAACTTAAGTCGTACCAAACCAGTCGCTCTGTGCCGCGGAGACCACGTTAAATCGTCGGTGCCGGATGTTACCAGCGCGCCCATGGTGACGCTTGAGTTAGGCCACGCAGGGTCCTCGTGGAGGGCTCGAGTTCCGAGTCTTTAAAAATATCGTGGAAGGCTACGCCTGAGCAGTGAGGTGATCAAAACCCAACTCGTTAGTTACGCTCGGATAAGCAAATCTACAGGCGCCGATTTAGTGAGATCAAGTCGTCTCATTTACGTGCAATGTTTAAGAAAAGGCGAGCCACGTAATATTGACACTCGGACGACGGTATTATACATCAGTAATAAAAGATATTTCAGCGGGCTTATCTCACGTCTCACCCGTGATCTATTCGCCGCGAAAGCCGTGACTCAGGCGGAGATGCGTCGAGTCGGCATAGGCGTGTACCCGTCACTTCCTTGCGTTTACGGCCGGTTATAAATAAAACCATTACCCGACCCTCTCGCTCAGAATGCAGACGGACGATCGCCGGAAGCGGGTGAATATGGGGTCGTCAGATCTTCGAGGTTTGTATAAATTGTTCTAGCATTTGAAGACGTGAGTGAAAGAAGGCGTTATGTATGTATTGAATTACTTTGCACGTGATAGCTTCATACGCTGATGTCTTCATTTATACTGTCGAATACTCTCGAAAGAATACAAAATTTTGCACTGAATATAGTCAATTTGACGTTAAAGTTTCACGTTATTCATTTGATAAATAAAGTTTTGACTTTTAACATTTATGTATTTGAACAACTCCAAAATTTTAATACTTTAATTTTTTTCATATTTTGATTATTTGATATAAATAGCTGCTACTTGTTGTGACCATTACACGTAACTAGAGACCATCTATACAATTCATGTTCGATATTGTCACATGAATAAACACACACTTCAAATAGCAATGAGATCTAGAAATAGTTTTAAACTTCAGAAAAATATAAAACTGAAGCTTATCACAATAATCACTCGTCGGAAAACATATTCCAAAATGGAAACATCACACACTTATTTTAGTTGTTGTTATGTTAGTATGTTCCCGTCTACCACGAAGCAGTTATACAGCCTGAGGAATCTGGACTAGTTATGCAAATAACTCGGTCAAGTCTCAACTCACTGCCGCCACCTCCGCTTCGAATTCGCGTTACAATGGGACACTGACAAAGAAAGGTTTAATTCAAATACTTTGAAGCACCAACAAATATCAGATATTTAATAAGAATTTGTATAAATTACAGATAAAAAAAAACATTGTCTTTTAAGCACAAATAGATGAGTGCTAGTTCGGTAATTTATCAGAAGCCAAGCGTTCAGTAGCATTGCATCATGACAGTCTTAAGTGGTAGAAGTACGCCAACGTCCAGCAAAATAAAATTTCAGTGCGCAGCCTAGTAGGCACTTTTGTGTTATCCGTGATAAATTCTAAACTGTTTAGAGCTACATTTCAGGATTCAGTGCCGTTGCAACTCAACCACATTCTCTATATAACTCAATTTTATGTATATAGCTACTATTATCTGTACTATTCGACGAGGAATAGGTTACAAACCATCACGTTTCTTTCCAAATACATAATTACATAGTTATTATGTGATATTAATGTAAAAGGGCTCTAGCCCTGCACTGTGTTCCAACTCTGATTCCCAGTAAAGGCCAAAGAAAAATATATGATGATGGTCTACAAAAAAAAATTAATTTGATTAAAAAATTGAAGTACTCAACAGCAGAGATAAGGTCACTTTGATTTTTCTTGTTATTAATGAAATTATATTCAAGAAAAGTTACATATATCTTTACAAAATTATAGGTTCTTACACTATCATCATTAATATGTTCAATTATAACATCCTATCATCATCATTTATTGCATATAATTTAAATGTAAAAAATTATAAGTAAGTAGAATATTTTTCTATATTCAGATTCAAAATATCATTATTTCTTAGATTATAATATACACTTCAAGAACATCTTACCAGAATAAAAATTTACAGTATATCAAAATTATTACTTTTTAGGGTTCCGTTGTCTACAAGGAACCCTTACAGTTTTGCCGTGTCCGTCCAGTCCATTTATCTGCCCGGTTTAGCTGAGAGACTTAGTACTAGAAAGCTGTTATTTAGTATGGGTGAATATATTAAACACGCCTACAAAATGGCAGCATAAATAAAATAAAAAATCCAACACGTAGTGAGGGTGAATATTTTTTTGTCGTGTAATTGTATAGTGTGGAATACCGTTGATTAACTCATTGAAAAACATTTTAGGTCTGTGAACACCATTTTCGGATTTACGAATCCATTTGCAAAATATTAAGCTGTAAAATGCGAATTTTTTTAGAGTTAAGTGTGCCCTTCATCTTGCAAGCTGAATGTTTATCCTTGGATATGTGAAAATAATCGATATAATCAAGTTAAAAGGAAAAGTATCGTAGCTAATTAGACCAATTTATGGTCGCCTGGCGAGTAAATTGGAAAAGTAAATAGCAAAATTCCTTCGAAAATTATTTAAATGACGTTGTTATATAAAACAGGTAAAATTGTACCATGTAAAATTATAGAAATATAGAATCATAACATCCTTAACACCTGTCCTATGTGTGTCCCTTTTTAGAAATTCTTAGCCATTAAACTGCACTCAATAGTTGTGAACCTATGAAATATCAAACAAAAAGCCCCCTTTTAAGTCCGCATATGGTCACGGACAACAAACGGAACCCTACACTGCGCGTGTTCCGACTTGTACTTGGCCGATCTTTTTTTTAGTTATAACTCGTTCGTAAGCCGATCACCGCGCAACAAGAACTAATAAGAAACTTGAGGGTAGTTCTTTTCAAATTAAAATTATTCAGATTCACAATCATATATAAAACTATTACAAAAAAGACATACTTGTAGCAAGTCGAACTTATGCCCATTTATCCTCTTAATATTAAAAAATTTATTATATCCTTTTGTACAAAATGTTTGCTTAATAAAGTTTTTAAATGTGCAAAATTAAAATTTTTATATCCTCAAGAATCGCATTGAACATGCGCACACTTTCTCCTAAATGAATTCGCGACCTTATGTAGTCGACTAAAATGTACACAGATTTTTATTTCTAGTATTAAAATTACATGTCGCGCTATTTTTCTTAACAGTGGAAAATATTTCCTTGCGTATATTAAATCATCATTACAAACTGTATTGCCACGTTTAAGATTCCAATTTATTGAACTTATTTCTAAGAGATACACAATTTCCCAGCTTGTAAATCGAAAATTTGCTTTTGCAGCACGAAAATTTTGTAAACTTCCGTATCCGCATGCGTAAGCATATCTTCGAGACATGTGACTTCAAGCTGTGGGTATAATCATTATATTTATTAAAATATTAGTATTATGATTATTATAGCGTAGTAGTTATTGTGGTATTGGTAATATTAACAAAGGTCTGACGATTTCTAGGCTGATTCAGGAAAACGATCAACGTCCTGTCCACAACTTGATCTATAGACCCAAGAGATTATAAATTAAACGTAACCGGATTTGAGCTCTGGAAATATTTTTCTCAAGAAAAAAAATATGTTGGTCCGTCAACAATCATAATTCATTTTTACAAAACTACTGAAAACAAAAAAAAAATAACTGAATAATGATAAATACTTCTTTTTAATGCTAAAACGTTTTAAATTAGACCTTTAACCTTCTGTCATTACCGTTTTCGATATACAGAGGTACAATATTACTGTTAAAAAGCTCTTAGGAAAGCGAGCCACTTCATAAAAGTGTTCTATCTGAAAACCTGTCACAAATTCTCAAAAGAATTACTGCTTGTCAAAACTTAACTTGAATACTACAACCTCATGCCGTTCAAAACAATAATATTTAATTACCTAAGCGGAATGTTACAGTTATCTTAATCACAAATGATAAAAACTAGGTATTGACAATAAAAAGACTCAATTGCGAAATTGCAATGTTTATTTAAGTCGTAATATAATGGTGCGGTTGTACCGTCGTACGTAATCAGAATTACAGTTCAATACAGAACATAACTAAAAGAAGTGTTGAAATGGCTCGAACTATTCTACTCACTATATATAGTATTATATAAAGGCTTTTTGGACCTGAGTTGTTCAAAATTTTACATAAAAAAATCCTTTGTGTGGCCCTTTGCTTCTAACGTGTGACATTCTAATTTGATTTTCGATCAAGCAATTTGTTTGTAAATAATTACGTACTTGTCCAAGAGTGTAGGTCTGGCATTGACTTTTATTTCGGTCAATTAGTAATCCTAAGTCGAAAGGTATCATGTCCTGGTTCCTCGGCCCAACGGGGCCCCAAGCTCGAGAGGTCTTGAACACAGGAGTAAATTTTCCATAACAAACGTTTAAGTATTATGAGACGGAAACCTGAAAGTCATCTTGCAAATGCCAAAAAGTGCTAAAAGTTGTCTAGAAGATTTGGTAAAGTATCGATATTTATTTGAAAATTTTAAATTGAAGCAAATTTAAAAATTATCCGTCAACCCTGAACCTTTTAAATCTCCAGAAACAGAAGAAGGTGAAACGCCACTTTGATGAAATTTACAAGGATGAACGTCCCCAAGATGAAGAAAACTTGTTTGAAATTAATGCATTCTATAGTATATTTGACATCCTCATTAATCGACTAAAATTGCTTTCTTTGAAATAAATGGAATTGTTTTCGCTTTCGGTGTCTTTCAACCCGCCACTTTGCAAAATTTGAATGATACCTGTTTTGTCAAAAAGCGCTAGAATTTGTCGACCTATATAAAAAGACATATCTACTTAATTTGACCAGAAAATTCTCAGTTTTCAATCCACTTTTAGACACAAAATGGAGAAATTTTATAAGAAAACTTTCTAATTTATTCATCATAAAAAATAATTTTATATTTTGTAGCTTTCCTGAAATGTGTACAGCATTTATATTATTTGTATCGATTCCTGTGATTACAACTAGTGCTGAGAGATAAGTTTAAAAAGCATAAATTAATTAATGAAAACCTATTTAACAAATTCTATGGGACAAAAACTTGGCTATTCTATCAACCGAAAATTCTGTGGCACAAAATTTGGACTTTAATGATGTCATTGATGCTTTTGCAGAACAGAAAACTCGAAAAGGAATTTTAATAATCAGTATTTTGCTCAAATAAAATTATTATTTCGGTATAATACTGTACGCAATGGAAAATAAAATTTAAAGATTATTAACCAAAAATGCACAAAATAATTATAATGGTATTCGTAACCCCTAAGTGGTCATCGTACGAACTAGCTATTTATCATGTCACTTACAATTTTCAGTGGAGTATTATTTTGATCTTTTAATAAACCTACATTTTAGGTTCGCACGTGCCGTAGTCACTTTTCTTAAATGAATTCATTCCATTATATTGAAAAACTTTCATAGGTGTTTCACCCTTTTTTTTCTTTACTTAGCGCATCGCTTTTTCTTAGAAGCTTACAGCATTCAATATTTATCATACCGAACATATAATAAAAAATAGATTAGGTCCAGGGCCGATCTATCGCAACCTTAAAGAAGGCGCAGCACGGACCGACCTCGACAAAGGAGGTAATAATCTCCGGCGACGCGCACTACCTCCTGATGCGACACATCCCCTTCGTTGTGTCCAGAATAATCGGCCCATTAGCATTGGGCGTCAATTTCCGCTCGTAACGAGCCGACTGCGACGCCCGCGCCGCCGCCGGGGCCGCGTCCTCGTAAACAACCCGCTATGTGTGCGTCCGGGCACACACGTCCGCTACGATTGTACGAATTGTGTGGTCGCTACAGTTGTTCAAGAGTATAATCGATACCGCATACCTATAAATAATGTCTACCTACTTGCTAATTAATAAGATAAAATTGAAAATGTATTTACAGTTTCTAGAGATAATCCTTAATTAATTTAACTGTGAGTGATAAAACTTTAATTCAAGGACTAGTGTCGTTTAGATAAAGAGTCTTTTACTATTGTGAGTATCGTTCAATAATTAATATTGGTACTTTAAAATTATTAATTAAGAGTATTATTTATATAGCTCATTAAATTAGACCACACCGGACAAACAACACAAAAACCATATAGATTATATTCTCAGGCACTACCTAAAGCTTTTCACAAATATGGGACTTTAAAGAATGGTATATTTTCGAGCAACCGCAGACTACTATCTATGGTCGCTAGAAACTGTACCGTTTGACAGGTACAAAAATGGAAAAAATTTAAAGAGAATAGACCAAATTTCAACAAGACCCGAAAAGATTTATCTTGCGAAAGGAATCACCAAGTTTACGTCGAGGATTTAAGGGATAAAACGGAACAGATCCTGTGTGTGAGAAGGCAGTAACGACATAAAATCGTACTACCGAAAGATAAAAACAACTGTAAGAAAAAGTCTGAAAAATGTCACATTAAAAATAAACAAAGATATATTGACCAACGAAACCAAAAAGCTCAAAAACGTACTATACTGCAATCAAAACCATCTAAAAACAAAGAGGGGAAAAAAAGAACTTACAGCTTCTACAAATTAAAAAAAAAGGATTATGAAAATTACAGAATGGAAATAATCGAAAAGAATGTAATAGCAAACGGAAGTCAGAAAAAACCTACAGACAATTAAATAGATAAGACAACAGGCAAACTGCAAAAAAAAAACGAAAAAAATCTAATTGACATTCTACGGACTTCTACCGGAATCTACCAGGGAGAACACAACGAATATATACGAATAAATACGAAAAGCATGAAATACAAATAAATACAACCATCACACCTTTCCTCTGCAAACAAATACTGAAAACAGAATAGTGGGTCTCATCGTGATTATGCTTAATAAAATATTAGGAATACAAGAAATTCCTAAAAACTGGGAAGAATCTCGATTAATTCTATTGTACAAAAAGAGAGACTTTACATATATTAATAATTATCAACTTATCAGCTTGCTGCCAACAATACTACCTATTTGCCATGTGTCTAGAATAAAGAATAGAGCGAACTACAGAGATGAATCGATCAGTAAAACAAGCCGGATTTCGAACAGGTTACTACTATATACCAAATCGTGGGAAAACATTAAGATTATGATCAGCCATTATACTTAGCTTTTACAGACTATGCGAAAACGTTCGATTCAGTTTTGCATGAGAACATATGGTAAGCGCTTTCGCACCAATAATTTCCAAATACTTACACAAATATGATCAAAACCATGTATAAAAAATAGCACACGTAGCGTGAAACAGAACAAAATAAGATTAAAAATCTATAAAAGAAGAGGAGCGGAACAAGGAGACCCACTGTCTCCCAAAATATTCAAAACTACACTGCAAAATATAATAGAGAAGGAACAAAAAGTGTGTGTGTATTAGTGTACACACGTAAGAAGTGAAACTTCTTTATGACATCATTTTTCGATAAATGATTTACTATTTACAACTTCACAGAAATTGGTTGAATAAAGCTAAATTAAATAAAGTTTATGCAAAAGGCTTTTATTATCATAGACATGGATACAAAATAATACAATTATTTCACCTTTCTGCTACTAAGATTATAGCATTTCATTAATTATAATAGAATTATTACTATTATTGCTATCGTTATTATATATTTTGTAATTAATAGCTTAACTCATTGATATTTACAATCAAAACTAAGGTTAACCTGAAATAACCTTAAAAATGTAACTACTCAAAACGGGCCGCAAAATACATTGGAGACATTTACCAATCCCTACTCCGCTGGAGAAAGTATACTTCGAATCACGCGTGGTAGGGATAAGAAAAAGATGGCGCGTAACGGAAAAATGTGACGCGTAACGAAAAAATGTTACACTAAATTTTTTTCCAACCCCGATAAAAAAGTTTCACTTCAAAAAAAATGCAGAACATATAAGCAACCCAAGACTAGCAGATAATATCATGCAAATGTTAGGTTTTTGCGAAACGTCAAAACAACTAAATACATCAGAAACTAAAGTTGTTACAAACAGTATACTAAATCCTATAGTGGTAAACGGAATAGCTATAAAATATATAGATAGCTACATATATCTCGTAAAAAAATCTCATTCAAGAAGAGATCACGACATGAAGACAAGCTACAGCGCCGTATCAACTTGACCTGGAAGAAATACTGGAAATTTTAAAAGCAAAGCACCCACGAAAGCTCAAGAAAAAGGTTATATATTCATCCTTATACGTTGATTATACAAATCCAAGCGAAAAAAAGTGATAAAGGTGAACCTAATGATCGCTGGGTCGATGTAATCCAAAAAATAACTGGTAGAGATTGGATGCCGCCAGCGCTAGACCATGAAAAATTGGATTTGGGAAACATTTTCTTTTATTATTATTTACACATAGTGTGAAAGCTATGATATCTACCTAAATATGTAGATCTATTTTTTCTAAACAGAATCCTACTGCTTGTAATTATTTTTTTCTCTTATGTCTTTTATCTCTATATCTAAATAGTGTAAAAAAATCGCTATTTCTATTTGTTTCTGCATTTAGTTCTTTTATATTACACAATAGTATTTGATGCAATCATTTACTATTGTTTAGAACATTCCTTCCGCAAGATTTGTGTATAAGTCGTAAATTGTTGAGATTTAGTTTTCATACATTGACTGCCATGCTAGCTCAGTTTCTAGGAGATATTCGAGGTCCTAGCATGTAAATCTCCCAATCTGTCCGTTTATGCAGCACGGAAATGCTCTAATGAGGAACGTGCGAGTAAAAGCTGGTTACTTGTAAGTTATACATAGATTAGGGGGTTCCCTAATCAATACCAACTCGACGATAATACATTAAGAAATGTCATGGAAATTTGTCGCTTCTCAAATGAAATTGGACTATTGTTCGCCATTGTGCATTCTGATTAATATGTATTCTCAGTAGGATTTGAGGTTAAGATAAATTCTTTGATGCCTAAACTGTTGAAATACGACAAGGAGTTTCAGTTGTACCGCGGTTCTAGAGAAATAGTTTTACATGTGCACACACATAATTTGTTGAATCCATACATATATAATGAAAATAGGTTGTCTTTGTTCGCCAATCACGTAAAAACTACTATACGTATAGACATGGGACTGGAACCATTCGATGCAGAATGATTTATAGATGGTTCTAGGCTACTCATTTTTCGAATTCCGTAAATCCTTCGCCATTTTATTTATAAATAAGTATTACCCAGCGAAGCGGGCGGGACAGCTAGTTAATAAATATATTACACTTCTTTGCTTCGTGCAATCAGATAATGAAAATCAAAATGTTTAATTTGTTTAGTGACCACAGGTATATTATTCAAATAGATCATATTTCGGGCTTTTGGCATATATGCGGGGCGCACTATAAGTTTTTGAAACTGGCCACTTACATAAACAATATTTTAAAAGTAATTACTACATCTGAAAATGGAACTTTTTGGCTGTAAAATAGTTTATTTTATCTAACTGTGAATTGTTTTATATTAAGGCGTCCTTTTAAAAATTACTTGTCTCCATCACTATGGTTTTAAGTCGTAAAAATTTTCGTAGTTTGATTTATTACGATTTTAAATGTAATTTGACAGCTCAGCAGAGCCTCGCTCGGCTTCGAACTGCTTTTAACGATGAAGCACCATGCAAGACGACTGTTTATAACTGGTTTGCTGCATTCAAGCGCGGTCGTGTCAGTCTTGACAAATTTCACGATGGCCGTCCGACCACCGTAGTGAACAACAAAATCATATATGCTATGCGTCGTATGATCGAAACAGACGGGAATATGACCTATCATAAAATTCGGGCATCTTTAGGCGTACACATGAGTCAAATACAATCAATCCTACACAAACATTTGGATATGGAAAAACTGTGTTTGCAGTGAATTCCACACAACCTGACTGAGGCTCAAAAAGCAGACCGCGTCACTTGATGCAATGCCTTACTTACCAGATTCAAGGAAATAGCGTCAAATTTGGTTTGGGATATAGTAACAGATGACGAAACATTAATTTAATGCTACGATCCCAAAACAAAGCAGCAATCGACCATGTGTGTCTATCGAAATGAGCCAAAATTAACCAAAATGACGCGCGAGCGAAGTGCCTCTAAGCGGATGATTGCTTATTTTTTTTAATAAAACTGGACACGTGGCTACTGTCGCTGTGGAGAATTGTCGTACCGTGAATAGTGATTGATACACGACCACTTGTTTGCCGGAAGTTATTGACCAACTCCGTAAAAATAACCTTAATCCTCGTATCGCCTTACACCACGACAATGCCAGTTCTTACATGGCCAAACACAAATATTTTTTTAAGGAGAAAAACAGAACTTATGGGCAATACTGCATACAGCCCCGATCTAGCATGTTGTGACTTTTTTTGTTCGCCAAAATTAAGAACAAATTACACAGTCAACGATTTTCATCGACGATTTTCAAAAGAAGGTGCCGAAGAGCATGAAAAATATATTTTCGAGGTCACCAGGGAAAAGTGGCATAAATGTTTTCAGAATTGTTTTATTCGTATGAAAAAGTGCATTTATAGTAATAGAGAATATTTTGTGAATTCATTTTTTAAACAATAAATTCATTTTTGACCATTCATAGTATTTTTTTTTCATTCATGCCAAAAATTTTCAAAGCGCCCTACGTATGTAATTTGACGCTAAGAAATGTTTTAAATATTAAGATTTGTGTAATGACTGCATAGAGGAGGAATATTTTAATGTCACACTGGGTCAAAAATAATATTTCGAAAAACGAAACGTGTCTTACCCATACTCATATATATGTATTTTGTGCTCAGGTTAGTTTACCAGGAAAATGGTATGATGTATCTAATTTTCCATTTACAATCATAAAAATAATAAAAAATCTTTTGATTCCAAACAATAAAATGTTTACTTGTTGCCATCAGGTGGAACAGCGTGACGTGCCGGGTATCGATTGCGCTCACTTGGCTATGGACACCGAGGAAGGCGTCGAGGTGGTATGGAACGAAGTGCAGTTTTCCGAACGCAAGAACTTCAAGGCTCAAGAGGACAAGATCCAGCTCGTTTTCGACAATTTGACGAGGCTCGAACATCCCAATATCGTCAAATTCCATCGGTATTGGACGGACACGCATAACGACAAACCTCGGGTAAGTCATGTGCTTAATTTTTGCTTTTAATAGATACTTTGGCATTAAAGAATATTTTATATTACACTGGTTCATTAATTGATTCAAAACCTGATGTTGACTGTTTTGGTAAACTCATGCGGTCTGTTGTCTCGGTTCACACATTCTTAAATTTTTGTATGTATAAAATCATTTTGAAAATGTTTTTCCAAAAAAATTTTTCCGTCCATGTAACTATTAAAACGTGTTATCATCGGCTTCAGGTGATATTTATAACGGAGTACATGTCGTGCGGTTCGCTGAAACAGTTTCTGAAGCGCACCAAACGCAATGTGAAGAGGCTGCCCCTGCAGGCCTGGAAGAGGTGGTGCACGCAAATTCTCTCCGCGCTCAGGTACACGCCTCGCACCTGGTGCCACTCAATCAATTCACTCGAGCTAGTATTATTGTGTAATTGCTCCTGCCTACACATGGATTCTGTCGAGTAGAATAAATTCACGTTTTTTTACATTTTTTTTTCAATTTTCATTCATATCTCTGTATATGCAAATTATTGTTTATTTTTTTATTAACGTAAGAGCAAGAGAAGAATCAATAGAATAAGAGAGTACAGTGTATTCTCTGTGCGTGCGACTGGGTGCACGTACGCGTGTGTGTGCGCGCGCATAAGTGTGTATGTATGTATATATAAAAAAGTAAACGGACTGACTGATGTATAAACGCTCAATCCAAACTACTGAATCCAGAGACTTGAAATTTTGTACATAGACTTCTATTATAATGTACGCAATCACTAAGAAATTATTTTTAAAAATTCAACCCCTATGGCAGTGAAATGAATAATATACTGTTCTATGGAAAAACGAAACCTTTGTGACTTACAGATGTCAAAATTAACATGTTAGTTAGTTACGGAAATAAAGAAAAACATGCTCAATTTTTAATTAACCCTAAAAGGGGGGATAAAATTGGCGATGAAATGTATGGAAAATCTGAAGCTATTTATGTTAGAATTTATATTTAAACTAATGGTTACTAATAAAAAATCATTCATCGATTGTTTTTAAAAGTAACCCTAAAAGGGGTTAAATAATGGTTAAAATTTCTATATAAATAAACGACAGCGCTAAACCTATTGGCAACAAAATTTAAATTTTAGCTGCTTCTTACAAATTAAAAATAATGACCTGCATCATTTTCGAAAAACCAGCTCTATGAGGGTGAAATATGAGATGAAATGTTTGTATTGTATTTGGTTTTTTTTTTTTATTTTTGCCTGCTTTAACCATTTATTCTGTTACTATTGCACTAGTCATATGTTGTACTCGCAAACGAGCGTTCCAAAAAAAACTTGGCTTCGTCTTCATATTCCTGCCTCTATGGATTCTAAAAGTTCTTTCAGTCATAGAAATCTACAATATCCGTTAGCATTTGCTACATCTTCGTTTAAATCAAAACCGTGATCGGTAGCAAAATCGAAATTGCACAGAGGTCGAGAAATAGAATTGTAAGTCGAGACCGGGATCGAAATCGGGAGGCCCCTTGGCTTCATTCTCGAGACTGGGATCATAACTAGAATCGAGAGCGCGACCGGAGTCGAAATGATTACTGAGATCAAAAATTAAGGCGGGACCAAGATTGAAAATGGAATCGAAATCTCCTTAGTTCAAGATCGAAATCGGCATCGAAAGTAGGATAGCCATCGGGATTTTGATTTCATGACGGGGCTGCTGATATACATGATGAAGGAATTAATTTCATGTCTACGCCAGCGGAGCCAGGTGTAAAAGCTATAGCAGCAGATTGCAGTCTGCGACTGCAAGCGCGGGAACGATCTGATGGCTGGCCGCGCAGCGCCTTGCGACGCAGTACCTAGGCGTCAGCTATTCTAAGGTTGCCAGTCGGACATTTTTACGTAAATGTTCTAAGCTATTTTTACCAGCAACTGCTACTTCAATGACTATGGTTTCTTTGACCAAATTATTTTATAAGGAGATAAGATTATGAATATTTGCGAAAGATGCATGATAAAATCCACTTGCATAAGAAAAGTAACTGATTAAGTAGTTGCATTTATTCTCTGAACGTTCTATTTTATATCAATATTTATATTTGTTTAAAAAAAAATCTAGTTGTTATGGAATAAATTCTAAAAAGATTTACAAGTTTTTAAGGAAAAAAGGAGAATTTTATTTTTTTTTAATCTTTGCCATATCCCGATCATAATCCAACACAAAGAACTTATGGTTTGGTTCAAAATGTTTTTGTTTTTTACAATACTTGATTAAAATCTATGCATATATTTAAATGGAACCCGGTATGTCTGTACATTGAAGGTATGCGTAAAAAATGGAGAAGGCACGATAAGAGAAAGGGAATATAAGAGAAAAGAACGATGTTTAATTTTTTGTCTGACATCTGCTCGCGTTCGTTTCTGAAATTACTGATCATTTTTATCCGATTTTCATAGATAGATGAAATTTGAAAGATCTAACCTAAAAAATTACGAGACAGATAATAGTTGCTAAAATCTTACACTCAACCTTTTGACCACGACGCGCTCGACTTAATTAAATACTGAATGTCCCATAAGTCCCTTGAAATTTAAATTTCGAATTTAATATAAATTATAATTGCAAACGGCGCCTAGGAATTGCGCGCGCGGGGCAGCACCGTCTTTCGGAATTAAGCAGCCATGGAGCATTTTACCGTAACAATGATTTGGTCACCGTTGCACGACGTAAATTTTGAGAACATCGCAATGTACACAGGTTTAATGACTGTCCTAGTTATTAAGCCTGTGTGAATTTGAAACGATTAAGAACTGGGTTCACAAGTTCGAGGAGACTGCTTCTACGTTGGATAAACAACGATCAGGCCGACCGATGACTCAGACTCAGAATCACGAACTGAAGAAAACATCGCCGTAGTGCAAGAGTCAGTTCGTGAAAATCCTACCCAGTCTATTCGTAAGCGTTCCAGAGCATTAGACATACCTAGATCAACGTTACAGCGGATTTTAAAGAAAGATAAGAAATTTCACCCATACGAAATTCAGTTAGTATAGGAATTAAAAGATACTGACGCTACCACCAGTAGACTAAATTTCGCGAATGAAATGATGAACCGTTTTACTTTGTTTAACAACGTGTTATTCTGTGATGAGGCTCACTTCCCCATCAACAGCCATGTTAACAGACAAAATTGTCGCTACTGGAGAAGCGGAAACCCACAACGTAAACGTCAAAGGCTCTTACATAGCCCTAAAGTCACAGTTTGGACGGCTATGTTAGCGCATGGCATCATAGGCCCATACTTTTTTGAGAACGAACATGGTCGCGCGATTACTGTTACTTCGGAGCGGTATTTGGCAATGATCGAAGACTTTTTTACTCCAGTGTTGCAAATTTTTTTAGGCTTCAATACCCGGACCTGGTTTCAGTAAGATGGCGCAACTGCCCATGCCTCTAACACCGCTATTCCCGTCGTCCGTCAACTTTTCCCTAACCAAGTGATATGTCGAAGAGGAGACCCTGTCCGCTACAAAGTCCGGATCTGAGTCCAATGGACTCTTTTTTTTATGAGGTTACCTTAAGACTGAAGTATATGAAACAAACCCGCGGTCAATTGATGAACTGAAAGAAAACATCCGAAATGTCGAGCATTACGCGCTTACGTGCCGCGCAGTGATGGAAAATATTAGTATGGTTTACAAGTATGCCAAAAACGAAATAAAGCACATTTGGGTGAAGTGATTTTTAAAAGATAATTCCCCTTTAATATAGATTATCACACAATAAAAAAAATTATACTATACATAGTTTTATTTTTATTATTTTTTTTTTCAGTTCAAAAGACTTGTGGGACAGTACAGTGGGTATGTACAGGGGGTGGAG
This sequence comes from Eumeta japonica, assembly GCA_005406025.1. Classification (NCBI taxonomy): domain Eukaryota; kingdom Metazoa; phylum Arthropoda; class Insecta; order Lepidoptera; family Psychidae; genus Eumeta; species Eumeta japonica. Next base: position 212,706 of record BGZK01000354.1, on the reverse strand, counting down.
GGATTGGAAGAAGAGTGAGTCGGTGAATGAAGGAGTGGTTGAGTTGCAATAAAAAGTTTATGTGATAGATCGAATTCCACGCGGGAGAAGCCGCGGACCGAAAGCTAGTATAGAGAGAACTTTTGAAAAGACTTTCAAACAACGCATATTATTTACACATACGTTTGTTTTTTTTTTTTCAGTTATCTACACGGATGCGCAACGCCAATAGTTCACGGAAACCTGACCTGTGATACGATCTTTATCCAGCACAACGGGCTAGTCAAGATCGGCTCCGTGGCGCCAGATGCCATCCATCATCACGTTAAAACCTGCCGCGAGAACATGCGCAATATGCACCTTATCGCACCTGAGTACGGCTGTGAGTATATAATGTACTCACACACATTTTAATGTCTTATTTATTATAAAACATAAAGGTTACTCGTGTTTAATTTATCACATTAGTAGTGCACTCTCACATTAATGATAATAAATTGAAAAAACAATGAGAGTAGAGCATCTCTGGCTGCGACGCAATAGACTTACTGGAGGATTTGATTTTGGAGGGTAAACCATTGAATGTTTAGCTTCCAAAACCATCATTTTGAATTGAATTGAATTTCAGCTGTTTATGTATCATTTTCTTAAAGTGATGATAGAAAATATCGAAGATGAAGCTGTATATCGAATAAAGTTCATTTTAAAGACATAAATTTCTTTACAAGCATGGGACCATTGACCGAATATCTTTATCAAATATTTAAATTGTGTGATGCTTCATAAACATTAAAAAATAAGAAATTTAGTTATTTATTTATTTAGTTAGGAGTTTAAATCTTTATTATTTGCTTATTAAGCTCATTTCCCTATGTTCAGCATCCCAAATGGTAACGCCGGCGATGGACATATACTCGTTCGGTATGTGCGCGCTGGAAACGGCCGCGCTCGAAATACAGGGCAATGGCGACTCGGGCGCCGTCGTCACCGACGATCACATCACGCGCACTGTCGAGAGCCTCGAAGATCCTCGCCAGAAGGACTTCATATATAGGTACTGTTTATACTTGTTTTTTATTCATTTGAGAGTTTTTAAATTTAAGCAAATGTTCCGTCAATAAATATGTAGTTTTAAAATCACTTATTTTCATACTATATATCAAATTGTTATATTGTGCTAAACAGGTGCATCAATAAAGAACCCGCAAAAAGGCCAACAGCACGCGAGTTGCTGTTTCACCCCCTGTTGTTCGAAGTACACTCCTTGAAACTTCTAGCGGCGCACACCCTCGTCAACACCAGCGGTATAGTCCTATTCGTCATAAATCTATTTTTAAATAAACAAGTACCTAATTAAAGAATTTTTATATTCCTTATCTTTAATTCCCGAAATTTTGTTCTCCAGTAGTTCAAAAGTTAACAGGTTTTATCAGAAATATGTTATATACTTTGACTCGTGTTCTTCAGCAAATATATCTGAGACGATAACGGACGAGGTGACGGGCGGGGGCGGCGGCGAGCCTCTGGCGTGGTGCGAGCGCGGCGGCGAGCGCGTCGAGGTCTCCGCCAAAGACCTGCAGCCGCACGCCGAGAAACTCGAGAAGTTCGTCGAAGATGTCAAGTGAGTCGCCGTCTGCATACCTGAAGTCTAAATGTTCATATATTATTTAATCCTTTTAAACCTGTGTAAAATCGCAACGTTAGGTTTTACCTTTAACATAATTTTATATTTTTGGCATTATTTCATCATTTGTCTTCTCTCAAATTTAACTTCATGTAAATATTCAAAATAATCTAAAGAAAATTTATAGTTTTCAATTTATTTAACAACTTTTCTATCAGTTATATACATTATCGAATTCTGGAACAAAATTTTAATCAATGTTATATTTTCCTAATTTTGATGTAGAAGTAAATATTGTAACAGTCTATAATAAACTATTTTAATAGTAAACAGTAATATTGCGTGTCATTTAATTAAGGTACGGCATCTACCCGCTGTTCGCATACGGCGTAGGGTCGGGCGGCGGCAACCGCGCCGCGTCGCCGGCCGAGCGCGCGCCCGCCGAGGCCGTCAAGTCGTCAACGCCGGAGCCGCGCGACGTCGAGATGCGGCGCGTCGTCAACATGATGTGCAGCCTGAAGCCGAACCCCGACAGCGCCGACCTCCTCATGACGATCTTGCTGCGCATGGACGACAAGATGAACCGCCAGCTGACATGCTCAGTGACGCGCGACGACTGCGCCGCGACACTCTCTGCCGAGCTGGTGCATCTCGGATTCATACACCAGGTACTCGCACCAAGCTTGTCATTTTGAAAAGGTACAATATAGGTAACATTGTAATCGAGGCGTAATATTTTTGAATTTTTCTAATTTATATCAAAACTATTTAATTACCTTCCATAAAAAACAATAGAAACTCACAGAAAAAATAAATATAACCTTTCATGACAAACTGTCCAAAGCACATTCATATACCTCAAAATCCATGTGTAATGATTGTGGAAGTTAGTACATTTAAAGGTATTTACGTTGTTATTAGGACATGAAGTGACCTTCACAAGTTGCATATTTGTATATGGTTTTCTGTTTCCTTTAACATAAATATCTTTTCTACATATATCCTACGCAGACGACGCTAACTCAATGTTTTGTTGATGATTCTAATATTCCTATTATTATAAACAGATATACCGACTAACCGGCTACGACACCGCCATTGCAAAGTAAACAGAACGTTTACTCGAATTTATAAATACATTGTAAATTTTCTGACGTAACTGATTTGGAAAAGTAGATTTTTTTTTTGCTGCCTTAATTCCTAAAGAATACAATTCAATTTCGTATAGCAGACTTATATAACCCAGAAATTTAAAGTGAATTTTTAAGTGCGAGGAAGTAGAGAACTAACAACGCGGCTTTGAATGAGGCCGCGCGCGCTCCACGAATTTGTCGATCTCGTGGCTTCACCGGAGGACGCGCGCGCTCCCAACGTTAAGTCACAAAAATTGTAAACGTCATAAACGGTTTTTTGCTTGCAATTTGATGATTGCTTGCCGTTTTAGTTATTTTTGACTTGGGGATAACTTTTCTCGTATTCTGATTTCAGTTTTCACTTACTGCACCTTGAATAATTCTCAAATTGGACACACTCCGTATTAAATTGTTTTATCAGTCTAGCTTTTTCTTGTACAAAAACAAACTATGGCTTGATTGAAGTACTTTTCGTCAAAATCTAGTATGAGATTTTATTTTGATTTGTTCTTAAACTACCACCGGTAAACTTAATCGGATTCGGTTTTTATATTGTAACTACTTTTATGAAAAATGTTTTATTTATTTATTTATTTATTTTGATCATGTTAAACAGTTAAATTTATAATTGCTACATCAGATGTAGACTTTATTTATGGTTTGTTGCATTTGACGTTCTTAAGGACACAGCATGACGAGTAGCGAGTTACGTTACCGCATTACTTACAGTTGCAGATTACTCTAACTTCGTTTTTTGGTGAAATTCCACTTGAATAAACGTGCTATGATTACCTTTTTATTAAGTGCGAGCTAGATATATCGTTTTTGAATATTGCTATTAACATACGCTAAGTCTAAATGCGACACTGAATTTGCATAGATCTTTTCCAATCTTCTTTCGTGTCAGTGTTTATATCAGTAAATATTTTTCAGCTACTTCATGCTATATACACACATAAAATATAATTAAATCAAGAATTCTGTCTCAGATTCACCTTTATCTCTTTTACTTTTTCGTTAAGAAAACATATAGGTAGCAATTTTATTACATTGTGTCATATTTTATCAAATTAATATCCTTACCAATGTAAAGAATCGATTATAATAACGTTAAATATTAAAATACAGCAAGCAATAAAAGTCAATTGCTATGCATTTTGTTCACTTATGCGTTTATAAATTTCGTTGCAATGCTCTTTATGAATACTTTCATCTTACTTTTCATGTCATTGTAACGTTTCTACTGTACTATATACATGCGCTTGAGCATATTCATCATATGTTTGACACATCCTCAAAAATGACGTTATATAAACAATATTCATCACTTTGTATCTTGTGCCAGCGCATAAATAGATAAGCACAGAACAAAAGCAGCTCCATATTATTTGTGTAAAAATGGTCGTGCACGCTTAAACACCGGAAACAGGCAATCTCAAATCTAATCAAATTAGTTAGCCATGGCTGCCATGCGTCAGCGAAGTAGAGACTGTACTGTCACTCGGGTGTACCTACCTCATGTCTTATTTAGTATAGTTCTGTACTTGTCAAAATTATAAATCGAAACTTAGATGTCATTGAAAATCGAAGCGATTGTAAGTATTGTTAACTTATTATCCTTACGAAATGATCAAAAAATAAATACAGCGGAATTACACTATCAGAGCTTAGCCAATCATCTCTTCTAAAAAGGAATGTAATAATGATACCGAAATCGTAATCTTAGTTGACTGCTCCAGTTCTGATGGAAATACATTGTTCAACTATTTAATTCTTATTACTTTATTAAACACCATGAGTCTCACAAAGAATAAAACCTATTAGACCTACCATACTCTCACAGTAACATCAAAGAAGTCGAATCAATCTCAACTAAATGAGGAGGCGGTATGTATCAAAATGCGATGAAGTGGTAACAATAACAGACAACGTTTTCTGAGTGTTTTCTATTTTGTCGCGTTTGCGCCATTCCTGTAAGTAAATAAGTTGATTGAGTTCTGCCATTCGTGTTTCACAGATCGCTTCACGTTAACTATCATACAAATCAAATTTCGCATACACATATTATGCGAAGCAACGAGTCTTTCGTCGTACGGTGCCGAAATTCAATTCATTTCGTTAATAGATTGATTCACAGAAAGCTAGTCATTCGTAAGAATACGAAATAACGTCGTTGTCACTTCGCTTTAACTGTGCAGCATAATACGAAAACTGCATTTGATGCTAACAGGTCATTTGACATTTATAACAGAATGTCATTTGACATTGTTTAAGTACTGGCCTTACTTAATTGTCGCTATTTTCCATTAAATTATTGTAAAAAAAATTTATCCATGAATAAGATAATATTATTAATTTTTATGACCGAACAGTGGTGTTTTTCAATAGTACAGTGATCATAGAAGTAGGCAAGTTCTCCGCCGTCGCGTTTTGTTAGAACTATCGTAATGCAACATTTGTATAGAAACGGAGCTTGCCTCGTCGACATTGGCCTGAGGTAAGGAGCTTTCCCCGGCACAAAAATACGTTCTACCGAACATAACATACACTGGATGTACGTGTCATTGCTATACAGCACGATATAATTGCTATTAGTATTAGCTATCTGTCTCTGTCACTATCTCCGTCAATCACTGACGAGATTTCAAGCCAGAAAATGATGGCAAGCTAAACTTCGTCAATAATAGATAATTTTATAATAAGTAGTTTAATTAACTACATTTTTTTCAAGTATGTTTAGTTAAGTTTCTGTATGTAACTATTTTATGGCCAGAGTGACCGAGATAAGCTGTGTAGACTTATGGAAGATTCGCTACGCGGCAGCTTCGGCGCAGGTGCAGCGCCCGGCGCCGGCGGCTGCGGCACGCCCCTGCCTCACGTGGCGCGCCCGCACGCGCCTCACGTGCGCAGCTAGTGCACGTACGTACCTACTTACGTCAAATACAGATTAATATCGTTACTGACAACACTTGATCTGGGGGGAACAAGCCGGGCAAATTAAATGCTCAGAGCTGCAAAATTGTGCTTATTTGGCGATTACTAAATAATAAATATTTTATAAATTATGTACGGATATATTCATTGAATAGCCCATTAAGAAAAATAACCGAGGCAAAGATTTTGACTCAATTTCAGTCACTATATTAATTAAAACACTAGTTTTTTTTAAAAGATCACGTATAGATAAGATGCCATAACTGGGGAGTGAAACCGATAACAAGTTGTTAGATTTCGAAAACTTGCTTAGACATCAATAAAAAGAAGTCGTGTGGTTTCGAGTGTGGTAATAAACCAATCATTGATTCCTATCAAAAATATAAGATCGATGTATTATTTCACATTATAGATACAGCTGTAGACTGGAATTAAGATATACCCAGATCACTAAGCATACATTTTGCTTTTTGTACCGAAGCGGGTCGAAAAAAAAAAGTATAGTAACGAAATCAGAACCAAAAGTGTGAATGGATCAAAATTGATTAATATTGAGAGCAAGATCGAATGTTCACGCGGGCCAAGCCGCTGGCGAAGACCTAGCAACTTAAATGCCTTAAAAGAACAGTCAAAAGATGATATGTAGGGAATTTTAAAAACCACAAGTCTATGTATCAATAGAATTCATGTGATATAAGTAAGTGAATTAAAACTCATTGGAGTTATCAGTACTTTGGATAATATTAGATGCTAATTTGTTTCCTCAAAACATTTTAAAATTTATAATGGATTAAAGATTTGATCCAAATTGCTTATTTACCGAACTTACTTGGTAGAAATTTAAGATTTCTCTTAGAATTCTTGTTTACCGGTAACAGTTGCAACCTGTGAAAGAAACTTTTCTAAATTGGAAATAGTAAATAATTGTTAGCGATCTACTACAACACAAAAAAGATTATCAAAATAAATAAATGTTACTAACTTTTTTAGTATTATTATTGGTGAAACGTCGGATGTCATGGGAAAAGAACAGCTCGTAGTTATATTGCGATATTTTGTAGATTCCAAAGTAATGGACCGATTTATAACATACGTGGATGTCAGTTTGGATCGCACAGCTATTTCACTGAGTTTCGTACGTTTGTATGTCCTTGAAGAATATGATTGTTTATCCAAAATAATAGTTGAGGCATGTGACAGCGCGGCAGTTGTCTTGTGAGCAAAACGGTGCCCAAGATAAAATTAGAGAACGTTGTAATTAACCTATTTTGCTTGTTTTTCTGCTTATATTTTAAATGCAATTATTTCCAAGTCGTGTCAATATATAATCAAAGCTAAACGATTTTTCATTATAATTTAAAAAAGCATATCGATTTTTTTTTCATGGTAGAAAAAAGAACTCATTGCGGACAATTCGTCAAGATACCGCGCGTCGTCGAAACACATTATTCTTACGATTCACGTATCGTAAGTGTAATTTCTAAAGAAATTGTAACTTGATTGATTTTTTCGAATAAATAATTGAGAACATTGAAATATGAGAATGTAATAAAGCCATGTCATTTTTGCGTCATTTATAAGAATTTGGTATTATCTATTTTAAATGTTTTTGATCATATTTCCGCAGAAATAAATATTCTTAACAAAACATTATAGAAAAAAATTAAATAGGTTACTGCGTACAGTTTAAAATTTCAGATCTAAATTTTTGGATATTTATAATAATACTGTGTGCATTTACGGTCAGCTTAAAAGAAAACGAAATGTAGTCGACGTGAAAAGTGACCACAAGCATATATTTATTGCAATAATATATAATGTCCTTAACAAGTTCCTAGACCGCCACAGAAATTTAAGATTTAAATATTTTTAAATTACTATCGTTTAGAAATTTTAGTAGATTCAGTATCGTTTTCCCTGATACTCTGCTCATTGATTGATGTTTTTTGAAGTAACTTGAAAATTGCACAATCTCTGGAATACCATGCTTGTGACTTACGGCAAGGTGTCATTGTAAATGCGCCAAATATTATTTTCATCCGCAGCGGCGAAATAGGCCCTGGTTACTGACATGACATGTGTCCGTGATTTCGCATTAAAATAATTTATAAATTAACTATAATTCAACAACGGAGTTGGTAATTTATATTTGCCTACGCTTATTAATTTGTAGGTTACACTGTATAAAATATATTATGTTTATTGTAATCAATAAAATTATTTTAAAAATCTTAATATTGGCTTCAGTTTGAAGTAAAAATGGATTTTGTAAGCCCATGGTTGAACCAATAAAATTTATTGTTTTGCTGTTTAGTCTTCGAATAAATATCTCAATATACATTTTGATAATAAAAACATAAACTTTGTTTTGTTTTCAGTGAAGTGCTCCCTGCGGTGGCGGTGGCCGGGCACGGTTAGGCGGCCCGCCGCCCGACCCGCGGCTGATTAGCGTGCACGAACAATGACTTACATATGATGACACTTGAGAGCCATGCTAATACTATTTATATATCATCTAATCTATAAACTAAGCAAGAGTTAATTTGAGCGTATGCGTGAGTAGAGTTCGAATTGAAGTGTCTTGCTCTGATCTTAGAATGTGGAAGTGCTCTTAGCACTAAACCGCAGTGTAGTCATTCGTAAAGTGAAGATTATTGCAAGTTGGAAGTACGTAAACGATTCATACTATAGACCAATTCCGAAATCTAAGGTGATTAACTGATATAAAACAAATTGTTAAATTACAGATTATAGATAATGTAAGGTTTTCCTTTTAAGAAATTTAGTTAATTTTATATTCAAAAGTTATAAATAAAATAGTATAGTCTGTATAGTCCAATTACATTATTTGTATAAAAAGTGCTTACATGTAAAATGCTTCCATATTCTAAGTTTTGCATTGGCTAGATTGTGATTTCGTAAGACTAGTCTGAGTCTGCCTGAAGCTATTCAAGACGCCGGCGCCGCGTCTCTTCCCGACAGTAATGGACCTAGAGCACATGCCGTGTCGATAAATGTTTGAAACGTCGCAGACAGGTCTCGTCATAGACCTAGTGTTTTGCACTAATATTGTTATAATTAGGTAATTCTGGAGTATATTCTAAATATTAATAAAATTTTTACTAGGCCGTCTTGCTTTGCTATTTAAAATTATCTATGTATATAAGCGATCCTTGTGCAAAAATGCATTTTTTTTTTCAAAAGTACTAGTCTGTATGAATCTGCGGTCGGAATGATCACATTCAAATGTGAAGATGATATTCGATTTTAGAAAATAAAATATTTTATTATGATCACTTAGAGTATTACGAATCCATTTAGGGAATCGGGGAAAAGATATCGAGTCCACGTGGATATTAGTCGGTCATCGAGCTGCTTTAGACGGGACTCGTAGGTTTAGGTGAGGGCGTACATGTAAAGATATGTTTAATCCTAATATGAGGTAACTGTTAACTATCGTCTTTCCTTCTTGCGCTGCTATACTTATCAACGTTTATATTGTTTTTGTTTATGATATTACATCCCAATACATGGTATAATAGTTGAGTCTCGTAACGTGGGTTTTCCAAATACCAATATTTATTTGAGCCGACAAGTAATCGTGAAATCAAATATAGTTAATTCAGCACAAAATATGTATACTGAAACCAATAAGATACTCAAGGTCAATCAAGTCGCCTAATTGATTATGCTAGTGATTCAATTCAAATTATCTCGTACCTTAGAACTTTCAACATAACTACTACGTGTTTTTACTATATAGCGTTACGTCTCATACGAACTTCATCAACACCTTTCTTTTACGAAGAAATCGGCGACCGGTTTCAAGTACTTGGGCTTTAGCGACTTTGCTAATACTGTATAGAATAAAAGAGAAATCGTGCCTCAAACAGTGACCTATCGTTGTGATGTCAATTGAGTGTCGGCCGGTTTCGGGCGGCTGGCCCGCGCCGGACGCCACTACTCCGCTGCTTTAGTATTAATGCAGCTGATCTGCCACGAAACCCAAACAAAACTGAGACCAATATTTGGAACATACCGTCTGCCGTGCTCACGTCACCATTTCATTATCGTTTGCCTCTCTTAATATAAGTACAGTACTACCCGAAAAACTGCCGCTCTAAATTGCCTGGTAATGATGCAATACGCAAGTTCAACGCTCCCGAAACTCTTCGTTTTTCTCCCCGGCCCCCGCATTCCTATTTTGTTTTCCCCAACTTGTTCCAAAACAGGCGAACAATTGTTAGTGTAGCGGTCTTTACAATGACTTTTTTTATCTTCTAAAACTTTTCTTACATAACCTGTCATTCCAAAGAAAGAGGCCACCGTCTTTTTTAGACGCTTCGACGTTTTTACTTGAGTAGGCTACTCTAAACGATATACCCACTGAGCAGACTGTCTTTTAGTTTTGGGATCGTAACAATAAATCCAGCTTTCGTCACCTGTGACCATATCGTATACAGCATTTGAATTACCACCGGTAAATCTTTGCACATTATTTCGTGGCATCAGTTAACTCGACGAAGTTTTAGAGCTTTTATTAAATTATTAGGTGTCCACTCAGTATAAAGCTTCTTGACCGCTAAATGTTCATGAAGGATTTAGTTCACTTGATATATATTGATGTCAAGCTTGTTTGAATCTACTGGTAGGTCACTTTTATGTCAGTCTCTATCATAAGCCGCACAGCACTGATGTTATCTTCGGTCGTCGCCATGGAAGGACGTCCCGCAGATTGTCAATTAGATGAGTGTGACAACGTTTGAACTCCTTAAACCAATTATAAACAGTGGCAAAGAATGGAGCTTCACCATGATGAAGGTCTTTATGAAAGCTCTTCATGATGAGGCTTTTCATGAAAAACCAAAGTCTGATAAAATCTAGGCAAAAAAATCTCCATTATACAACTCTTTAAAGCGAACATCAGAAAAGGGTTTTCACCCTAAAAGTGTTAGTGTTTTTTGGTTGGAATTTTTTGCTACTGCCACGAAAGTGTCCGTCACTGCCACGCCACATGCACTCCCCACGGCATACGTATCCGCCCCTTACTATAGACATATCCTACATATCGTGATTGGGAATATTACCTCGTAACGGATGTTTCATACTAATTGCTATAAATCACCAAATTTCGTTTTGTATGGGTTTCATGGTAGGGGACCTATTCAATTCAACGACACGGTGCCAAACATGAGAAGGTGCCAAGTAGAGATGGGGGCGTGCGCTGCCATCGTGCCCCTTTCTCGCTTCACGCTTTTAGACAAGGTTGCGCTTCTTCAGCAGTGGAAATCGATCGTGAAACTGTAATATGCGTCGGAGTTGTGCTGAGTTCGCGTAGAGCATAAGGGCTGTAGGCCCCTAGTAGCGTAGTGTAAACGAAAGACTGGCTAATGTAACGCGTTCGTTGTAAGTTTGTTAATGGCCCGCCGTCGCTTCGCCGCCCCTCTCCCGCCTTTTCGCAGTGACGTGTCAGTTCGGAAAAATGCGCTAGTATGTCGATGGCCGGCGAGCGGGTCGGCGGCGCGCGACGGGCCTCGGAAGGCAGGTATCTAGCTTGTAACGTAATCCTTGTAAATATTCACGCGTAGGCTATTATTGTATTATTCTGTACATAAGGAAAACACAAACTTTTGAATGTTATCGTAAATATCTGTTTTTCGTGTCACTCCATTTTTAATGAGCTGATCTTTTATTATTTTTGACACAAATTTCCTTAAGTTTACCCCTTCCTTCTTTCTTTTTTAGTAACTATTCAATATTAAATTAAATACTAAATGTCTATAAACATATTATTTAATATGTTATTTATTTAAAATGTATATATTTTTTGACAAAAAATTATATTTACGCATAGCATTGGAAAATTGTGTTTGGCCTATGTTTGCCTATTATATTATACTATAATATTATTGTATGGAGTGTGTGAAGCAAGCCAGACGGAGTCGTTTTTACGTTAAATTTATTTATTGTTTTCTTTTGTACTGATTCCTATATTTTATTCCGATACTTGTGTATTGATATGGTTTCTTACAATGTGCCTATACCGTATTAAAAATGATAACTTGTGGTCCGGCAAAAAAAATTACGCTACCCTCACATTAGAAAAGGGTTGCTGCTGGCCGATAGATATGATATTAAAAATTACAGCTTAGCGCAAAAATCTGATAAATTTATAACGTTTGTATAACAATTTTTTTTCTTGCTCAAAAAATTGCATCTTTCCTCTCAAATATTCGCTGTACCCCGTCATAAGACTTTGAGGGGGTTATGTTATACGAGTCGTAGTCTAAAAGTATATTCGAAAATGGACACAGCAGAATTGTTTGATGCCGTATTTTATATATTATTGATGTAGTTATTGGTCTGAAATGTTGATTTTTTATAATTTTATCCAAAGAGGGATGTGTTCATTTATTGATGTGACAATTTGTTTTATTACGTTTGTTTATTTATACTATGAATGTGAGTTGTAAAATATTTATTTATTGGAATCCAGCGATGCATTTCCGGTACTTGTTTCTTGCAACAGAGTTGTACATTTCTATGTTGATATTATGTGCTCAAAGTGTGATACAGCTCTTCACCCGGTCGGCCGAGCGAGCTATGTTTGCATACTGTACCGAATGAAACGTCAATAAAACTATTATAAAAGGTATTTTAAATTTGTTTTATTTTTATTGCGATTGGACTCTTAACTTTAGCGATAAATTCTAATCGTAGTTCGATTTTATATGCGGGTTAAGTAACCTGTGGACGCGGAGGTTAACCGAAGCGGAAGAAGAAAATTTCTTTATTTTTCTACGTGCATAGATTTTAAATGCCCTTTCAGTAATGTTTCTGGTCTTTCCTTGAATAGTTTTCCATTTTGCATCATCATTTTCTATTTCTAAAAATCCTACCAAAAATCACTTTTCAGCTCCATCACGCGAATAAAATAGAATATAAATAGTTATACCACCGATGTACTGTACCGAGGTAGGCTCTACGAAATATAAATCAGTCACGAAATCAAACCACCAAACTTTCTTTAAAAATTATAAAAGAAAATCGTTTATGTACGTGTTGTTAAGGAAAAGCGTTCCACGCTTTTACGCTCACATATTATACTTTACTTCTTTGGCTCTTTCAGAATAGACTGAGAGAACAGGTTCAAAAATTATTTTTTTTTACTTTTTAATTGAATGACTTTTGAAATGTTTGTATGAATTGAATTGTACTAAATTTAAAATCATTACTATAGTTTAAGACATATTGGTGGCGGTATCGAAATTGAAAACGGAACGGAGAACAGAATCCAGAACCAAGATTGGATCCGAAATTGAAAAGAAGACCGGGGTCAAAATTAACTGTGGGATCGACATCACAATCATAAACCTAATCGGGATAGAAATACAAAAGATAAAGGAATTGTTTGCCTTCCGCTTCGTCCGAATCAGAACCGTGATTGGTACCGGAACCACAATTGAAAGCGGGACTAAATTAAGAACAAGACTGGGGTTGACAACGAGTGTGTTAGCGGAATCATAATAAAAGGTGTGACTGGGAACAGGATCACAATTGAAAGCGGGACTGAGATTAAGAACGGGACTGGGGTTGACAACGAATGTGGGAGCGGAATCAGAATAAAAAGTGTGACTGGGAACAGGATCACAATTGAAAGCGGGACTGAGATTAAGAACGGGACTGGGGTTGACAACGAGTGTGGGAGCGGAATCAGAATAAAAAGTGGACTGGGAACAGGATCACAATTGAAAGTGGACTGATGGACTGGGGACAAATGGGAGTGGAAGGGAAAAAGTGGACTGGGACAAATGGACAACTGGACTGGAATGGACTGGTGTGGAAGGAATAAAGGTGGACTGAGAACATGGAAATGGACTGGAATGGACTGGGGGACAATGGAATGGAATGGAATGGACTGGGAACAGGATCACAATGGAATGGACAGAATGGAATGAGCGGAATCAGAATAAAATGGACTGGGAACAGGATCACAATTGAAAGCGGGACTGAGATTAAGAACGGGACTGGGGTTGACAACGAGTGTGGGAGCGGAATCAGAATAAAAAGTGTGACTGGGATGGGAATCGAAAGCGAGACTGGGCTTGAGATTAACATCGAACGATACAGATGAAAAAATTCATTACATGTCTATTCTAACGGAGCTGCGGACATTAACTATATGAGCACGCCACCCAAGAAAAGGCCGAACGTCTGCCAGGTCAGCTAGTATAGGTGGTATAAAGTACGAAAAAACCTTTTCTGAATCTTATACATCATAAATTACTCTAATTTTAATAACATGTTTTTTTATTATTAAATCATAATAAACCTGTTGATTGTAAACATTTACGTTTTTAGTCAATATAAACCAATATCAATATTCACGTTCACATTCGACGCAAGTCGTAAGTCGTGAAATGGCTGATTGAAAAAAATCATGTTTTACTAAAGTGAGAAATTTAAAAAAATATCTAACATAACAGGTTGAAAACTCACCTTTAGAAACCCCTTAAAAACACCAATTTTAGTGTTTTTTTAGGTTTACCTAAAAATTATCTAACTTTTTCTTATTTTTTATAGTCCTGATCCGTATACGTCATTTGATGATTCAATCATTCGCCACGCACCGGAGCGAATTTGCATTTTCGCTGAAAATAGGACCTCTATTGAAGCGATTAAAAACAACAGCTGACAATTTAAAATTTATAAAGGATTACCTACTCGATCATCTACTAGTAAAATAATATAAATTTTTATGAATATTAAAAATGATGGTATTAAGAATTACCTACTAGTAAATTAATAACATAGATATAGATCTACGATACAATTTACTAGTAGATAATCTATATCTGCGCCGACACACAACAAATCTAGAATGACAACATATTACAAAACAAAAAAAAAGTATTTAAAAATTCTTCTCATATTTTTTGCCATACCTAACTTTCACTATGGTGCATAAAAGACCAAAACTTCATTATGATAACCAAAGCTCGTCGTAAAGCACATTTTAACCGACATCAAGAAAAAAGAAGAGGTTCTATCTTCATCTTATTTTTTATGTATTTTCGACGATAATTTCGTCAATTGTGAACTGATTTCATTTTTTTTAAAGGGTTAACCCTTGAAATAGGCTCATAGTCCCCAAATCAGAATCTGATAATGGGAACCTAGGAAAATCGAGGGAATCCCTCAAATATTATCTATAGCGTGTTTGGACTTTTTTTAGTTATTCAAATTTTTATGTCTGTTAGTTATTATGTCACGCTGTTCAGTTGATGATGAAACCACAGTTTTCCTTAACGGTTAGGAGTTAGGGGATAATACTGGATTTGTCACAAGAAATTACTCTCCAATGGCTAGTAGTAAAACCTAGTAATTTAGTAATAAAAACCTAGTAAAACAGCGATAACAGTAGAAATAAGGTGAATCATTTTAAGGTGAAAGTGAATGAAAATGTGAGTTTTATAAATTGTATCAGCTTTATATTATAAAGAATAAGAATAATTTATACAGTTTGTATATGAATATTTTGATAGTTGCACTTCAACTAAGAATGTAAAGACCCTAGAATTATTACCAGCGAACAATGAATTCAAGATCAGAAAGAACTTTTCCACTTGCTCTGTACAAAACTAAAAGAGATGCCTAGCCGATATTATTAACCATGACTTAATCCACATGTAAAATAGGTAAATGAATTATAAAGTAATAATTACTAATTAACTAAAAAATGTGTAATAAAATAAATTAAAAAAAAACGCCTCCGAAAACTCATTTACATAATTGTTTAAACAGACTTTGAAAAGAACTCATTAGTTGTTTTTGGCGTTGGTTCCAGCTAAAGTAAGGCAAAAGAATATTTAATCTATAAATATGAAATGTTAAATATTGAGTGAAAAAAAAATGAAACCTAAGGAAACACAACTGTCTCTGATTTATTTTTAGTTGATACCGACTCCAAAAACATATAATTTTGTTTAATTCAGTTTTGAAAGCGAATGTTATTTTTTATTATTATTCATAAAGCTTCCATTCACGATGTTTCCCACGTTTACTCCTTTCAATATCATTTTTACTGTCATTCGCAAACAGAAAAACTCATTCACTTGTTTACTCTCTCACCGCTCATAGATAAATCGCGTTCAGACATGCTTTCACTTCTATTAAATCCTGTGACTTTAGTTTTGTTGACATTTACTTACATATCTTTTTTCTTGACAAATTCATTAATTTTAATTACCTACAATCACCTCGATTTGAGGCGCAAGTATTACTTCGTTATCCACACATAGGAGGCATTTGGCAGATAGCTTACCTATTCCTATTCCACACTAATATTTTTAAATCATGGACAGTCATCCATGAATATAATGAGCAGTCATCGTATGGCTATGAAACCCTGGCTGACATTTCTACGGATGTCGATTCAATCAGTGTAAGCCCCGTTTATTTTGAGGCATACATTTGACCGTCTATATGAAGATTATAGTACCTTTACCAATCCACTATCCACAACTTGCATGGATAAGGGTTCTCAAGATCATTATCTCCCAGTTTATTAATAAGCACTTTCCAGGTCTATGAAAGTACAGAACATCTTTTGGTCCTTGGTCTTCTAAATTCTAAAAATTGCAGGAAAATAAAAATTCTTCCTTGGTATTCTACAGGGAAAAGCTTAGTCTGTATATCCCATTCCTTTTCATAATCCTGCTTGTACTTTCTAGTTTTTACTTTCAGTCTCTTTTAATAATAACATTTGCATGTAGTTTGCCAACAACGCCGAAGAGACTTATAGGACAGTAATTACTCATACTATGTATATATGTACTTTATTTTTATTTATTTGTTTTGTTTATTTAAATTATTTGATTTGTTTATTTAAATGAGGAAAGTTATATCTACAACGAAAACGTTTTAAAAAATCTTAGTAAATTTTTGAATAATCTTGAATATTATTTCAGATACTTAACTGTAACGCGTACTCAAATGTATAAGTTATTACGTATTTATATATTAATTTAAAGTGCATTTCACTAACTTGAGAAACAACTACTGAATTATTTTTCGTAAATCTGCTGTGATCCCTTCTCTTTATAGAGATGTACAATGACTGCTTTGCACTTTGCAAAAAGTCGTAGGTACCCTACGACTTTTTCAGCATTTATTAAAGAGCTGTTACAGCAGGTTTGCCACTGTACCTCCACCACCCCTCAGCATCTCTGACGCAACCCTGTCATATCCGGTAGCTTTTCCAGTTACAAAAATTTTATTGCTTATCCCATTACTCTTCCCATCTTAATTTCATTTTCAGTGTCATCTGTATTAATTTATGCAGTAGCACTAACATTATCGTCTGCAATTACATCCTTCATTTAAAACACTTTCAAAATTAAACTTCCAACGCTCTTTTATATGGTTTTCGTCATTCAGTAAATATCCATTGTAATCTCCAATTCCATTTAAACAGGATGTCTGGAAATTGCCTTTGTTGTTCTACACAAGAAAAGTGTTTGGTTTGCCTATAAATTATTCGAAAATCTCCTGCTATAACCTTCTTTTACCTCATTATTTCTTATTTTTACCTATGCATTAGCTCTCTGCAATTTTACGTGCGATTTCTGCCACTCTTTTCACTACGTAGTTGATCTTTGTAGACAATAAATCTTGCCACCTTTTCCTATTTTCACACCCTTACTTTGAAATTCCTTTCATCATCATCATTCTTTCTAACATTTATTTTTTTATTCACTCCACTTACCTTTTTCGCAGCAATTTCGTTACCTTCCACAATTCGTCAAACATTGATATTGTTAGATTTTATCGTTCTAAAAGTATGATAAAAGTATGTTTTGTATTTGTTTATATACCTTAATCCTGAAATTTAATTTTTAGTTTATGCAGACTTCAAATAATTTAATCTACGAAACGTGCGTATTGAAATTAAACAACATTTATAAAATTTTAGTTATATTAAGAAAGGGAATTTATGAAACTTAAAAAGACATTCTGTAAATTGAATAATTTCTACAGAGATATATATATATATATATACGAAAATTTCATTAAAACAAAAATATAGATTTTAATAACTATATTTAAGCACGTAAAACGCACAATTAAATATGGCGATAACGAATTATATATAACTATATTAATGAAGTTAATAGTAGTTATGTTCGGATCTTCTTAGCATTTTTTTTTTTCAATACTCTATAGACATACAATGATTATGTTCACAGTTTACAAATCAAAAAGCTACCATTAAAGATTTCATTTCACGAAGTATTAATGGGGATATCACTCGTCATCTTGACCGAAGAAGAAGGTACCGAACGGATTCATTTCGTAACTTCGTAGCGGTGGGATGTCGGGGTCGCGCGCGGCCGCGGGGCGGGAGGTGGACGCGGCGGCGGGGCCGTCCGCGCCGCCGTCGACACCCGACTCCGTCGAAGCCGACGGGGCGGATTGTTCCTTTGCAGCGAAGCGCTGCCGATGAGGCGCAGGGTCTACACGCACGACACCGGTGTCGAATAGAATCGGGACGTCTCCCATGAACCTATCACTGTTGTACGTGAAACTAAACTTCTCTAAGTCTGTCAGTTGGAGACGATCGTGGTAATCGTAGTCCTCTTCGTTGCGGACGGCACGCGAACGGTGAATAGCGTTCGTTTCGACGCGTCGGGGAGGATGACTCCTATTTGGACGCGTCCGGCGACCGTCCGTCGGCGGCATGTCGTGGTCGACGACATACGACACCTCGCCGTAGCCGTCGCCCCGGTGGATGACCGATACCGCCGCGGCCGCGGCGCGGGGCGTAGCAGTCGGTGGTTCTTCGTCGCGCCGGTCTACAGGCGGCCATCGTTCGATAGAGTTCTTACTTCGTTTTCTTAGATTGTCCATTGTCGCAAAGTTGACGGCCGTATACAATCGCTCCTCGAAAGGGTCGTGATGCTTTTGCGTTTGCTGAGGCGGAAGGTAATATTGTGCGGGAGGCTGGACGAGCGCCGAACGCGGGCCGGGCCTCGGGCGTTCCTCGTGAAGAGACGTCTTCTCTGTGTCCCAAACGGTCCACGGTATGAACTCGCCGTCATTATGAGCTAATGATTCCACCGTATCATAGTACATGACGTTGTTGTCGTTCGTTTTCTTCACGAGTAAGACGACCCTCTGCGGTACTTTCTGTGCGGCTATTTCAAACGGTCGCGGTGTAGCCGTAAAAACTGCCCGATTCGTATATTCAGAGTCGAGAGGCCCAGGGACAGTGGTGAGCGCATTTCTCGACGTCGTGGTCGTGGCAAAGCTCGAGCCCGTGGCGGTTGTGGCGGTGGTCGTAAAAATCGGTGTTGTCGTGACGTAGTCTGCGGCCTTATCGGTTTCTTTAGATTTCTGTCCCTTGGAGCTCTCCGCCGTCGGCCTGACGAGCTTTTTCTTGGATTTCCGGAGCTCACTGAGCTTCTCTAGCCTCTGCCTCAATTCTAGTTCTGTGCGGTTTTCTTTCACATTCGCGGTTCCCGAGTCCGCCTCAGTTCTGTTTTTCAGTACGTCCGTAAGCGGTTTAGACGCATTAGCCTTCGCCTTGTAAACGATGCCTAAAGAACTGATGCTTTGATTCCTCCACGTGTTGTCATTTGGATCTCTTCTAAATGGCTTCGGCGAAGAAACTTCCAACTTTTTGAATCTTTTGTAGCTCGGACTAACCGGGTATAAATTGGGTACTTTAGTTTTATTTTCTATACTAACGATATTTTTCGAAGATGGTATTTTAGGAACACCAAAATTTGATTTAGCCAACCCCTTATCATTGGCAACATGTTCCTTTTTGACTGCGTGCCTAGTGGTTTTATTTTCGTATTTACTTGAAATTACACCGTCTTGAGGATATATTGATGTAGTATGTTCGATTGTATATATAGTCTGAAAAAAAAGGATATATTAATTGTATCAATAAAACTGAGACAACGAAGTACAATAAAATTTTTTGATTATTAAAATAAATGGATTTCTATTCAATAATAATTATGCAGAGTTTTATAATTATACACTCACACAGTTATTAATAAATAGAAGAAATAAATACCAACAAAATAAAAAGTTGAAAATGAGAAGTTGTTAATGAGAAGTTGTTAATGAGAATCTTAAATTCACAAAGTTCTAAATGTATTTCTTAACATCTTGATACTCGTTGTCTCTTACATATACTATATAATTAATAATTACCGTTAAATAAATATTTTATGAGGTTGAAATTCGTCAACATGAATTCTATGAGAGACACCCGCGAAATGCATTCAGTGAAGTGGAGAGAGTTCCAAAACATATTTCAAAAAAATACTCTTTGACCACATTACACTAATGTTATTTTATTTCATTTTTTTTTTTAGAAAACGTAATAATATTTTTAATATGAAATTTCTGTCATAAAACAAAATTTTTGATAGTTTTGCGATTCTAGAGGTAATTTATTTTATAAAACCACATTTTCACTCCAAAGCGTGTCTTCTAATACTTTTATCAGATAACTCGTCACAAATCTAGATCTATATTGTTCACCAAAGCTAGTTCCTACTGTACTAGCTTTTGTCCACGGTTTCACCCGCGTAGGCATAAAATGATAAAAATTCTTTTTTGGATAAGGTTTGCATAAAATCCGTTCTTAATGAGTGTCTACGTCCTGAAGAGAGTAACTATGCCGAATTTGAATTGAATCAGACCAATAGTTTCGGAGATCTCGTGAGGTCATACAGTCAGTCAGTGGTATTTCGCTTATATGTATAAAGAGAGCAATTTCGTTTTTAATTTTTGCGTATTTTTCCTTTACTTTTCCCGTATTTCTACAATATTTTAAATTATTTAAAACAGATTGTATACTACAAATCAGAAAAATAATTTATGTGAAACTTTCGTACCGGCAATATTTGAGTCTCCGATGTGAATTCATCGTTTAGGTCATGTTCCCTGTTTTCTGAGTTAATTTCAATTTTTTCGTTCAATCCGCCATTTTTCAATTTAACAAAACTTTCAATCTTTGATGATCTTATACTTTGTGGCCTAAAAATTCTATGGCCATCTCTAGAGAGATGGAGTATATCTCCTTTCATAGGGTCTGTACCCCCGTTTGTAGATTTGCTGTGATTCATTTTAAATAAATTAATTCTCTGATTATCATAATAATCCATTGTTGCTTCTTGGATTCTATTTGTATATATATTACTATTTCCTGATTTATTTACCTTAAGCGGATCGTCAATCACGATAGAATTGGCTGTTTGATCTAATTCTATTCCCAAAAGATTTTGATAGTGCGTATTGTTTTCAAATATAATTTTTTTTTGAGGTATTTCTAAATTCATGTCTTGCGAACGCGAGATATTGTTGCTTTTATTGTCAATATTCCACTGTTGGCTTCCATAAGTTTGTAAATTAATATTTGCCGTTATTTCTTTTTTTTCCTCGAACGTACTAACGCTATGCTCATAATTGGTTAGGTTACTTATTTCTGTGCTCGCTTTGTTTGATATTTCCAAAATATGGTTTTTCATATTATCATGATCATTTGCATTATTTGAACTATGATTATTTGTATCAGTTTCCATTTGAGCCGCATTTATTTCCAAAGTAAACTCTTCGGGGTCAATTCGTATAACGGTCACATTAGGTTTTTCTGAAAACGACTTTCTTTCAAAGTCTTCTGACAATACCGGGACATTTTTTTTTGTGTCCAAAATTTTTGGGAGCTCAGTTGATGATAAATCGAAATCAGTAAAAGCTACATATGATCTCGCTGATAGCAGAGTTGTCAAAAGTTGAGGTACCATCTGACTAGGAGTTGTTGATACTTTTTGGTTGTTATTGTCGTTATCATTTATTCCAAAATATTTATCGTGCTTAAAATGTTCAGTTGAACTCAGCGGTGTCGGTGCAAATATTTCTAATGATGTTTTTAACTTATCTGGTTTTTTAATGGTGGTCTTTTCATAGTCGATCGATGGCCTCTGCTCTTTATCCATATGATTCAGCCTTTTTTCCTGAAAAATGAAAGAAATTATTTTTTAAAATAAAACACTAATTACTTTCTACATATACTTTTTCTTATTATAAAACACCTGTATCAAATTAATCTTCAAATAATGAAACATTATATGCAATATGGAACCGATCGTATATATTTTCGCAAATATTCATAATCTCCTTCTTTTTAGAACAATTTTGCCAAAGTAACTATAACAAAAGTATATCATTGAAAATATTCTTATAAATTAATATAGACATAACCTTACAAAATTCTCGGCCAGACTGAAGCGCGAGCGACATGCGCTGTCGCCAACCGTCGTCGGTTGGCGATGTCTAGTCATTTACCTACAAATGACACTTGATATTGTCAGGTGATGTAAAGGTCGCCGTAGGTATTATTACGTTAGGCTCTGATTTTCCATATGTGTTCAACTCACCTCTAACCAAACAAGACAAACTAAGGCAAATTCTCGCAAAAACGATACACAGCACGCAATATTACTGGAGAATTCACATCTCGTTGACTGTCGGGATAAGTTTCTCTATAAATTCTTGGAGCCGCATCAATATCACCTCTGCGAACTCCCCAACAATAAGTCATGTTTGTATATTCAATAACAGTGAAAGGCGTTGTTATTAAACACTTAAATATTAATCACACGCAAGCTTAGTTTTAAAAATATCAATATCGGAAACATAACACTTATACTAACAAAACATCAACTTGTTGTTGAACTTCGTCGTGTAAATTCAACGACAAGCACGCGCATACAGGCGTCCGCCTACCGCACGCGTCTGGGTCACGGGATCGACTGCAGGCGGCTGAAGGCCGAAATGTACAACTGGGGGTTTAAAGGGCAGAAGGCGCAACATCAGGCACTTGTTTTTTTCAGTGGGTTGTCGGTGCGAATTTTTTATGTACATATTCTATACTATTTTTTTTAGAAACGGCTATTTCTATGACTATGGTTTTTTTGACAAAGTTGTTCTAAAAAAGAAGGAAATTATAAATATTTAGGGAAAGATGCATGATTAATTCCATACAGTATATACACGATGGTGAAGTTGTTTTAGTACCAATTCGATTGTATGTGCAAGCTTTATGAATATATTAAGGATTTTCTTTCATACTCCACATGTAACTCATTTTTGTAGGAGAGCTGGCACCAATTTTTGGGTAGGTATTTGAGGTAAGCTGAAAACTTGTCCTATACCTCTCCTATTATACGCCAACACGGAGCTGCAGACCTGGCTGGTGAGTAGCTAGGCTAAATTAACCCCTACATTTTAAAAAATATTTGTTTTTTTTTCCAAAAATATATTTGAGGCAATATGCAATTTTTACATGTTATAGTTTTAAGTTTAAAGAATAAGAAAAAAAATAAGCCAGACGATTTAGTCGGGATTTTAACATTGCCAGACGCGTGCAAAAATATTTTACATAGAAATATTAAAAAAAAGTGTGTGTGTATTAGTGTACACACGTAAGAAGTGAAACTTCTTTATGACATCATTTTTCGAAAAAAGATTTACTATTTACAACTTCACAGAAATTGGTTGAATAAAGCTAAATTAGATAAAGTTTATGCAAAAGGCTTTTATTATCATAGACATGGATACAAAAATAATACAATTATTTCACCTTTCTGCTACTAAGATTATCCCTTTCCAACCGAGTTGATATAATAGTGAGTTTCGACTTTGAAAATTCTACAGAAAATTTAAACCTCATTTTCGGAACGCAATCGACGTCGATCGATCGTGACCCTATCGCTGAACGAAATAAAAATACTTGTGTTGCTCGGGCGCATGTTTGAACATGTCAGTCGCCAGAATATCCTACGGGATGGCGGCGTTTTGGCTCCTCCACTCGCTCGCGTAAGTAGTTACGATTTTTATAATTACAAGATGTTTTCGTAAAATTTATTATGTAATCAGATAGATAATACTATGCTTTAGAATTATGACTATTTGGTATGTATATTCTAATGTTAGTTTCTACATAAACTTCTTGTAAATTTTAACACGCACAATCGTGGCACTCAGGTTGTACCGCGTAATATTGATTGAAAATATTTTTGTTTGCTGTACTGTTAAAGACACGATTAAAACAGTTGTTATTTTTATTTTTAGGGGCTTCTCTTACGGATAACTATATATCTGAATTGTTGAACAACAGAGACGTCTCAGAAATTGAAGATTTCGATATTGACGAGGACGACTTCGATTTAGAGCCTAACATTTTGTTCGCGCTAGCTGCTGAGGAAGACTGTTCTAGTGGAAGAACAGGATGATAAGCAGGATGTAATAGAAGATGAGTCATCATCCATCTCTGAGTCAGTAGTGGAGCCCCCGGAGGCGCCTATCATTCCACCATCAATACCTTCTGGACGAACAACAAGACAAGGACCTCAAGACAAGGAAGGTCAGTTTCTGTTTCATCTTCAACACAAGATCCCGAGTAACCTGTGGAAGAAGTTCTCGTGGAGGGGCTGTGTCTACCTTAAGTACTACCAGGAGAAGGGTATAGAAGCAGGTCCCGTTCGAAGATGGTCCGCACAACTACATGCCTATACCTACAAAACCAGTACAACGACCGGTTGATTATTTTCGCGACTACTTTGATGATGATTTCATAGAAAAAATTTCTCATTGTACTAATCTATATTATCTGCGATCTACTGGCCGTGAGCTCAAGTGTACAAGCACCGAAATTACTAAATTACTTGCTATACATATAATCATGGGCTGCGTGCCTTACCCCGGTTGCCTATGTATTGAGAGCTGGTACGAAGTTGGGTTTAATCTGCAACATAATGTCAAGAGATCGATTTTGACGCTGCGTAATGCACTCCATGTGGTAGAAGGTGATTCAGCTCCTGACAGCGAAAGGGTAACGTTTTATGGAAGGTCCAACCGATGATTGATAAAGTGAAAGACACCTTTAATAAACTGGAAAGGGTGCGGGATTTTACTCCATCGACGAGCAAATGATACCATTTACCGGTCGCTGTAAATTACGCCAGGTGGTTAAAAACAAACCAAGACCTGTTGGGCTGAAAAACTTTGTAATGACTACAAGCGAAGGCCTAATGCTCGACTTCGCTATTTATGAAAGTGCTAAAACTATGTTTGGTGAGTCGAATCTGGGTCTTGGACCGTCTGTTATCCTGAGCTTGGCTAAAAGAATTCCTCCTGGCAGTTGTGTTTACCACGACCGGTATTTTACTACCGTACCTTTGATTGAAGAAATGGAGAAATTAAATCTGCACTCCACAGGTACAATAATGCAGAATAGAATCCCTGACCGAGCAACGATCAAATTTAAGAAAGATTCTGCAATGCGTCGTGGAGTGTCAACAGTTTGTTTGTGAACCTACAGTATTAGTAAAATGGAAGGATAACAAATCAGTACTTCTTGCATCAAACTGTACCGGGGCTAGTCACACCACGTCTGTGAAAAGATGGGATAAAACTAGTAACAGCGAAGAGATACGACGGTTATGAGCACTATCCCATTAGCGATGACATCAAGGCTCCGCGGACCTGTAGAATGGAAAACTGTGAAAGTCGGTCAAAAATAAAATGTGAGAAATGTGACGTGTACTTATGCCTGTCTCGCGATAAAGACTGTTTTAAAAGTTATCATATAGGCTCGGCTTGAATTTTTCTTTATCCACTTACGGATTATTTACATATTTTTTATATTCTCCTAGTTATTTGTTTAATTTTGATCTCAACATTAAAGACACAAGGTGTCGTATCATTTTTATGGTTCCTAAAGTACAAAGAATGTACCTAAATTAGTAATTTTTAGTTAAGTTTCTAAAAAAAATACTTCCAAGTCTGATTAAAATTAATAAATATTGATTTTAAAGCTTGTTTTTATTTATTTACATTTCTAATATTTTACCGAATAATAATTCCGAAATCCGGATATGTTCTGTACGACACTCACGATCGTGCGAGTTACAAATTATTCCTGAATCTCACGACCATGAGGGTATGATTGTCGGAGACCAGCTCCAGCTAGATTTTTTTTTATATTTTTCTCGAGCACTATGGACATAATGTTACCCCTTACATAGCATTTTATCTTGAAACTAGAGAATTCATAGTCCCGGTTGTAAAGGGTTATAGCATTTCATTAATTATAATAGAATTATTACTATTATTGTTATCGTTATTATATATTTTTGTAATTAATGGCTTAACTCACTGATATTTACAATCAAAAACTAAGGTTAACCTGAAATAACCTTAAAAAAATGTAACTACTCAAAACGGGCCGCAAAATACATTGGAGACATTTACCAATCCCTACTCCGCTGGAGAAAGTATACTTCGAATCACGCGTGGTAGGGATAAGAAAAAGATGGCGCGTAACGGAAAAATGTGATGCGTAACGAAAAAATGTTACACTAAATTTTTTTCCAACCCCGATAAAAAAGTTTCACTTCAAAAATGTATTTGAGGCAACTTGAAATTTTAATAGTGTATTATTTATAAGTAAAAAATAAGTTCTCGAAAAGACAGATCGTTTCGGTAGGACTTTCTACCTGCCAGGTGATCTAACAGATTATGTATAGGTGCGAGTGCGTAGCGCTATAGACAAGCTGCAGAGTGAGAGAGAGCGTTTATCGGCAGCTGTCTGCGTTGCTGCTTGCCGCGTTACTATTGGCTCTTGCGAGGTCATGTGACTTACAATAGCCATGAGGTTTTTGATCTGTCTTTTTGAATTATTGTTTTTGTGAACGTAGTTCGCAATACATGAGTGCCAAATGTAATTATTGATGTGACAAGTATGACAAATATATAGCTCACCTGGCGCAGTTGAGTATTCATCGACGGTAGGCTATTAATGCCATCGGTCTCATTATACTCTCCTTTCTTTTGTAGACCCTCAAGGACTTCGTGACCGCTTGTAACGTTTAAATTATGTTTCTTGTTTACAGGAATCGCGATATGTTCTACGTAATCAGAGATCTCTTTTTCTGTTTTCGAAATATTGTCAATACTCACTGAAGGTACAATTTCAATCAGTTCGAACGTTTCGCTTTGATTCGTGGCTCTCGTTCCATCGCCCTTGTTAGCTCCGGCGTCGTTATAGTCGGATGTGTGAGCTACATTCCCCTTATTTGTCGACGCTACGTTCGTTTCTTGACTTCCTTCATGTTTGTGAACAACCTCTGAATCAATCTTCGGGTCGTACTTTAAGAATCCATCGTTCGCGATATCCTTGGAATGTAATTCAAATTTTCCTATTTCTTCTTCTGGAAACACTTTGGGCACAATCGAAGCTTCATTCCCTTTACCGACCTCGCCAATGCCGCTGGACTCATTTAAATCCACTTTTGTTCTCCTACTCGCTGTCGAATGTTCCAAAGATAAATTAATAAATCTGTTTGGAGCCTTTTTCTCCTCGTTAATATGTAAAAAAATATCATCATCGATCGGCTTGTAAGTCGCATTAGGAAAATTGTTGTTAGAATCGCTGCTGGCGTTTATGTCTTTTCGGTTCACGTAAAAAGCGTTGCTTGAAATAAACGAAGCAAACAGCAAAATTGCAAATGTTATTCTGAAACAACACAATATTTTACGTTAAATTATGTAAATGAATGAATTGATAACAAAATTTCATTTCCTATTTACAAATGTGAATCACTCAAACGTAAGCATGTTTAAAATATCTTTACGTTTTTGAACATTGTAACGTAATTAAATGCATTAAAACATAATTAAACGCATTTAGTATGCGTTCTAATAGAAAAGGTTTTATTTATACTAGTGAATTTATTTTAATTGATTCTATTCGGAATTACTGATAATCTATAACTTGGAACTTCATTTGCTTTTGTGCACGTTTTATTCCAAAAAGAGCGCGTAATCAATATTAGAATTTAAATGAAAAAATAAAAACGAAAATTTGCGCTACACCTGAAAAATTTCTAAAATATTAAAGACAATCCACGTAACGGCAGTAGCAATAGTTTTCTTGAATAGGTGATGCATGTAGGTAGGCATAATCATCCATGGTATAACAATAAAATTATGCGAACTCGGCAATTCTTCCTCGAACCCGACGCGTGCTCGCCGGATTTCTCATAACCGATCCAGCAACGTCCATTTCCATTGACTAACTAAATCTCCAACTTACGCAAGAGAAATATAACATATCCTGCGTGTTTTGATAGATAATCGACAGTAATTAACAACAGGAACCACGTCTGATTGACTTCAGCCTGCTCGTTGCAGGCGTCGCACCGCGCCGCGACCCACAAACTTACGTTCTATCGATAACGTTATGTACTATATATGATCGTCCTTTTCCTGTTCTATAAGAATATAAAATAAACAAATGATAAACATATCGAGTCCACAAGACATATCTACTACATATATAATAATTTATATTATAATTATTTTAAGGAAAAACGAGTATGTGAGCCATCAGAGAGTAGGCGATCACAGACGTCCATGGTCGTCCGCAGCTCCAAGGGGTTGCCGGCCTTTTAAAAATGAATTTACGCTCTTTTCTTGAAAATCTCTTGTCGTAATCATTAGGAATAACGCTGTTGGTACATTATTCCATATTTTAATAAGATTGATAATTTGTTTTTGACTCATTTTTGCTCTCAAATATTTTTTTTTTTTGCACAGAAAGTCTATTTGTTGAAACAGCGACCTAGACAGGAATCTCTTTATCTATATCTCTTTATCCCTTTCGGTACTGTGAGAAGGATAGTTCATCCAGAGCCTTTTTTCGCGGGCGTCATGTTAGGGCCGCTGGAATGGTTAATCACGAAATTTGTTGATATTACTCTTCAGAACATGATTATTTCATTAAAATTCTAAAGCGATATATACAATATAATACTAAAATTATTATTATATAATATTAGATGAAAACGAAATATGTATTAGGATATATCCTTCAACTCTAGTATTGCTCTGTTCACGGAATTAATTACTCGCCTCATGATATGCCCTTATACTCAGTGGCGTCGCTAGCCTGGGTGTCACCCGGGGCGGATTTGAAGTGACAGCCTAAAAATACATGCATTAATGTTTTTGGAAGAAAACGCTATGAAAACGAATTTGTTTCTATTCTCTTTTAACATTATTTGATGAAGTAGGAGTTAAGAAATTACCTGAATTAGTTGAGATTGCGACAGAACCGAACTGATACTGATCATTTTTGTTCTTCGATCTTTTTTCAATTTATCAAGTACATCTTATACCATTTTATTTTTATTAGCATAGACTTTGCTTTTTAAAGCTTCGCTTCGGCCTAATAACTTGTTCTTACTAGCCGTGGAGTTATGAACTATTATTACCGTGGCCTCCCTTGAAACTTTCATAACTCCATGTTACTACCTAATCCTTCAAAACTTCTCAATTTTCTAAAGTAAATATTTATGTTGACTTTTGGTATTAAAAAGTCTTACACTTTTACAGTAGATTTTGTAATTTAACTTCACCCGAAGAGCTTCTCATTCATTTTATTGTTCCGAACAATTGAGCATTGCAATGGAGCCATCACAGCGTCACTAATGGTAGGCACGATTTTAAAACCATCACCTACGTGACTTCATCGTATATACCTAACTTTCAAATACATTTGTTAATTTTTTTTATCAATATTTATTAAATGTAACAATGAATATGATAATTTATAAAATGGTATCAAAGTGATTTGCATAAATATGCAATATTACAATTCTTTAGTTTTGGCGATGAGTGTACATGAAAAAGAAACAAATTTTGTAATCAGTATCTTATATCAAGATATGCCAGTGCGAAAACATTACAGTTTATAGTTTAAAGAATCTTTATTTCCATGAGAACATTATTACATTCACTTGCCATGGAAATTATACAAGGTTGTAATTTACATCACTGCTGAACGGCAACAACTTGAAATGAAACATATAAATTACATTGTCCATATTCGCAGTCCGACGAAAATTTAATTAATTATTCACACTAATTTTATACTCTCGATTAGAAGCGTGTGGTAGATATATTTTTAATTTCAGAAATGTTATTGAACTTTAGATTAAAACAAATTCTTAATATTTTTTTCTTCATTATTCAGCCATAACAACCGATTTAGATCTGACAGAAAAATATTTTATTCATTTCGAAGATATTCACGTAGAAACGTGAATGCTCGTGAAGGAAACCATCGACGATCTCCGACTATCCCGTATTGAAACTATCAAGACCTAAAGTAATTTAATTATGATTTAATTTTATATATATATTTTTTTTTGATTATTCATAATTACTTACATGCTACATAATAATGTGTTTGCAACACAATCTAAATATACAGAAATGAAAATTTAGATTATATTATAAACAAATTACTTTTTTTTTATTTTCTTTTAATGATAGTGTCTGTGTTCATTGACGGGGCAAGACGTTTATAATAAAAGGTGCGGAGTACGATAAATATGAAATTCGTGTATTGTAGACATTATTGAGAACAAAAGTCTATAGTAGCCGCGACAGCGGGGAAATATGAAATTAAAAGAGGAAATACAGTCAGTGAACGAACTGCACAGCGTTGGGTTAATCGTTTTAATAGTAGATATTTGACGCTGGTCAATATGGCATAATAGATATTTATTCTCCTACTATTCGCCCACCTGTATGGGATATTGAGGCTACAAAGGGAGCAGTAGAAACCCAACTTAGTACCAGCGCCCGCCGATTATCGGACTCCCTTAGACCTTCTAAAGACACCACACATCGCCACTTGAAATCTACTTATAATAGTTGTCGAATTAAACGAGATTCAAGCGAAACGTCGAGCAAAAGTGTGCAGACAGATCCTTATCCTGCAGAAAGATGATAATTTATTAAACGCATTGTTAGTTATGATGAAAAATGAATTTATACACAATCTAAACATAAAAATTCAGTGGTCAAACAAAGATCAATTACAGGAACCCGTCATGAAGAACGGTCGATTCGAAACGAAAGTCTTATTTGTCTGGTGGTCTTTTTATTTTGTTTTTTATTGTTACTTTTAATTTTGTTGTTATTATAAATATAGTGTACTTTGAAATCATACAAAGTGCAAAGCTAACCCGATTGTATGAGGTTTTGTCGTAGAAATATCCAGATTTAATAAACCGAAAACGGGTGCTTTTGTAACACGACAATGCTAGTCCACATACTGCAATAGTTACGCGGGATAAGATCGAAGGGCTAGGTGGTATTGAACTCCTGCCACAACCAGTACTTAGTCCGGATCTTATAGCGGCAGGTCATCTTCATGGAAATTTCGTTCGTGAAATAAATTTAAGTTCAAAGAAGATGTTAAAAATGCAGTCCGGGAATTCTTTGCATCTAAACCCAAGGAATGATCTCAGAGAGCTTCCTGAGCGTTGGTTTAAGATCATAGAATACTATGA
Organism: Eumeta japonica; assembly: GCA_005406025.1. Taxonomy (NCBI): domain Eukaryota; kingdom Metazoa; phylum Arthropoda; class Insecta; order Lepidoptera; family Psychidae; genus Eumeta; species Eumeta japonica. Next base: position 181,591 of record BGZK01000354.1, on the reverse strand, counting down.
TCTAAAGTCTGAATAATAAGGTTTGCTTCTTGTATAATAGTTAATAAAGTGAACTTCAAAACCCAACATTATTTATGAGACACCTTAAAAATAAACATGTAATTTAAACACGTAATTATGCACGTGTGTTAAGATTGCATTCAATAAAACATAGAAGAATTTAGGATTCAAATTTAAAATCTTTTTTTTTATTTAAAAAGATATTCTACCTCGTTTTTTTTCTATAAAAATGCTGAATGACATTTTAAATAAACTCCTTTTACAAAATTGACTTTATATTAATGTATTTCTCAAGAAAAATATTTTTTTGTAATTTAAATTTTTTCGAATATGTCCTTCACTTTCTACCTGCTCAGCATATCCGACACTGTTCTTTGTAGCACAGGCAAACATTACAATTAAACATTTTTCTGGGTCTGTTATTTGAATTTAGACAAGTTACTACCTCTCCGCCCGAGATTTCGTCACGGGGACATCAATTGTACTCGTTCATTTTCTATATGGACTGATCTTGCCAAAAATCTTAATTTCATTCACACTACAATGCTGCTCCGGTTTCCGTATTAAATAAGATATATTACTCAGGAAGAGTGTAGTTTTCCATGAGTAAAGGAAGTTTTAGCATCGGTGCAGTAATTGCGATCGACGATATACAGACACGCGGACGAAGTAGATGACAAATGCTATCGGGTATAATACAAAAATCTCGTCCATTAAACATCGCCAAACTTGGCACACCTAAATATGACAGGTTCGGCGATGATCGGTCAGTCTTGGAGTTAGCGACTGCATATATACAAACGTACATCAGAGAATAGCCAATCTGCCTGAACGTTAAAATTCTTCCCACGGTAGAGTCAATGGCTGTACTCTATAACAATAAACTTTTGTGCGTCGAACGATACCTACGCATTTTGTTCACACTCTAATCAAAAAGTGATTAGAAGATTTTTTATCGAATTTTACAGAAATGTGATGGCTGGTATGAGAGAAAAATTAAGAAAACATTAGTGAAATTACATAGTTTTTACACTTTAAAACATATTTGCATGACGCTATAAGCACCTTGGCCCTATTGCCGTGTACCACGTATCTACGGAGTGGCATAACGTAACTAAACATGTCACACTTCACGGCTAGGATTCCTACGCCATTATAATGTCGTTAATGTGGAGCGCCCGCGCCGCCGATGCATCGTCACATTCTCGATGCGGTGTCCATGAGGAAATCTAATATAGATCTAAATCTAAGAATCAAAGTACAAACGTAGTTTTCTTATAATTACGATATATAAACTTTATAAGTTTTTATCATAAATTCGAATCGTATCGTATCGTAAATATATTTTTTTTTTGTGGAATACGTGTTTGTATTACGTAGGAATACTTTCGATATACTAACAATTTGTATATAAGATACATATAAATTACTACGTTGGATAGTTTTTAGGAATATATTTTAAATAACAAATCTCAAAGACTGATTTAGAAATTTTTGTTTACATCATTCTTATCACCCCAATGCTGAAGCGTACCTTTTCACAATCCATTTTAGGGTTCCGTACCTCTAAAGAAAAAGAAAATCATTTCGATGTCCGTCTGTCCTTTTGTCTGACAAAACCCTTTTTCTCAGAAAGTGAGGAGGAATCAAGTTGAAGTTAACATCAAATACTGTAGTACCTATATATGTGTGTGTATATATACATATATGTAAGTCGATTTGTGTATGTGGGTATATATGTTCTCAGTGAATTCCAAAACGGCGAGATGGATTTTAATGAAATTTTCAGATTACCTCAGCGGGTGATTCTGTGAAGTTTGGTAATAATCGGCTCCACAGATTTTTTTTGGTATGTTTATATCAGATTTTCTCTACAAATTAATATAAAATTAGATTGTTTCTACTTTTCTTTTATTATTGAACATTCGCAATTAAAAGAAATTTTGTAGCGATCGGATCAACAGAACATTTTTTGGTTTTTTGACAATTTTGTTATGTTTTTCCTACAAATTAATACATATTTTTTACTGGACCTAGCAAGGCACTATACCTATAGCTATATGCTAAAACTTGGTCACACGACCGCTCCCATCCATCCACCAGACGTCATCTGGCTGTAGATAATTGCTACTACCCGTGCGAGTTCAGATCGTGTCGCCAGTAGATGTAAGCTGAGCCTCTGAGATTTTATTTAAAACCTTGGAGACGGTTTATTTCAGGTATTATTACATAAAATACATTGTAACTATTAATAACTTATCATTGTCATCAAAATAACAGTTACGACTTTAGGTGTAAAACCACTGTTGTATAAAACTACGACATAAGTCGGAATGACAATGCGCGTGCATGTTTTAATAACATATCAATTTTCTTATAAATGACTCAGGGCTCAGAAAGCAAATACTTTATGCTACCATGTAATCGCGTGACAGGAGAAGGATAGGTTTCCATCGAGTGTTGTAACGACCTAGCCCTTATCCTAGGCATTTGAGTACATTAAATATACGTTACTTGGTGAAAATAAAAATCCCTGCTCAATTAAAAGGGTATAATATTAAAAATAATTTATTGTGCTTTGTTATTTTATTGAGGTGATAACTGAGATTTCGTCATGTAAAAACGATATTCCTTTATTTGTGTATGTAAGAAAAAGCTTTTCTAGAAAATAACGTGCATAGCTTTGATAACATTAAATCATATCGTAAGTAAACATTTTTTTCCTTTCTCTGAAGTTCCAAATTAAAATTTCGGTTACAATAATGACTATAAAACTTATTTACCAGAATAATCATTAGATTAACGAATATATGAACATGGGAAGAATCCAGTAAAATTTAACATTCAAGTACATATTACTGTTTGTAATAATAACTCACATGCAGGTTGTATTAATTTAATTATCACTAGATCCTTGAATTAGCGCGTGAAAAATTATCCAACAAAACTCAACATTTTTCACACAGTGCCAAGATCCTAGATTATCAATTCTAATTACGTGTATCATCGGACCTTCAGGTGTGTAAACGCGAGAGCTATCAAACAAAACTGGATATTTTAATTGAAACACGAATTTCATACACGTTGTGGAGCGAACAGCCTTTAAAAATTCTAACGAATGTTGAAAATTTAGGGTGCTGTTTATCTAATATTCTAACCCCAACTACCAAGGCTGCTGATTCTAATATTAACTTTCAAACAAAAATAAATACATTAACTCGTTTCATCCATTCTAGGTATGATGTCTCAAACAGATAGGCGAAGGCTCCAAAATTATAACGTTCTGAGTAAGCGCTTAAAATATTAGTTTTGTTATAAGACTTATATTTCAAAAGTGCCTAGAACAGATAATACCATTATGCATGTTTAATTTTGACAGAGTGTAAATATGCGTCAGATTGATGCGGTGATGCCCTACACTTAGTTTACGTACATTTGCTATTCGGCACCCGCTACGGTATCTTTTATTGCATATACTTATAATATATTTGCACGAATTATAATATTAATGATACTATATTTAGAACGATAAAATTTTAACAAGGTTTAGAGTTGTTGCAAAAATTATAAATTAATAATAATTTACATTACATCGTTTCTTAAAGTTAACGAATTGGGTAGGAAAGCTATTTATATATTTTTTTTCACAATAAATTTTTGTACTTTGAACTTCCCACTCGGAAAATTGAATTTTTTTTTTGTAAAAAGTTATTTTCATCCGATTTTCTAAAATCAAGATTGAGCAGTTTTCACTGGGATGTCCATATCAATCACTTCAAAAGGTTTTCAGAAATATAAACAAAATTTTTTTTTAATCTTTATATTCAAGAACTTATTGAATCGATCGATTTTAAGACCAACTTATCTAGTCTTATCTCCAATAAAACTAAGTTGAATATTGTAAACGTGATCAAAATTGATTCATTCTTCAAGAGATATCTTGAAGGAAAAATTAAAAAAAAAAGTTATTTCGTGAAAATTTTGTTTTTTTTTTCTTACAAAGTGTGTATTAAAATAAGAATATATATTTTTGAGCTTAAAACACTGCATGGAACGTTGCAAGTCTCATTCATATTGATTATATTAATCGAAAGATATTAGTGGCGTTAGTAAGTACCTTTTAAATTTCTCACCTGGGAGGCGATTCTCGGGCCATATGGAAATTATCACATGAGACATTTTTTAAAGAGATATATAATAGTTAACAAATTTAATAGGATAAACTTAATAATTAATATTGAATTAGTGCGGTTATTTAACATTTTTCCTATCATACGATATGATATTTGTCAAATGAAAACAATAATGCAGTATTCTCAATTTCCAAGCTGTGGCAATTGTCAAGCGGCGTTCATGTGACATGCAGCAGATACACCGTAGCACACGACATCAATTATCACACGTTAAATTTAGAAGATCAATATAACGAGTGACACCTTATTTTAATGAAATCATGACTAACAGTCGTCCCGCTACTGTCCTCTGACGGTCTTTTTACTTAAATTTGGAAGGCTTTAAAAGTCCACGTTTCCGTTTTAAATATTACAAGTATATACTCATACCTATATAAAATTCATGATCTCTAAATAGAAATTATTTTCAATTTCCGTAGGTGAGTGAGAATACATATTTTATCTACTACTCGACATGTTCCGTCATTTTGTATACGGAATTTTACGGAAATTTTGCATTTAAAAATTGTTTCATGTGACAATTTCCACATGGCCCGAGAATCGCCCCCCAGATCGGCTTCTATCTGGAATCTAAATACGCTTTGCACTCAAAAAACTACATCCATTATTGCAATCCTCGTTAAAATCAGTTACATTAGTTACTAAATATCTTTGACAAAATATTTGAAAAATAACATTTAGGTACTATTTTTATATTTTATAAGTTAAATATGATTTCAAGAAAACGCTGATAATAAATTTGAACTGAAAATGTGAGCAATGATGTCTTCACGCTTTCCGTGCTCGAAAACATCAATACATACATAACACAATACATAAAACACATAATACATAAAACAATGCGGGATGTTTTGGGCTGACTTGCAAGGTCTACAGTTGCCGATTTTTTTTATGTTGATACGAACAATTAAAATCCTATCTCAAAAATATTGAAAACATTTCAAATATGCGTAATCAAACCCACCTGCCGTTAAAAGTGCGGTTCGATGACATGATGAACGTAAAACGATCGCACGAATTATGAGTTACGACAACGTTTCACATGATCGCGCGCGCGCGCGCAGCCGCTACCTGCGGACTTGCCTCCGACAAGTCACCGCGATGTGGCGTCGACCGCCTTCGTCTTCGTCGCGTGAGTGACTGACTGACTACAGTAGCCAGCGAGACCTGTACGGCTGACCGTCTGTATAGTTAACTACCGACTGGTACCTTACAGCTAAACTGTTAAGAAACGTTAGTGCGGCTATTGTGTATATAACTCATATCCATGCTCATAGTTAAGGTGTTTCAGCTACCGACAGGTCATGATACACCGATATCATTTTAATAATAAGTGCCAATGTTTTTACTATTTAAATTCTTTTATTCAATTCTGTAAACAATAACTACATAATTCATTGTATTTTCTTGCCACATTTTGTAACATAATGATATGGGTTGGTCGAGTAAACAATTTTGTTAACCCGGACTTAATTTGAAGGTTGCGAGGTTCATTTCATGTTTTATAGCAACGCTCGACTTAAGTTTGTTGCGGCGTTAACCGATAAAGCTGACATAAGCTTATGTATAGCGTGAGTAATAAAGAATATTGTTCCAAGTCGTAGAAAGGAAGCTTTGGTCTGTAGCAAAAGATCAACCATTATTTCTAAGCACCTCGATGATTATTTCTAAGTAAATCCGCAGGCGTGCTCAGGAACGCCGCGAGCTGCCCGCCCGCCGGGCGTGCGGGCGCCGGCGGCATTTCCTCCCATTGAGCAACGGCGAAACTGAGGACGCCGTAATGTGCGTCTTCCGAAACGAACGCCTTCCGCGTGTTCCGGTCCCGACCTTCGCACTCGCTTTCAAAGTTTCCAAGGCGACACGAACATTTATTAACGTCTTTTGAGACCCCTTTTGATAACAACATAAAAATCTGTTTCGGTACCAAATACGATTTATGGAACTGCGGAACGGAAGATATAGATAACGAGCTAAAAAAATCGCCAACACAACTTAATTAAATAATTTTTCTAAACAGATAAAAAAAATCTGATTAGTTGTTTTCGGAGTCGGTTTTAGTAAAGATAAACTAAACACAATTGTAACTCCTTAGATCTCCTTTTTGACTCAATATTTAATATTTCACATGAATGTTTATAGATTATAAAATACTTATGTTATTTTGCCTTGCTTTAGCTGTAACCGACTCATCCGTTTAAATAATTATTTAAATAGATTTTTGAGGGGGGTTTTTATTTTTATTTAAGTATTATATTTCACATTTTTTATTTATCTAGTATTTACACTATAATTCATTTACCTAATTTCCATGTGTATTAAGCCATGGTTAACAAAATTTGCATCTTATTTACTTTTGTATGGAGCAAGTGGAAAAGCAGTTCCGATCCCGAATTTATTGTTCGCTGATAACCACTCCAGGGTTTTTACATTCTTTGTCAGAGTGCCATTACCAAACTGTTCTTATACAAACTATATAAATTATTCATATTCTTTCCAATATAAAAGTTCTAATTCGTGCAGATCACACTTTTCATCATTTCCACATTAAAATAATTCACCCTATTTCTACTATTATCGCTAACGAGTTCCGATATGCTAAGATTATCACGCTAAAATTATATAAATGGATGAACATATATAGGTAAATTAATAGGTAATTTTAGTAAGCTTTCCTAACAGCCATGGAAGAGTAGTTTCTGTCGACAATTTGCAGTATGATTCCCTAACTCCTAACTTTTTAAGTTAAAATGATAACCACAAGACGCAAAAACTTGAATAACTATAAAGAAAAGCTCAAACACGCCATACACGCCTATAATATTAGAAGGTATTCCTCGATTTCTCTAGGATCCCTTCATCAAATCCTGACTCCGTGAATGTGGGACCACCTCGAGAGTATATCCTTTCAAACAGAAAAAGAAATTCGAAATCTATCCACAATTGCCTAAATTATCATTGAACAGACATTAAAAAATCTGTAAAACGGTTGACCCTGCAGGCCATCCCTGAAATTTTCCGCTATGATATTTATCGATGTGTTTTTGAGCTCTTTGAGTTATAAAGATTGTCTATGAGTTATTGAGCTCAAAAATTTAAAACATGGTGGATTTTTCAGGTCATTCCTGAAACTTCTTTCTACTTACGAGTTGAAAGTAATAAAAATACTGGAGCAGTAAATTAGAACCTCGTAGAAATGTAAGTGTTAATATTGGAGACATAATATATAAAATAAGATAGTTGACTATTTATTTTTTAATATATTCAAAGATTTTTATTTCGAAAAGAGTGTAATAACTCATCTTTTGAATAACTATAAAAATAACCTAAATACGGATGTTTCAATTTCTCAAACAGAAAGCGAGAATACCGGGAAACCGTAATGTTATTATGATGAAAAAAATATAAAAAACATATGATCTTAACTAAAGAGATATATAGCAGCTGTGAACGTGTAAGACATACTTTTAAAATTAAAAAAAAATTACGTACACCGACAGGCTGCAAACTAAAAACTTCTAAAAGAACAAAAGATATCCAAACTGATTCCTTTTTTAAACATTTATCAGCCAGTATTTACTTTTTTTAGTTCCAAAGAGTTTGTATCTCATTCTAATTTTATAGTAAACGCCCCTCGTAAGTGCTAATTGAAATGAGAGAGGAATTTTTTTGAGAGTTGCCCTAAAACTTTCTGAGAAGTCAAACTGTACTATTAGATCTTCAGTCCAAAGAGAAGATGGACCTAAAAGTGTAGGAAAGGATCACTTTTAGCTCTAAAGGGCACTTCAAAGTACTACCTACATAATTTGGCTGCAGTCTTATAACCTACATATTTTACAGCATTTCTTTTATAGTGGTCACACAAGCACGAAAAACATTTAGGGATCAAAATAAAAGAAGCTAATTTTTGTTCTTCCTCAGATCGGCCAGCATCAAACCGGAGTTGCAAATTTTAAAAATTAAATCTTATTATAACCCTAAGCACATAGTAATCGTGAACACGACGTATATTAACAGAACACATTTTATCCGTTTCGGAAAACTTGATCTTACAAGGCGTATCAGTTATTTTTCCAGATTTTATAAGGTACTAAAATTGGAAAAAAATATTCTACGCAAGAAGGTAGGTAGGTACCTATCCACTTCAAATTTAACTCAACACATACCTATGAATAACAAACAATGATTAAAAAATTTTTAGTTTCTCCTAATTAAAATGAAATGAAAAATATTAGACTACTTAAAAGCCAAGGAAACACTACAATATAGCAACAGACACCGACTCCAAAAATAACTATCATTGTAACTACATTATATTATCATAATAACTTGATTGACTTTTAAGTAGTCTAATATTTTTCATTTCATTTTCCTTAGAAGAACTCTAAAAAATATTTTCATCATTGCTTTGTTATTCATAGGAATGTGTTGAGTTAAATTTGAAGTAGGTACCTAGGTACCTATCTACGTTCTTTCGTGGTAAACACATAGATCGTACCTACATATTGATGAGTAGAAAAAGTAAGTTAATTATTAAGTTGTAGAAGAAAAAGCTGTTATTTTTTTACTTTTTAGTGCATATTAAATTGTTTTGGAATAGTTTTTTTAAAGTCGGTTTTTTTTGTCAAAATTTTTGTATATTTCAATAAAAAAAATTGACAAATACAATCAGCCCATGTATTATCTTGCAGTACCTTAATAAGCATGCGAAATATTAACGCTTTGTTGTGGGCAATATCGAATAAAAAATAAAATGTTTAATTATTATTACGTTTACCCAGCAGCTTTTTGTTAAAGCGAAAATACGTATGACATTATTACATATATTTTGGTCTATGACATATATTGAAACCGATTCGAGATATATAGGAAATATTAAATTGAAATATTATATTAGTTTTACCGTATCAGTTCAACATTTTTTTTTGATCGGAATAAAAAAACTGAACAATATTAATGATTTATTTCATATTTTTTTGACACAAGAAAATGGCTTTGCTCGTCTGCTCTTGTATTGGTCCTCTATGTTTTTTTAAATCATAATAAAACCCTTCACCTTATTCTTCACCCAAAACACTAAGATTTTTTACTAGGTCAGGGTCAGTAGAGAAACAATAAAGTAACTTTTGCTCTCGATGTTTGTAAAATTTTATTTTTGTCTCTGCAGAAAACCTTTTTTTTAACCTGAAGACTAATTTAAATTACTCTTTATACCGGGTTTATAACATGTATAGATTTTTATGAGATCTCTCTAGTTCTGAGTTAAAAGTTGAGAATATTACATGCTGAAAACTTTTAGAATGGAAAGACTTTTTCAATATATGAACAGTACACCTATGTATTGTCAAATATCTAGAACTGAATAATATTAAAACAATGTATTCTGGCATCTCTGACGCTGAGTCATATTATGAAATATTGCATTGATATTTTAAATATTAATATTTTTACTTCCAACGAACGAATTGAAAATGAGAAGCACACAAAATTATTTTTAAATTACATTGGTGGAGCAACTCATGAAGGCGGCTAGAAACATTTCCACCGAAACAATTTCCATTTAATATTATATTAAATAGTTACTTTATGATTTTATTCATATGAACCACTCAAAGGCAAACATTCAATATCTTATAGTTGACACATCGATTCATCATTGTGGATTTATGATGAACCAAAATAATAATTTCATTACCTAATTCATATGTTTTTTATTTGTTGAAATAAGAAGCTTTTGCCTTTTTTGCTAATGGAGTGTATTAATTTTCAATATTATTTAAATATAACTTTGGTGTTTTTAATGTTATGATGATAGATACAACCGATATTTTAAAAGGCTAATTAAAAGTTAAAGTATATTTGAAAAACAGACAGTATTACAAACATAATTTGTATCTAAGTAGATTATCAATAAAATCAATATGAACATTGCACACTTTCAATAAGTTACAATTTTATTTTAAATTCATAATTTTAAACAGTTCTAGTGATATTGCTTTATGAATTATGTATGGCTTTCGAAAATTCTTCATAGATAACCTTTTATTGTTCATCAGGATATTACAATGTCGATCCGTACGATTATTACGTTATATTGTAAGATAATTTTAGTATAACATAAGCTATCTTGTTCGACAAGACAGTGTAGAGTAGCAAATTAGTTAAAATCCAGTTTTTTTTTCCAACACTGAATTTTGTTTCAACTTCAACTTGCCTTGAAATTTCAAACGAATATATAAAGTACTAATAGAACTTGTTCACTGGTTCTTCTAGTTCAAAAGTATTTTCTTTCAATCTCAATGTTCGTGAGTTGTTCACCATCAGATCATCCGCTAGGAATAGCAGCAAAATGCTCGATCACTGAAATCTTTAATATTCTGAACTATAGCATTACATAATATTACCTTTGCCAAGAATAGTAGGGTTATCAGTGACATGAAACTAACCAAAGTGGTATTGTTAACATAAATGTCTAATTTTTGTGTGTGCTTTATATTAGGTTTTTGTTTTATTTTATCTATATGTTTCTAATGTTATGGAGTTGGAATGGATTAATCAAATGCGTAAAAATGCACAAAACATAGTTATTCCGTCTATAACCACTTACTTTGCGAATATAACAAAAGAAATATCAAATATGTAACATTTGAAGATTTTTTTTATTGTTTATTTACTAATAAAATTACATTTTACTTGATTTCTAATTTAAAATTTACCAGTATTCAAAATTAATTTAACATGAAAATTGAGATAGTAATTACTTTATAAAATAATAAGTCATAAGTAAGAAAAAGTATATAAGTAAATTAAAATCCTTACTTTTCTACGTATTAAATTGGGTATTTTTTTTGGAAACACGACATTTGATAACATGACAGATATCTATAGGTTCATGTTATAAAACGGTGTATAAAATAAAGATAATGTTTTATTCAAATACATCAAGCTAATCTTGGACTATCATTGTTTTAGGTCAACCGGTTTTAAGTACGTAGGTTGTAACAGATTGGAATGATAACACACCTTAATATTAAAATACATAAATTAATTGCTGTCTTCAAAAATTGCTATGAAAAAGTTAATGGAACAATAAAATTTAAGTTGACTTTAAAACACATAAGACTAAATTAAGTTATTGTCATATACCTTCATTTTTTTTGAACTATGTTAAAATCTGTTCAATGGATTAATCGCATTCTAAGTTTTAAATTTATTGCGGGACGATGTTTTCTAATTGTGGCAACACTTTATCGTTTATTTGACAGTTATTTGAATGAGTTTGCGGTTAATACGATTTTCTTGTTATTTTGTGGTCTAAGAATTATCATACATTTATATTTTATAAGTGTCTGCCAACATTATGGATGTTCAAACACCAATTAAAAACGAAAAGTTTTTGAAAGAAGACATAATAAACATACCACCATCGCCTTTTTTAAATAGGCTGGGATATGGTACAGGTGAAAATTTTATTATATATATTTAATTGATCCTTGTAAATTTAAAATTTGTAAGTCGCAGTTGAATAATTTAACGGTATATTTGTTCGTTTATCTACAGGTGTATCTGTCCTGCAGCTTGTGCGTTCTCCGCGTGCGGGTCAGATGCGCTCACCGTGGGCACTCAAAATGATTAATAAAAAAGTAAAACCCAATAGAATATTTTCAGAAAGATTGCAAGCAGAGGCAGCTCTTTTAAAAAAAATGTCCCATCCTAATATAGTGGGTTTTCGAGCCTTCGATAAAGGAAAAATTTTGTACCTAGGTATGGAGGCATGTGACATATCTCTGGGAGATATGATTGAACAACGAGTTGAAATCGATGATGGACCATTTTCTCCTAAACACATCCTCAAAGTAATTCATATTAAATATTATTTTGTTTTACTGATAACAATTGTCAAAGACCCCCCAGTAATCTGACAAACGTTTTTCAGGGTAGTGATGTACTATTGAATTTGTCGGATTATAGAGTACTACCTAAGACCACCTATAATTCAATTTTTTTTGTAAAAGAGTACCTTTTAATCTGACAAATTACAGATCAAAATAATAAGATTGTATCTGAATTACAAATCATACTACACATTTATGTCAGATTTAGTAGTCAAATTTAAACAGCAATAAATACCTAGCAAAACAAACATTTCGAGTACAGTACATTGTAGTGGTAGCACATAAAAGTTGTTCTGTTTAATCATGCATTAGTGAAGATTTTTCAAAATAATGTTTGTGTTTCTACAGTCAACAGTAATAGGCATTTCAGATTACAAGAGAGGCCAGATTACTGGGGGTCCACTATAGTTCATTTTTTAGTCATTTATTATATTACTGTTTCCATCTTAGTTAAATTTTATTATTTTGAAATTTTGCTATGAAAATGTATATAAATAATAAATATACTTCGTGTAAAAGCTATAATGCATTTTTCAAAATGAAAAAAGCATTGGTTTCATAACTGTTACTGCAAAAATATGAGTATTGCTGATGTCTGTATATGTGTTGTAGGTTGCGATTGATGTAGGAAATGCTTTGGATTACTTGCACACTAAAATGTTGATTTTACATGGTGACATGAAGTCTTATAATATTCTGGTAAATGGTGACTTTAATATTTGCAAATTATGTGACTTTGGTGTGACTTTGCCCTTGGATGAGAATGGCGCTGTTGACCAAACAAAGGCAGGGAAAGCTGTATATTTTGGTATGAATTTTTTGTTTATAAATACTGTATGAAATGAATATATTTTAATTATTACTATTCGATTATGTTTATAGATTGAACCAAAATACAAAATAAAATTGTAATACCATAAAGTCCACACATTTTACACAAATATATATTAAATTTTGTATGCACTATAATAACTCAAATGCTAATAATCTCTAAAAATAACATTTTTTTGTGTTCTTGTATAAGTATCAATATACATTATCAGCTCACAAATGAAAAAAATATGCCAGTACATAACAAAGTCCTTAGTGCTGTATCAGTACCTGTGTAGTTGAGATTATAAATTAGACATTCATTTGGATCAGTTTGTGATTTAGAAATTTATAAATAACTTGTGACTTAAATATTTGGATGTCCACATAATACTTTATTGAGTTTTCTATATTATAAATTTCTAAAAGAATCCTTTAGAAAAGATAATCTATGTTCATTTAAATAGATGACATTGTTTTAATGTCAGCTTGAAGTTTATATAACAACAATTCTATTATCGCCACATGACACAATGACATTCATAAACTCTTGTTTCAGACATGATATTTGGCTTAATGCTACCTGTTGCTATTCATTCCTTATTGTTTAAATTCAATATTGGCTTTCATTTCATTAAACAATCTATTGTTTTGAATACCTAGATCATTGTTAGTTAGTCAAAAACTATTCTTGTTAAAATGACACAATCATAGTCTAGATTGTATCAAGAGGATTCACACTACAACACTTAAGTTTTTTAAGCATACCTACTGACATACCTGTGTAAATAGAGTTTTCAAATATGTAACTTTTTGTACATGTGTTCTAGGTGCAGTATTTATTTGACATATTAACTTAGACTTTGATAATTTAATTATGCAAACTTTTTGCTCATGTTATCTCTTTTTAAATTGCTTAGAATTTCAATTTATCCTATAGCTTTTCATGCTTTCTCATATACACTGTTCTGAATAAGGTGATTATAAAATTATTGTACTTATTGGATACATAAATATTAGATTAGCATTTAATTTGTGATGAAATTGACAAATGTGAAATACTAATAAGTATAATATTGTGTACAATAAAAAAGGGGCAGGTTCTACATTTGTATATAATTAATCATAGGTTTATAAAATTGTTCACCTATTACGATGTTTAATGTAACATGTTCATAGAGTATTGGTTAATAATGGAGTTTGGTACAATATTACTAAATTTTGAGCGATTTGGTGCTACTTAGTGTTTCATACATTTATTAATGTCTTTCTCAGATATACTTATTATATATGAGTCCATCAGCTATGCGTCAAACCTTGATTGTGAATTGTTGAGAGGCAACCTTACCCATCCACTCCTGCTGGCCAAAAGAGTGTGTGCTGCACCGTCAAGTGTCGTATCATATATCCATCGATTTAATAGGTGAATGGTTACAGTCTTGAGTTCACACCAAAATCCCTTAGAAAAGAGTCCTTTTAATTTTTTCTTAATTCTCAAATTTTCAAGGTAACTTTTCCATTTTCCTATTTGTAATAACCTAATTCAGACTATGATGGAAATTAAAAAATATATATTTTCCAAATCGATCCAGTCATTCTCTGTGGTGTACCTGCTGTGATTTTTTTGTATATCCAGATTTTGTCAAAATGATCAAAATTGTTTTGTGGTCAATCCCCAGCTCTTGGCTATGTCATAGAACTAATATACTAATCTTGGTCTACTTTTTCCAAAATTGCATCAATTTATCCATAACTGGTCGACCAGAGAGAGGTTCATCTTTGACATCAAAATTACCGAACTGAAAACGCTTGAATCAGTTTGTGCTATCCTTACCGATATTGCATTAAGTCCATAAACATCATGAATTTTTTTTGTGACTTGTATCGCATTTTTCCCTTTATTTTAATAAAACTTCAACATGTTTTGAATTTCTACATTAGATTCACTCTTTTTTGTAGACAGAAAAACGATAGAAAAATGGCGCAACATTGTTTTTTAACTTTTATTTGTCTTTTTTAAAATGTCATCTATCTAATAGTATAAAAATTAGCCAGATACAAGAAACATAACCAATGATATTTTACTGAACTTTTTACTTGCAAAATATGAAAAAACTTTTCTCTAACCTAATAATATAATGTGCTTAATGCGCAAGAATAATATACGATTTATCTGCATCATTACATATAGCATAAAGCTTTAAACACAATACAGATTATCAAAATATTTAGTTATAAAATGTATCTGGTGAAGTGTCATGTTACAAAATATCACAAAAAGCAGTTTTACCTAATTAATTTGTTTCTAATTTCATTTTACATAGTCTAAGTTAGTCTGTGTTATGTTAAATATTTTATCACAGAGGTCTATAAGTATACCAAATATTGATAATATAAGCACCTTTAATGTATCTCAATAACTCAAAACGAATACCAGACATAGTAAAATATAACAATATAGTAGAAATAATATTACTTTGGAAAAAAATTCAAAAAGTGCCATTTTTAAAAATTTCAACCATGTTTTTAACTGTATTTTGCATACATATAAAATTTTGAAACTGCAACTGGTTATCTTATACAATTTTTTAAATATTATGTTGGACTTGTGACTTAAAAGCAACTACTAATAAATATTTTCAAACATAAATCATCTATTTGCATTATTGTACTAATTTTAACTCTTTTAAGAGAATCAATGTTATAGGTATCTATTTTCTCTATATTTTTATATATTTTTAAAATAATTCAAATTCAAAATATCTTTATTTCATAGGTTACAAAATAACACTTGAAATCGTCATAATAAATTTACATAACACTTTACTGCTCGTTCGGAAGGCAGTTTTCCCTCAAGAAGAACGAGCAAGAAACTTAAGGGTAGCTCTTTTGTAATTTGCACATACATAGCCAAAAATAATACGGAACCATTAAGAATGAAACAGCCCGGTAAGAAGTCGAGCCGCTTATGCCCATTGATTTTTTTTGATTTCTTATTATTAATCTTGTTATTATTATTATTATGATTTCTTAATATTAATATTTTCAGAATCTCATTCATTTTGCTCTAGATGAAACTAGTTACTGAAGTTCCTGAGGTGTAGTTTTGTAACTATCAGAAATTGTTTGATGATTAAAATCAAGTGATAAAGATGAAATTATAGTATTTGTCATTTCAGTTGTGATAATGGCTTACAACGCAGGTAGCCTAAGTCTAGTGGTTAAGAGTGGTGTTGCCTGGAAATCGGAATGTTTAGGTTTGGCCTGGCCACGGGTGAATTGACCAATGATTTCTTAACTTAAGTCAAATTAAACCATTCACTCTGTGCCTCGAAGAGAGCATGTTAGCCATCAGTTTTGGATGTTTTTATTGAAATGGTGATAATGGTCACGAGCAGCCCCAAACCCGTACTTAATCAATGTTGAGAACTTAAGGTTCAAACTCCTCAATCCGAAATAAAAAATTGGGGAGGGGGCAATCTAACCTGGTGCATTCAACTTAGTGTAGCTGTATAATCTTTTGATTGGATGATTTCAATGCTTATTATAAGTAAGATTCATAAATAGTAGCTACTGAATAACAAAAAGCAGTCATTATGCTATCTTCAATTGTTTATTGGGAAAATATGTGTTGTTGCATAAATATTCTAGAATAATAAGTGAATCTTCTATTATATTCCAGGTACTGAAGCATGGAGTGCACCTGAAGTAATTCATGGCGGGGTGATTGGCTACAAATCAGATGTCTTCTCATATGGACTGGTATTCTGGGAAATGATGGCATTAATGCCACCGCATCTTAACATTGATGATACAACTCTTGATGAATCTGTTGTCTGTTTAGATGATGAGGATATATTCTGTGACAAATATGGTGAAATGCTTTTTTATATTTTATTTTTGAAATATCCAATAATTTGTTAAATGAAATTCACTGGATTTAACTCTAGTATGGACCAAATACAGTAGAACCTCGTTAAGTTAAAGTCCAATGGAAACACAAAATATTTTAAGTTATAGAGGTTTTAAGTTATCAAGGGTCTATGTTAGGGATAGGTTAATATAGAGGTAGGTATGTACATATGTATGTATGTACCTTTGTTCCACCCTTTATCAGCGTATGTGAGAGTTGTTAGTTTTCTTTTTGAACTCATTTTAAGCCAGTTTTATCCCACAGTAAGTAAAGCGATGTTTCCAGGACAATGATCAAAAACTTATGATCCAAGGCTTACTTATGTCTTAAGGCTAACCGCCGCAAAGCTTTAAAGAATTTCCAAGAAGCAAACAATAGGTGACATATGTATTGTTTACGTTAACAATTTAACTAGTGAACACATGCAAGCAATAAATACCGAAACCTTTTGTTTTGCACACTCTTTCAAAATGACTCATTGACAAACAATTTTATGTTATAGAGGTTGTGGAAACATTCCTTTAAGTTACTGAGGGCCAATACAGAGATTACTTATTTAAGTTACAGAGGTTGCATATTTTAAGTTATAGAGGTTTTGGGTTTTGATGGGAAGGGAACATATTATTTTTTGAAGTTATAGAGGTTTTTAAGTTACCGAGGTTTGACTTATCGAGGTTCTACTGTATATAATAAATAATATTAGTTTTCTATTAAAATTAATAAACTTGACAGTGAACATGAAATGTGGCTGACTGTAATTAATAATTTTTAAGACTACATAAACAACTCAATCATTCTAGTGGAGTTTAATGCTCATCTTGACTCTTGATTAAGTGTTTATTGAAATAAAACTATCCATTTGTAAGATGTACTTTCCACAGCTTAAACAAGTCTAGACCGTTGTAAATCCGTGTGACCAGTGTAATATATGAAGCCTCTTAAATTTCACATTACTAAGATTGTGATTTGTTTTGCAATTTGTGTATTGCTTCCAGCATTGATGGTTTTTCTTTAGGAAATTTGTTATTATAACATTTTTAGAGACAATGTCAACCCTATTGTCTATCTAAACAATTATCATCTCCATTATCCATTATAAAATTACCACTTAGAAAAATTAATTTTAAAAATTAAAACAAATTTTAATTTCTTTCAAAACAACATAGTTCAATCTAAAGGTATCACATAGGATATAATGTGATAAATGTTGTCATTACATGATTTTATTTTAAATAATTTTTAAAATAATTAATAATTCTTAAAATATTTTATTATGCACTTTTGATTGTTTTCAAATCTGAAACAGCCTGCTATAAAAGTCCACTGACAAGCATAGTGCAATTAATATTGTACATATAAACTGGCACAAAAGCTAGAAAAAAAAATTAACCTTGATATTCTTCGACACTTTTATCAGTAAAAATTTTATGACTGCCTAATATTTTTAGCTCCATCAATATAATTTTTTTAGGGCTAAGTTTTGAATAATAACAAAAAATATGAAACAAAATATTTGGAAGAAATATATTTCTTCTAAATGT
Organism: Eumeta japonica; assembly: GCA_005406025.1. Classification (NCBI taxonomy): domain Eukaryota; kingdom Metazoa; phylum Arthropoda; class Insecta; order Lepidoptera; family Psychidae; genus Eumeta; species Eumeta japonica. The sequence goes on along the minus strand of BGZK01000354.1, from coordinate 163,242 downwards.
AATGAAATAAAAGTTACTTTATAATTCATCTTTCTCAATCTTTTTTTAATCTTATTTCCATTGTACTTATTCTAAATACAGAAGTCCAGCTCAATGTATTAATTTCCCGAGTTTCACTTTTGATTAATAGTGACATAATCACAATTTTTTAACTGACAAAACGCAATGCAATATGAATTTTTATGTATATTTTTTTACTTGATAATTTGATAAAGTTGATGATTTTCTTCTGGGTAGAATACACCACAAAGTTATGTCCATTTAAATTTGCAGAAAAAATCCACCCTTAAAACTTAATAATTGAGAAGGAAATAATAAAAACAAAAAAAAAAATTGAATTAAACTCACTTAAAAAAGCTACATAATAAAGCTACAAATTTAAAAAGAAGATAACCAATTTCAAGTCCATGTTTTACAAACAACATGTTAGAATACATTGTATAGGTATACACGTAAAAGAATAGACAAATAAAAACCTTGATATGCTGCTTTTGAAATAGGCTAATTCCTTGTTGTTTGCTTTTTTGTATGATGGAGACTTATTATTCCTTAAATTTATGAAAAATAGAAAGCTGAGTTAAGATTATAAAGGTAAACTTTATTGCATTATTGCACTATATCGTTTGTTGTTCCAAATATAAGTGTATTAAAATTATTTTACATTTCAGAAAGTGTTACATAATATTGGCAAAATGTTTTCCTTTTGCTTTACCTTATTTGAATTTTTAACAATTATTAGTCAAAATTAATAGTTTATTTTATTACAATTTTTGTAATTGATGTCTCTTTTTAGGTACCCGACCAGCAATACCTGTGAACATTTGCTCTGAGAAATATGCCGACCCCCTAGCTTTATTCTATTGCTGCACAGAAAGTTTACCAGCAATGAGGCCTTCTGCACGACACATAGTACTGTGTGCCGAAGATATGATGACCAAAATGATATCTTCTATTGTGTCTGAATAGTCAATTATTTCACTTGTATTTTATCATTGTTTATTTTCCTTTTTAATTTCAAATTCATAAGATGTACAGTATATTTATACATTAACCTGTGATAAAAATTGTACTAAGATAATTTGTGATATGTATACCCTCTCGCCGCTCTCTCTGACATTAAGTCTGGTCATGATTGGAATCACTCTCAAAATTCTGGCCTTGATCTTAAGCAAAAAATAATGGAATGTAATTAAAGATATAGCATATTAAATAAATATTTTATTGTACAAAATAATTTTAATTTCTTGCACACTATTCAGTATGACTAGGTCCTTGTTCGATGTACATACAACGTGAGATATAAACTTGTGCATGTAACACACACGCACAGGCAAATTATTAAATAAATTATGTTAAGATCAGCACCACCAGTACTATCAGAAAGCCTCCAACAAGACACAGTATCAAACCAACTTTTTTCTGAAAAAAAAAATTACTAATTAAGTTTCACAGCTAGAAAAGAATGTTACACAGATAATAATGCTGTTTACAATTTTTGAGTTATATAAGTACATAATAGGACAAAAAAGCAAAGGAACGGAAGACTTAATAAATGCGAAATATTTTTTAACAGAGTTTATACCATTCAAATGATCATAATGGCTTAAATTAAAACAAAGAAATATTGTTCCAATCTCTAGAAGCACAAAATTGTAATAAAACAATACTCAGCAATATCAGAAGGCTAAAGTAACTGCAAATTATATGATGGCAGATCTGTCGCGATTTGTTTGTTCTTATTACACCTATATAACAGATTATCTATAATCTGCATCAGATAAAACTTCAAATAGGTATAAGAGAATATTTGTTAGGAAATATCTCAATAAATCAAAGAAGTTATGTGGCAGTGGGGTTGAGAGGTTCTCTATTTAATGTTCCATCTATCCACACATATTAGTGAGTTTATGTGAAATGATTATCTATTAGAACTTGTTCAATTTGATGGGTCTGACAATACAGATAATTGATCCTCATTAGACGTAGACATTAGCTGTTCTTTCAATAATTTTTAATTTACCAAATAAACTATTAAATCGTCTTATAAATTGAAAATAATTTCATATTCATTGTCATGGGTATACAAGAATTTCCAAATTCTGCCCATGACACCGACGACTTTAGCACTGCGCAGTGCAAACGTATACTCGTATCCCACTGCAAAAAACGGGTCTAGTGAGCAATGCGAGCCCTCATTTTAAGTTAATGAGGGCTCGCATCAAAAATTCGTAACAAGATTTGGAGTTCCCTCACTTTTTAACAATATTTTCGAGAGGAAAACGAGCTTGCGAGCCACCAGAGAATATGTAGTCATCGCCGCCCATGGACGCTCGCAACCTCTGAATTCACAAGTGCCTTGCCGGCCTCTTGGGCAGAAATAGGATATATAATGGAAAGGGATCGGTCTGACCCCTTCTATTCTCCGCGTACCCAAACGAGTACCGCGACCGACGTCAAGGGTCCAACTCGCTTTTTGAATATAAACCACGCTGTATATGCGAGATAAGTATTCGAATAGTATATTTCCTCATTTTGCACATGATAAGCTGACACAATGGTTCCAACTCTGGAGGATCGAAGTAATCCTAGATAAGTCGACAGTCATCCATTTCAAGTATAGTAAACGTATGTAGCGAGTAGCACTTCCTTTCTTCTCATAATGAATGTTCCCATTCCTAGGCAACATAAGTATAGATACTTAGGCATCATACTCTATAAAAATCTCCATTTCAGAAATTATATCGGGCATGATGGAAGTTACTCTAATGTTCATAAGGGCGGTCATAACATGCGAACCCAATGTTCTCTTACGTTACGCCAACTGCATAACATAGACTAGGTGGTGCAAAATAAATTCTATAGATTTGCAGATGCTGAGACTCGCTGGCGCGGCAGAAGCTTGGCAGTTTACAGGGGCTTAAGACTTAACTGTCCATGAAGAATATTTTCGAGCGTTTTTTAATCACCGATGAAAATTAAACAAACTTATTCTCTTCGGCTGTTTCTTACAAGGCGACGTTTGCTTATCACGTTTTCCTTAGGCAGTGGAAGGAATTAACAGATTTTTGTTTATTGTATTTCCGAAAAGTAAACGGGCGTGCCCGCCACCAGAAATTAGGTGGGCACCGTCGACCATGGACACTCCTAACTCCAGAGAAGTCACCATTGCTTTGCCTGGCTCTGGGATAGGAATAGGATATAACTGATGGAGGGAGGAATGGGTCATCGGAATTCTCACTCACAGGACAAAATGTAAAAGCGGAAGCTGCTATTACATGACTATTCTGTGAGAGTATATTCCGTTCGAGTCGGCCCATTTCGTGCGCCAGCCGTGTTGGCCACAACATGGCTACCAGGATAAAGATCCACCTGACACCCTCACTGCCGTCAAACGGCTTGTAAAAGTAAATAAAAAAGAGGTTTGAGCGGTAGGTTAAACCCCTTAAATCACTATGCCATAAATATGTCATCACTCTTCGACATACTTCCGAACCCTTTATACGAATGGACCAAACCTGTGTTGGTATATCAATGATTTCTCATGACAAACTTTTCTTTTAAGGGTTATCCGTAGGGCAGTCACGCGGCGTCAGCAACTCTGCTGTTCAGCTGCGTTCGGTAAAGCTGTCACAGTTACCAGAACAACCAAAAAGTTATTACTTCAGGATGATGTTTTTAGTGGATTTCAACTGCCGTCAAGGTTTTTTTTACTCCCTCTTCGACGCAAGGAAAAAACCAGGTAGGAACGAAGTTCCTTCGGCTAATGTAGAATCGACACAATTTGCAAAAAAAAAAATATAATATACTTTAAGTGTTATGACAGGAATATGTTTTATTATAAGATGCTACTTAAATCGTTTGGTGATCGTTGTAGTGGAATTATGACATTTACTCCTTACTATCTGTTCTTCAATCATCTTCATTTTCTGTTCTTATTGTTAATTCTATTTTCGAAAAATTTACGATTATTATGATTTATTTCTTATATTTTACCGACATATATTTGTTAATGGAAATAACCCCGACCGATTCTCGGTAATTGCGCGAAGTCGTAAACAAGTCGCGCGGCCCTCATGCCAGCCTTGCCGGTGTGATCCGCAAACAGCGCTCGCCGTTCGCCGACTCGCATCTGCGCCAATAAACGCGCAGTAAAATAACGACATATCTAAAATATAAGACTGTCGCGCCTGCGCGTCTCTTTAACGGTTTTATTTCACGGACTTTTCTTATTCTTACGGTTTTATTCCACGGACTTTTTCTACGGTTTTACTACACAGTTCGGTCGCGCAGCAAAATCCCTATCTCCTTCAAGCCCGTAAGGAACTTCGTTCCAAAAAAGCTGAGGACTTTAAAGTCTGTCGGGGTCATGGTTGAGATCAGCCTTAAACGTACTCTGTTTTCTAATCTCTAATTTGCATCATTAGTTTGATTTTTAAAGTTTTACAGAAAAATATTGCTCCATTGACATAAACGATAATTCAATAAGTATAGATTTTTTAAAATAATATTAATACTTTAAAATCAACTTTTCTCTGATAAGTAACCTAAAACAGATGAGATAAAAATACAGTCTAATTGTACTTATGTTTACTAATCTGAAAACTCAATCCCTTTAACTGTTATAGTACGCTAATAGCTGCAATTGAGTTACCTTCCGCGCCTTGCGGCGCGCGATCGTGCCTTTGAGCAGCAGGCGGCCGCCGCTCTCCACGCACTCGCCCGCGCAGTTCGCGTAGTACTCCACCGTGTCCACGTGCTCTTGCTACCGCAGAAAAAGGTTAGAAATATTTCAGGCAAATGTTAGCGAGGTTATTCAAAAAACTTCATAACATTTATACAGGTCGATGCTAATTGTTGCTAAATAAAATGGATGCAATTCTTTCAGCAGATCACATCCAAGATCAGAGAGGGCTTAGAACCAAGACGCCACTGTCAGGCGCGCACTCTATCGTAAGTCACGTACATTGTAACTACGCAATTTATGGATAATTCTTATATAAGACAGAACCTCGTGAGGCTCTGAGACATTATACGAAAGAAAATGTAGAAAATGATCACTAAAACTTATGCTGAGTGTATATGTATAATACATATATGGATTTATTTGTAGCTTACATGCATTACTTTGAAAGTATTAAACTTTAAAAACATGTTTTTTAATAAAGGATATACAAATGAAAGCAAACAACTCACGTTATATTAGAGTCACCAACATAACAGGATGCATGAATCGCAGAAGATCAATATCAAAATACTTATAATTTTACACGACCATCTAATAAAAGGAATGTTATGGTTTCAGGGTTCATATTACATATAATATTTGTCGTATCGTTCAAATCCTTATGCCAGAAAGCATAGATTTATGTTCAATGACAAATTCAGTTATGTGCATACTCATTATCAAAAACTCAATGATTCAATTATAAAGACTAGCCTATTACCGTCAATATACATATATAAAGACTAAAATACATATAAAAAATGCATTTTTAATTTCCCGCTTTGTAATCAAACATTTTCAAAAAAATAGTCAACTTCTTGGTTTCAATGCGATTTTGCAAAATCAAATTATCATCATATCTTGAAGTTTTGAGATCCCAGGAAACCGTCTCGACTAATTTCAGAAGGACGTCCGTGTATGTGCGTGCGTATAACTACAATGCATATATACCCACATAGATACGTTATTCCCAAACATACTCTAGTTATTTATGTTTCACATAACGTGTTCAAGTGAAACTTCTCAAGCGGTGATTCGATAACCGATAATTGGAAGAGAATCGAGGGTGAAATTTCAAGGACGCGTCACGTTTAGGCACATTTTGTTACATGAGTCAGAGAAAACATATAACGAAAAGAGAGCTATACATTGCGACATCACAGCAGTGGAGTTAAAGAGAGCGGCGTATGCGCAACGATACAAAGCGGTAAAATAAGAGTGTCGAGAACGCGCGCGTTGTAGACGTGCGCGTCAAGTTCTATAATTATATACAACAGAGCTACAACGCGTTGCTTAAATTAATATTTATCATTGCATTTTGTGATTATTTACGTTTTGTACGTTTATGGTCTGTGATAGTCTCATATATCCGTGTAGAGTTATTATTCAATAAGTTTCACTTCTATCACGTGAACGGTGCTACACGGTATTTTGACTGATTGGTTCTTTCTTACAGCATTTTTTTTTATTTTCAGTTACGTTTTAGTTGTTCTTTTTTTTAAGAGCGGATTTTAGTTAACTCGTTTAGTTAACTCGTTTAGTTGACTATCTTATTTTTATTCATATTTAACTGTATCTATTGTAAGTTTTGTTGATACCTGTTCAGACACTAAATGTGCAAGTTGCAGGAACAGGTCTCGAACTTCTTTGAGTGACGCCTCTACTCGAATCAGCTCAGCGTGCCGCGTTTCTACGTCGCGTAGCGCCCGCCGCGCCTCTTGCGTCTCGGCCTGTAACTGCAATTTAGGAAGGTTCTAAAGTCTAAACCCACAATATGTACTGTAGAGAAAACAATCATAAGGTATTTTATATGTGTATATACATACATATTTAATAGTTATATGTATTTGTATTTCAATATTTTAGTATTAAGAGAACATACATTCTGTATTTATTAAATTATTGCTAAAATCTTGTTTTTTTTCGAGTCAAGACTCCTTCATTTATTGTATTCCATGATCTTGCCAAGTTAGATTAAAAATTTAGTAGAATTTCCATTGAAAAATAAATGTAAAAAGTAGCCAATCCCAAGTTTAAAATTTTGAATCGACACCATAACAAATGACATCACAAAACGTTATGTTGTTATTGAGTTCATATATTGCCTTAAATTTATGTATGCTTTTAATTTTTGAAATGTAACCTATACATAATTTTCATTTGTTAAATTAATTTATACAATATGTTTTGTGTAAGGTAATACAATAATAACTACCTACTTAACATTTTTTTACTCACGTTATCAACAAAAATCGAAAGGTTGTTTGACTCTAGGAGACTTTCGCACTCCTCGTCTGTGATGGTCAAGTTTGCTGAAAAAATATTACAATTACTTCATAACTACTCGTGAACAAAAAGAGGACTTTCAACTATTCATCGATGTACGGCCTGTATCCATATGTATGTGCTAACAAACGAGTCGTACGCGGTCACTCACCCGGTGATTCGCAATTCGCAGTTTGAGGAAGTGACTACTTGACTACGCGCATGCACATTCATATTGACTAAAAAAGTATAGATCTTCTTATTTAAGTTCACCAGAGTCTTGTGTTGTTTGCCTACTCCTGCGGTTTATTGAACTTTAAATGAAACACTGGCCGCCGGTTATAAATAAACGCTTAAATTTACATTGAATGGTGACATTACAAATTCAAAATTTCTTCCAAATTCTTATAGGTCAGGATTTCCTAAACTATTTTATTTTTGAAACATCGTTTTAACATCTCATTGATCAACGTCATTAAAACTACACGTCTATATAAGGACAAAGGGCCGTGTTTGCATTTTACTTTTTATTTAGCGGACGTCGTCAATTTGTCATCTATACTTCCACATACGTTCACTCTTTAGTCCGTGTTTCACCTTTCCAGAAAACTAGACATAACGAGTGGCCAACCTCGTCGCTGCAGTGGGACCTTGGTTCCTCAATCACTGGTGCGGAGGTTCCCCCAAGCATATCCCACGCTAGTTGGGACGAGTTTAGGAAGGGATTCTCTGGCAATGCCAATGGGTACTTTCCTAGGGTAAGCATCTTTTAAATTTTGCGGTCATATTAGAAGTTGAGAGGAAAATTAAAAGGGAATTGCGATTGCGGTTATGGCACTTGTTCTATGCTAGACGATTTCAATTCTCCTAGCACGATGATAAATATATTTGTCTATTTTTACATGCTGAATTGACACGAAACATACATAGAAATTATACACTTCTTATATTGACAGTTTAAACAAATAATTTTTTTTATATTTTTTTAGGTGTTTGATATCAGTCCATCTCCTCGAATATTCGATCTGAATATTTAGTTGAATGAGGATTCGTAGTGAAAGAGCTAATTCCAAGGTCAATGTTGGGTACATATTGCACGTTACTGCTTATTGCAGCCAAGCATGTAATTATGAATTTTTATAAAATCAAATTTTACACAAAAGGAAAAAAATCATATCAGCTTTGAAATTCAGGGAATATGCTATTGCAACATTTTATGTTATTGTCTGTACTTTTAGGTAGATTAGACAAAATAAAAATATACCATTCGATATATGCTCAGCAACAAGAATATGTCGGATAAATTTAATTATTTAAAAATTATTGATAAAATCTCACACAAAGTAAGAGAGTCCGTTCATGATCTGAATTTCACAAAGCGGGTATCTAAATTGAAAAAATAAAATAACCTGTCGTAATTTATAGGCGCCGTTTTAGGGGTTGTTTTAACCCTATTAAAACTTAATAAACATATAATACTGGTTTCATTTTTGAAAGTAGTATTTTAAAAAAATACTATTCTAAAACGGACAAGTGTATTAACTTTCCGTAATTGTTATTATCCATTATTAAAGAATCGATTATCATAGCCCGTTGTATCTAAAGTTCAGACGTACTCAGTCGTATCTGGTCTTGCAGGATCGCCAGTTGGTCGTCCCGGTAAGCCCTCAGAAAGGCTTCGTGTCTTGCCAACGCGTCATCGGCCAGTCGCCGCGTGGCGGCGTACTGGAGGCGGGCGATCCTCCCGCCCACGCCGCCGGCGCCCGCGCGCACCCTCTCGCCGAACTGGCGCAGCGCGCCGCACAACTTTAGTCCCGTAGCATGAGACTTCGTCGCCGCGCTGTCCAGTTGGTCTTGAAGATCTGAAATATATTGCGACGAATTAGCATCGAATGGTCCATCACAGACTTCGACATCACGAGTAACTTCCTAACGCAAAAAATCAATAACGGAAACACTTATGTGTACTTTAAAGACATGATTATAACAAAAATATTTAATGCAGTAGGTGCGTGTCACATAAGACGCTGCCCAACCCATTTCGTTGCTAGTGTGTATATTTTGAATTAAACAATAATTCCCTTTCCAAGTACTATAATACTTAGTGTTGGAAAGAAATATTTAACGGACATGATGAGATTTACGTAGTTTGCCACGGAGCCCTAAAAATTCATAACGATCTCTGATTTTAAACGAATCAATGACCTAACCTTACCAGGTGAATGTACTGAGCATGGCATACAAGTACTAAATACCCAATCACCAAGTTAGAGTCAAATGAGTAATATATGCAAACTTCATGTAAATGCCCGCTGACTGGAACAATGTAAACTTTGACGCACGGACAAGTAGGTAGAATTACGATTAAGGAACATTTTATATATTGGTTTTCCCGATATATATTTTTTTAATATTTAATACATCCCTTAAAAATAGCGCTTATTAATTAAAATTTTTAATATTAATAATTTATAAAAAAAAATCGTTAAGAATATTTTGTATTCTAGCTTCGTTAGGGCATAAATAACATTAATATGAATTTGTTAGAATAACCATAGGGAAATTTATCAATTTATTTCTAGCTTGTATCAAATTATAACTATTTTCGCATAAATTTATTATTACTGAAAATTTTTCGTAAGTTATAATTTTGAATTCTGAAAATAAAGATGCCTATTTGCATCGTTTTTTAGACATTAATATTTTTTATTGTAATTGCCTTAACTTAGATAACAAATGTGGTTAGAGTTTGATATTAAAAGTTTTATGCGTCAACTTTAAATTTTTAATGTCCCTCCTTGTACTTCGTTTACATTTTCTGTCTGATACTTTTCCTGCATTTTTCTTTGTAAGCAGTGCCAAACGTTAAGATTATATTGAGAATATATACTTTTAAGTCAATGCTCTTAACTGTGAAGGATAACCTCGTCCAGGGGCGACTTTAGTTTATGGATTTGATCGTGTTTAAAATTGCGTTTTGCTTACAAAATTTAACGAGTACACAAAATTTCTAGTTGATGCTATTAAAGACGCTGAAGAGGTCCTCGGTGAGCAGAAAATCCTGGCTGAAGTATTAGATTGAGGTCATCGGGTTGTCAAAGTGCATTTTCATGGAATTGTAATAGATGGCGTTCACTAAAATAATATTATATATTTTTATCGATTGGGCTATGTGGTACGTGCAGCACATTTTAAAATCAAAGTATAAGTCAACCGGCAGATAAACAGTATGCGTGCATCCACGATCCACTAACAAAATTAATGGTTAACGCGTTATGCGATGGCAAATTAAGACGCTTCGTTAAATAAAATACATACCTTAATTAACAGATGTCGCTCAGATCGCAGATGTAGATCGGTAGACAGTGTTATATCGCGTAACGCTTAATATATACTGCGCTGCTCCAACGGGCTTACGACCGGCAGTTCTCGGTGAAACCCTACTTCCCGTCCCAACAGCCGCAAAGCGCTTACTCCACCAATTAGTTGTTCTATTTTGATGACTAAACAAGTTCTAGGACAATTATTCTTATTACAAACAATTATGGCAATAACTAAGTCTATACGTATTTAAAGCGAAATTCCACTAACTGATTGACTGACTGCACGAGATCACCGAAACTATAGGTCTGATTGACTTGAAATTCGTCATGGTTACTCTTTTTTGGACGCAGACGCTCACTAAGAACGGATTTTACGCAAATCCCATCCAAAAGAAAATTTTCATCATTTTATGTCTACGCGGGCGGGGTCGCAGGCGAAAGCTAGTCTATTATATATGACGCCACATACAAGTTATACAATGAGTGATACCTAAAACATGTAATTCCCAGTCGTATATTTTATAATTCACTATTGCGTCGTGAAAAAGCGAGGGGTTTCCAGTAGATATGTCGAAAAATATGTTAAACAATCCAAGTCTCGGCCTAATACGTATAAGCCACAGACCACTTGCCCGCTTGCATGACGTAAGATAGCGTCGACGAGTACTCACGAGTACGTGAGTTTTTTGGAACAGGTTGCTCGAATACCGAAGCTAGTAAGGTTCGTTACTCGCCCGAAATTCAATTCTTTTGCAAGGCGAAGTAAATTTTTGTTGCGAGAATTTCTCTTCAGATGCGATGCCATTTTTTTTTACAAAAATCGTAGAGAATAATTACCACTTATTATAGGTTTATGATTGATAAAAAGTTTATTTGAATGTTGCCGTTGATAATAAAAATGAGGTGGTTACTACAATGAAGTGTTTAGGCATTATCCACTTTTGATATACCATTTTATGTTGACGCGGACGGAGCCGCAGACAAAGCTAGTTATGCAATATGTAAGAACAACCAGTGGTCGAGTACACGCACGGATCGCGTACAAGAAGCGCGGGTCGATGGTCAATCGGAGGAATGACGCACAAACGACGTGCGGTACGACATTCCTAAGACTAAATAGTGATTATAATTGTCGCACTGTAGTTGAGGGATTAGTGATGATTCTGAGAAATACTACAGCTTGACTGTCTCTGATTCACGTTAGTTATTCTGTTTGCGAACAATGATCTGCATAATTTCTGTCAACAGTCATTTGACGCCTAAACCACGCACAACGAGCGATGGTGAGGTCCAATCTTTAATTTAGGAGGCATAAAAGTTCCCTCACGTTTGTTGGTGTGGTAGGTGGGGTCGGCGTGCAGGCGCCGCATCAGCTGCGTGTTGGCGTCGATGTCGTGTATCCACTCGCGCATTCGCTCCACCTGACATTGCAAATCCAACGTTAAATGCATGTTGCTTAAAGAAAGTTTTCATTATAACAACTAAGTAGAATACTTAAAATACGTTCTGATAATTTTCTTCTAAGTGGTTGAACTATAAGTAAACATCAAATCATTATAAAGCTTACATGATCGGCTAGTTAATTATTTATTGGTATGGCGGAGATTCCTCTATTTTCATTCTTTAAGATCCTGTCCATAAGACGGAGGTGATTCAAGAACTTAGGGATACGCGTTGGAACAGGCTTTGTAGTTTCCAAATAATCTACTAAGAAATCAACTTTTCAATTAGGTTTGTAATTATAGTAAATACTTGTCAATCTTAACATGAAACCCTCCAAGAACGTGATGGCCACACGTACTCTCATAACAATTCATCACAGTCAAAATTACTTTTTTTTTAAATAATTTGTGAGATATCTATCTGCTAAAAAATATTTTAATTCATGAAGTACTTATGTAGTTTCGCTGCGCCCATCTTTTGGTCGTATCAAACAAAAATGTAAAAAAAAACAACTAATACCATACATGCTATGACATAGAATTTTAAAAATATTAGAATCGTCGTAAATAAATCTTTAGGATAATATACCCTAAAAGCTACCATCGTCTTGTCCAACTGTATGTCTTACGTGTCTTGTTACAGTGTTAATAAGTATAATATATATATACTGCACTGTAGTTAAGGCAAGTTTCGAGATAAATATATATATATGACTCCTCTGGAGTTGCGAATGTCCATGGGCAACGGTGACCACCTACGCTCTAATGGCTCGCATGCTCGTTTGCCCTTTTGAATGCTATAACAAAAAGGATTTGTTACAATTTTCAGAGCAAACACTAAAATAAACTTTGACAAAATGGATATTTTTTGGACATTGACGACGGGTTTCACCAAAAGTAAAACATAATTCGTAAAAGTAATAGGTAAAATTTGACAGATAATGTACGGACCACCTGCAAATCTTACGGATTACGTTTACGAAATAAGTTTTTACTTATAGCGCAGCCAGCTATTATTCGCACTTGATAGTTTTTAAACCAGATGAGATAAGCCATGATTCAGAATTTTTTTCTGTCGATGGAAGCGTTAAGTTTAATAAATAACAAAAACATGGTATTTATATTTCATGAATAAAATTAATAATGACACTACACTTGTGTCATTATTAATTTTCTTCATGAAAGATAAAAGGTTCAAAAAAATCTTCAAAACACTCTATTCCAAAGTTATTTCTCCCTGTGATTAATTTACATCTGAATACTTATTAATTACTAGCTTCCGCCCGCGGTCCCGCTTGCGTGGACATACAGTGAGTTCCTACGTCTTTTGTGTCGACTGCTCGCACCGTCATCGTTCCTGATCTCGTTCCTGCTTCCGTTTCCATCCCGACCTCGCCTTTAATTTCGATTTTGATGTTGAGATTATGGTTCTATTCAAAATATCCATAATGTAAAAAAATGACAACGCATTGGGATAAAAACTATCATAGGTATATGTTACTCCGGGGTATAAGTTATTGCCATACCAATTTTCGAAAAAGATTTGACGAAATTGGGTATAATAATAATTTGTATCATACCATATTTCCTCAAAATCTATTTAGTAGTTTTGAGAAGTTCGCGTAGAAACTCACAGACAGACAAAAAATTTAAAAAAAAAAAACATTTAAATGTATTCTGTCAACATTTCTAATACCCGGAGTAGTTTTCTTGAATATCTTTAACCTACAGATTTTTCTCTACACTCTTTTATTATAATATATATAGATTTTCGTAGTTCCCACAGTAATGATTCAAGGCCTTAAAGAGCATCAACTACTACAGCCTCACTATTTAAAACAAATTGTTTGTTAATTTGGCAATGATTTCGAAATAATTTTAGTCATTCTCAATTCATATTGCGAAATACAAATTGACTCGATATTAAAGGTGATGCCGTTACTAGCCGCTAGTATATTATATACCACAACTAAAGCAAAATCACTAAATTGTAACATTTGTGCAATAAATGAGTAACATCATGATTATTCTAAAAGTATATATCGCAATGAAACCTTTTATATATAGAACTCTTTTATACATTATATCTAGGTATAACAATTCTTGGGTGATTTATAATTGATTTTGGTTCTAAACTTTTCCTATAAAGCGAAGAGAGAGTTATTTTTAATAATTTAATAATTTTAATTATTAATTAAAATAATTATGTTGGTATATAATAAAATTGAATTTATACTATTAAATTTTACTCCTTGAAAATTGTAATTTTACTTTGAAATATGAATTGTATAAATTAGCAAATTATTTAACATGTTTGGAAATGGAAGGAATGGACCTCACCTCAAAATCAATGAAAGGAAAAGGAATAATGGAATGAGCCATGATCTGGATCTGAATGGACCAGGTAACAATTATCCAATAAATTTATACCCAAACGATTCTGTTTTAGATAATGAGGCTGTGGAGACGTCGTAGTTCGTAAGGAGCATCATTGCGACAGGATCGTGGTTCTTAAATATAGGCCACAAAAATGTCTAGTCCCTGAATGGATTTGTTCAGTCAAAGTCCGCCCTTGAGGACAATTAATGTAGATAATAATAGACGTCGTATGTGGTAGTGCGCATTCGGCGTAAAATTCAAATTATAGAGAAAAAAATTTATTTCTCTCTTTTTTTATGACAAATTTTTTTTAGTAAAATTTTCAGGATTACTTACGTTACGGGATTACATTACGAGAATATTACGCAAATACTTTTAATTAGCTGCGTGTTACGAATATTTTTGATCATATTTCGTTATTTTTAAATTGAACATTATAATTAGTTTTATCTTAATAATTACTACGTAGTACGGTATTAAGCGGTCTATCCGCCTAATGAATGACGTCCAACGCGTATTAAATAAAATTAAAAACATAAATCGAATCTTAAAATGTAATAATACTTGCAAGTACCGAGCCGCAAAACCCCCGCCTTTTATTTCCGGTACGAACAGAAAAGTGAAACGCAAAACACCGCCGCCGTCCATGAGCGATAATAAAATAAGGATAAATTATTTAGCGGTCGCGTAGGCAAGTATGATGTTTACGCGGCGCGGGCGGCGCTGCAGCCGCCGGAATTAGGACAACCTCCAGTTTGAATAATATTGTAATTCGGCGGGCGGCGCTCGCAGGATGTACGCAATTAGCGCCGTAGCTGCTGCGACGGACCCCGGCAGACGACCGATTTTTCGATATCGTCGCATCGACGTAAATTCGCTCATCTATCGATCGGGCGTTATCGCGGGCGATAACCCGCGCGGTCTCGCCCGCCGATGAGCTAACTTTCGCGGAGTTGACCCACTCACGGATTTTTATCTCCGTTATCAGATTTACGGCGGCGTCGGCCGGTGACGACGCGGCTCGCCTCCGTCCGGTCTGCTAATGAAGTTTTAGAATGTCGTGATTACTACGGATCTAAAAAGTGTTTTTTTTAAACTCTAAGAAATGTACGCATTGTATCACTGATTAAAATGCACACGTATTGCATTTTAATATGTGAATTATTGATAGCGTAAGCGATTAGCAGAATACGTTTAATATCGGCGGCGTTACAAGTTCCTACTACCGATTTATAATATTAGAATTGAATATGTTTCTATATCACCTCTGCATTATCAAATTTAAAAAAAAGTGTTTGTTTTTAATCGGGTAAACCATAAATACCTAAACTATTTTCCTTTCATGTAGCAAGCTACAGTTTTATAAACTCGTTTAATAACCAGTGAAGTTAATCTTTGGTTCTAACGAAAGAAAAATTGAACTGCTATTTTGGCAGAAAGGAATGAAAGAGCAGTCTATAATTTTTGCGTTGCTCTGAGGAAACTGTTTACTTTAAAAAATGAATTCCAACTTGAGCCTCTTTGTCGTAATTCTAGATAAGAACAGACTAACCTCTCGGAAGACTTCGTCGAACTGTTTGAACGAGTCGGCCGGCGGCATGGCCACCTCCACGGTGTCCTGGTAGACCCCATTTCCAGCCACCTGCGGCGCAGCACTTGGATCACTCTACTTGTTTACATTTATAGCAATAAGGCCGCGAGTACGATGACTTACGCTCCTCAGTTCGGCGAGCCTGTCCCTCGTGGGCATGTCGGCGCGGGCGGCGTGCGCGGCGGCCCACCTGTGTTTGCGCGCGCGCCGCCGGCCGGCTGCCGCGGGGGCGGGGTATCTAATCGCACGATGATATCGCACTGATAGGAGATGAGCTGAAATCGACCGCTCTACACGGTGCACACCCCTTCATCATGCGCCCGCTCCTCTTCTAGCACTCCCGACCATCGTTATAACATATTTCTGGCCGGAGGCATATTTGCGGAGGGTTAGTAGAGGATTCAAATTATCTACAGTACCTAATTCTGCAATTTGTCAGATTGTGGCACAGGATTCTCGAAAGTCTTATAATCCAATGACTTATCAAAAAAATTATGATAATAAGTAATTTTATTGTAATATATACTATGTACATTCTAGCAAAGTAATTACCAACAGCCTTCCGATGCATTTTGTAATATTTAAAAATAATCAATTAATTTTAGGTAATATATTTTAAAATATTGTTTTTCCATGTCTAAGTGGAAATGGCATTCAATCATTTTTATGATCCATAGCACATTTTATAATATTTATGCACAGCTGTCCTTTGTCTTTATGCTCACAGTTCTTCCGTTGCACCTCTCGTGTGCCTATTCAATATATCGAATAACAAATTCGGCAACTGGAAAGACGAACTTTCTAAGAATATTTGTTTCGGTTCAATTCAATACAACTTCGATTGGTGCAAACGATGGTTTCGTTTGCAAGCGATTTCGCCCGCTTAGACAAAGCGATACTAACATAATTTAATATTGATCCCATCCTGAATTGAATTCCTCTCCCGATCCCGACTTCGGCCGCGCTGTCAGTCCCGTTTTTCCAGTACAGTCTCACCCAGAGTTTAGTTCTACACGTAGACCGCAGTCAACGAACAATCAGATTGCAATTCGTGGTTCCAAAGTTATTTTTAACCGACTTTAAAAAGAAGGAAGCTTCAATTCAGTTGTATTTTTTGTTTGTTAACTCAGAGTATCGTTATTTATACATTAATTTTATTTCTTTTTATTTTTTTTTTTTTTTTGGAAGGGTGTACTGTCGAGGTGATCCCATAGTTACCAAGTCAGGATTTGATGATGGAATCTCAGGGAAATTGAGGAATACCTTCAAAATTCTATAGGCACGTAGAGTGTGTTTGAGCCACTACCTATACATTTCCATTCATTTATATAGTTCCACGTGACAATCTTAGCAAGAACGCATAGAAACAATTGGCGATAACAATAAAAATATGGTGAATTAATTTAATGTCGAAATGAATGAAAATGTGATCTATATAAATTGTAGAACTTTTATATTATGAAGAATAAGTATAATTTATATAGTTTGTATTTCTGATACAAACAAAGTTATTCTATAACTTAATAGTTGCAATTCAACTAAGAATATTAAGTCCTTCGAGTGATTTCCAGCGAACAATAAAATTTCTACTTGCTCAGTACCAATTTTATTGTTCAATCAATCAATTTTATTGTTCAATGGAAAAAAATACGAATATTAAGAATTAATCCAGTGATTCTTTCTTGCACAGTCAGCTTTTTGAAATAAGTACATAAACGAAATAAAAATTCTAAAGATTAAAGATCACACCTGGACCTTGACGTCGCGCGTCGCCTCGAGCGGCGCCCGCGGGCGAGTGCGCGGCGCCGCTCGCGTGTTTGTCACCTCGTTAGCGCGCCCCGCGGCCGCGGTGCGCACGCTTCATTACTTGTTTTTTTGGTCGATTCGTCACATTTTCGCGCTTTCCATGTAAAACGTGAGGCGAAACAGGTTATATCCAGTTTTCCGTTGCGGGTTCGTCCGTTTCGGATGGCGAATACGCATTCAGACCGAAAACGCCAACGGGCTACCGAAAGGCGAGCTTCTGCGCCGTGTCCAAAGTGTCCAAATCGGAAGCGGTTCGAACAGCATGTACGAAAACAATTGTACATTTTCAGGGGCCTTCGCGTTTGACCTCGGAACTTGCGAGAACATCGAGATGACGCGATAATGCAACACCGGCAGCAGGCGCGTCCGTATCGCCAACAGCTTGAGGTTAAGTCGCATTTGGAGTGCCAATCGATATTCGTGTCCGACGTGGCTCTCATCTCAAGCGTAGTCTTTTGGACATGATTTATATTTTTGAAGTGAAATTTGCTTTTGCACCACTCGAGAGTAAATGAATTTATTTTCAGATGGAAGCGACTTTCGCTAAATCAGTCCATTTACGCCGTACAGTATGTGCTTATAATTTGTTTTTGCAATTTAGCGCCAATGTTGAAAATGTTGAAAATCAAAACGGTCAGTTTTCAAAAACGATAATTTTTCATATAATTTATAATTAATATACAGGTTTCAATATAAATATATATGGTTTTAGTAACTGTTAAAACCAAATGTATTTATTATTATTCATTACTTTTTTAATGTTAATTATGCTCGTAGTTCTGCTCCGCCCTGGTGGAAATAGCATGAATTTCTTCACTTTTATATCAAGCGATCACTCTTCCAATCGTAATTTCAACCGAAATTTGATAGAATAGACTACTATTCCATTACATTTTAACATGACTCTTTGATGTTTAATTTAGTCAAAATATCTACAACGCGAAACGAGTGTTTTACTTCATTACACGTCATCTGCAATCATAATTTTTCGTGATCCAACTACATAACAAAATATTTTTTTTGTGGTTGTATCCACAAACCACACAACTCTGTTTTATTTGCTCATTTTTAATTTTATCTCTTGGCTTGTAACTGCTTCGATTCAAAAACAAAATTTTACACACTTTGCAGAGTAGGTGTTATTTTTCATAGTATAAAATGTGCGTGTTGACGGTCCATTATGATCATCCGAATGCGTTGGACAGATATACAGTCGTTTACATAATGCATCTACGACTTATCACTTCTAAGAAAAGTCGAAGCGGCCTTGGCCTATCGGTAGTTGTCAGCGCCGAGATGATATGTATAAATTTTGAATAATAGTGGACCAAGTATCGAACCTTGCGGTGCGCCGTGTGGTATGTCAATCTCATCTTCGATGGTAGTTCGGAAACATTGCCTATTTTGTGGTTTTTCAGATATATCTGAATCAATGTTGTAATGAACTGTATTAATAAACAGGTCTTGACCAGTGCTTTTATTTTTTTGAAGTTACGAATTCATATACCCATTCGTCAGATGGATATTTCGCATGCAAACAAATTTTCTCAATTCCTTAGTACGGTTACGTACAGAAAACCTCTCATTTTCCGTTAGTTTGTCGGATGTGAACTTGCATGAAAACATTGAAAACCCAAGAGAACTATGCAAAGATTGTATTATGTGGAAATCTGTAATGTCTGCAGTCTCTTGTGGAAAATAGATGAGAGTTGATAATAATAATAAATATTAAATATATAAAAAATATAAGTATATTAGAAAATAACGTCAAATTGTTTAGTGAAAAAAAAATTAACCCAATACTATAGATAAACATATGTGCAACCATGTATGTATATACTTTTGAAAACTCTAGTCTACAGCTACGATTGCTTGTGAATTGATATGAATGAATAAAACATGATGCCTCGCCTTAGAAATTGAATTCAACATCTTTCAAATTCATTATAAGACTGAAAAAACACGGATATTTGAAATATTCTTGTAAACAAATTCAAATTCAAAATATCTTTATTTCATAGGTTACAAAATAACACTTGAAATACGTCATCATTTTTTGTGAATTTACACTTTACTGCTCGTTCGGAAGGCAGTTTTTGGTAAACAAATTGGATACCAAGGAGATGCATTTCTGCGTTTGGGCAGAGGCATGTAACTCTAAAAAATTATTTTTAAAGTGTTTTTCAGGAAAAATTGCCTTCTAAATGAATAATAAATTAATAAATTTTAATTACATATTCTACTGGACATATTTGAAGTATTACGTATGAAACATAGTCTATTAAGCACCTCAGCGCTGACACATCTAGGGAGAAAAGTAGGGCATTGCGCCCGCCTCGCCTCGAGGCGGTTGTCGCCCTTGGTTCGGTGACATTAGCGCAGGTGGGGTTGCCCTACTTTTCTCTTCTGGTGAGTACTATATTTTTTTTCACATCTACATCAAAAGTTCTCGTTACCAGAGAGAAAAGTGCTACATTTTCTTCAGACTCACACTGGAATGGTAAGTTCGCATTTCTTCGCCAATATCGTTCCCGCTTGCGGAGTATGTTACCCGAGCCGAAGGCGAGGGTAACATAATCGCACGGGCGGAATGTTTTGCTGAGGACGGAAAGCGAAATTTCCATCTCAGTACACCGAAATGGATAGTGTACCTGGCTTACAAGCCAGGAGAGAATGTTATACTTTTCTCCTCGATATCTGTACTTATAAATGAACTTTTCATCAAGGTGTGAAGAAAAAGATTTATTGTGGAGACCGGTTCATAGCTAGAAATCTAAACTTTTGATATTTCCACTACATCTCATTAACACGAACGATACAGTAACCTTATAATAGTGTGACTATCATACCGTACATTCATGCTATAATCAATTTTGCTATAATACGAAAAATGGGCCGACGCGACTGATGAAATACCACAGTCTGACACAGAATACAGACGACTTTTTATCCAGTGAGTGAAAGATCTGACGGCCCCTCCCTCTATCACCCCGCTCTCCTCTTCATCACCGCCCCTCGCCCTTCCATCACTCCTCTCCCCTTTTCATTACCATATTTCCGCATTCATCGCTCCACTTCCTTCTCCATCAGTCGACTCTTTCCTCCATCAGTCCACTCTTCCCTCCATCAGATATCCAATTCCTGCCCAAAAGGCCGGCGATGCACTGGTAACTCTTCTTGGATTGCGTATATTTCTAGGTGGCGATGTTCATCTACATTTTGATAGCTCGCCTGTTTGTTTTTCCTTCCACTATGCTATAAAAATTTTTTTTCATGTAGAATTAATTTATATAACTTACTTGATCGAGATTCGAATCGAAAATTTCTAAGTCAATTCCTTTAAATCTCTTGAAGTAATGAAATTATAACGAAAAAAAGAGCAAAACAACGGTTACATCACTATTGTCGGATATATCTGACTTTGGGTTTGTGAGTATAATGAAAATCGGTGATTTTCATCGAAGAAAATGGATTTTTTGTCACGATATTATGACGTTTCTGGAATTAAATCTAAAGTTAATTTATATATTAGTGACACCACTTGATTCTTTAATTACATGAAAATAAAGAATAAACAAATAAACTAAAAAGAGTCTGATATATCCGACACTGGCCTCTGTCACAATTTCGTTTGTCGGATATATCCAACCACGGCCGTCTAAGGGTTAACTTATTAAACACTAGCTGCGCCCCGCGGTTTTACCCTCGTAATGATGGAAAATTGTGATAATGATGGTAGAAAGTATTTTATTTTTTCGTCAATTTTTCATTGTTTTTATATTATTCTGCTATTCGGAACGGAGATAAATCCAACAAATTAAAAATCATGAAAATACGCCCAGCCGTTCTCCAGTTATAAGTGTTCGAACAACTATATTGTGTAATGTATGTAAATTGGAACTAAGTATTTTTTATGACGATCTCACTTATATGTATTATAGGTATTATAAACACTATAGTTTGAAAGGATAGATACGTACGGATGTATATGACCATTGATGGTAATACAAAAGTTATAGGTAGCTACTGCAATATACTCATATAAACTATGTTAAACGATTTATTTCGGTCTGCATAAACATGCAGATTTTTCGATTTAGAAACGCGTCAGCAAGCCACGTTGAGCTGACCGTGGAAAAAATATGGCGTGCCCAAATGTATGCCCGCTACCTTTAAGGTTTGACCCTGCGATTTGTTGATAGTAATGGAAAATGTAACTTTTAATAGCAAGATAGCAAGGTATAAAAGATAGATATATGCTGTCGTGTGCTTTTTTGTAACGTTATAACCATTCAAATATTTGTCCAAATGATGTAGTGTAAAAGACAAAATTTATCTACTTTAACACATCAGATGCGATAACACTATTTATTTTTATATAAGGATCAATTTGTTTCTACCAAATGTGCTTTAGAAATAAATAATCAATTTTTATTGTATTTATGTTTAACTATTTTGGCGATAATGGCTTACACATAAAAGATAGATATATGCCGTCGCGGGATTTTTTCTAGGACTATTTAAGATCAACATTTCCATTGCACATTACGTACGTGTAATTCCAACGGTTTTTGCGGCGCATGCCAGAATAGCTCACAGATGGCAGGTTTTATTCCTACTTACTTGACACTTATCGTTATATTTTAGATAATTCACATTGTATCTTTATGAATTATAACTTATATGTTATTCTGATGTGTAAGTTATATTATTATAAAGTTTCATCAAAATCCATTCAGTAGTTTTTGCGTGAAAGGGAAACAAACATACATCCATACATTCTTACAAGCTTTCGCGTTTATGTTAGTAGAGTTAAAATAACAGTATCATATTCAACTATATGGTAATATTAAAACAGACGTTACTGTCTGAAATACGTTTTAGTGAAAGTGGGGAGCGCGTAGATTGAGGCGCGTTATCGGCGGCGCGCCGATAACGCGCCGGATTATTAATAGCTTTATGTACCTATAAACTGCGGCGTTTGGGACTTTGTTATATAGTGTATTATATTATTGAAAAAAATGTGGATTTTTTACTCTTCGATATCTGTATTGCGTTTAAACTTTATACCCACATCTTCATACGAAATTTACATATCTTATTAAGATAAGGTATTCCCAAAACATGCTTTTCAAATGTTCAAATTGAGAAGTAATTAAATAGTTTGCCATTGGCAATATTTTATTTGGTAAGCAACAAAAGTTTACTGTTAAATCATTTGAACAGCATACAAATATTTTGGTTCTAATAAGTAAAAATCAGGGTGCAGCCCTTGTTCTGTAAACAATCTTAATATTGTCAATAACAGTCGGCTTGTAGCATTAAGTGTCAGCTTAATAAACAGTTACGCTCTAAAATCATGTAGTATAGAGTCCCAATGCTCTCACACTTTCCCTCCGCATAGCATCTCATACATCCACCGCATCGAGGAAGTGGTCCGGCACAAAGCCTCCCTCGAACCCAAAGACGATGTGGCTCCCGTCTAGGCTGTTTTAGCGAAGTTCAAACGCTGGTTAAATCTCTCAAAACCAGAAAGGCACCGGGCCTCGATGGTATCAGTTATTATTGATATATTTGATAGCTTTATTAAGCTATCAAATGCTTTTCCCTACCTCTATTGGTCTTACTGGTCGCTATCTTTAACGCATGCTGAAAAATTGTTATTTCCCTCCCATCTGGACGTATGTTTTTAACCATCAAAATTGGGTACACCATCTACCCTTGTCAAAGGCTTCTGAAGAGCCCTTAAATTCACAATACCACCTGTGCCCTTCAAGCTCAGTCCGACCCTGAAAATCAGTGCCGATGGCTATAAGAAAACAGAGTTATTGTTAGGACACAAACTTTACCATCTGAATACTCACTATAATTTGATTCACAATGACTCGCTCGGTGCAGCCAATATATTTAATTGGCAATACAAAATTTTTGGAACAATCCAGTATGACTTTCGTAGGCGATTGATTTAGAAATGTTTGCTGAACACAAGTTGCTGACCAACTAGCCATTTTGGCTGATTTAATACATTTTACCGTCCATAAATACATATATTTTATAAACAGCTTAAATGATACCCTTTAAAATTGTATCAACGCTTCGAAAAATACATCGTAGTTTATTGCCAGTATGTACCGACTAAATATATATATTTATATATTTCTGTAAACATGAATTAAACAAAGCTGCAAACACTATAATAAAATATTTTAAAGATAACGTTAAAAGCGTCAGTTTGATTAGCTGTTTTAGAAAACAAGAAATTATTTCGCATTTTATGATTTTATACTTTCAGTTACGATTCCTAACTCACAAATTATGTATAAAGAAAAACAAACTAAATATATACCAAAGCTCTATGTTAATTTCATGTAAAGAAAAATTATAGTTAATATTCTGAAAATTTTAAATTAAACTTCGTTAAATCACAAATTTCTTTGTAGGAGGGGCTTACAATAAATTATCGGTATACTACAAAAACAAAGAAATGGAGTTGTATGTATTTATTATGAAATATAGTCCCCCTTTATCTCAATGTGTTAATTAGATCTGTCAATTCATTTTTGGGACTCGTATTAGTTTTTTATGTACAACAGTGAATAGCATTTGCTGGTGAATAGCTATACGCGTAAAATTTGTGTATAAAGTGTTTTAAATATGAATAAACAAAGTGCGTTTGTTAATGAAGAAAGTGATGAAAAACTTGCATTAATATCAAAGAAAAAAAAATACTGCTTAAATAAATAATTTTAATTGCATAAGTTGATAAAAAATGCTATGCTATAGCTTTACCGCGGCAGTCCCCGAGTGCCACATGTTTTATATTTTATTACCACCATTGTCCAGTGCTTCTAGTGAATAATTATTCGATATTGTGGCTTTAACCCATGAAAATTTGCGAAACAGACTGCAATCTGAGAAGGCGGCGACGTTACTTTTTAGGGTTCCATAGTCAACGAAGATCGCTTTTAGTTTCGTCACATCCATTAGTCCGTTTATCTGTGGGTCCGTTACTTTGCTCATAGACTCTTAGTAGTAAAAAGCTGTAATTTGGTATGGGTACATATGTTATTCACGCTGACAAAGTTCAAGTGACAAATCTCCGAGCCGAGATACAATAGCATAATATGTAATGCTCAATACAGAAACATATTCAATTAGTATTATTCTTGTGCGCTACTTACCACAGGATAACTAAATGTAAGTCTTTGAATCGCCACGTTAGCAGATCAATTGAAGTTGTAAATTCAATTGGTTCGAACCGACGCGTCGAGAGTGCCTCTCTTCTAGCACACGTGAGACGGGTTAGGGCGAAAAGGACGAAGAAGGTCTGCGACATGAGACATCACTCAAAATAATACTCGTAACTTATACAGAATTTACATAATTCAGGGCAATTATGTAAAAATCTTTAGGGAAAGATCCAACAGAACATCCCTGTCGGTGATCGAAGTGTTTGGCGTTGCCTTCCATGTCTTTGAGTAGACGGGATGTCTGATTTTTCGCTTGAAACTGATAATTTAGAATGCGTAGAGTCCTATATTTGTCAAATCCCGTCAACTTATCCAACGATGTAAAACGTAGTGCTAACAACTCGTCAGTGATCGCTCCTTTGTCAGAGCGAAGAGGTCTCTTAACAGTCCACTCCTATAAGACGCTGTAAATCATACCTAAACAATACAATAGAATTTTCTTCCAAACAGTACTTCATTTTCGGCCTTTGGTGTACACGAAAAAATATATTAAAACATATAACAAACACAATACCAATATAACAATTTGCACCCTTGAAGTTAACGTTAGTTTAACTCGTCAAAATTATTATTTAAATATTTATGTTGTCGTATTTACCAGACTACAAATAATATGCAACCCCTGCCTGACTAATACATTTAATTTCAAGTAAACTCTCATCGAAGACATACGTTTTTGAGACAACAAACACGCTAGTTTCAAAATTGTATTGTTTTAAATATATTTTATGGAGCACATTTTTAGGTTTAAAGAAACATATGGCAAATCGAAAATTTAATAATCTGATTAAGCGATGTCGATCATCATCCTTTACCATTTTAATATCCAAAAGTTATTCTGTCCGTTTGGTGTGCGTCTTTCCATTTGGAACTAACTCCAGTTGTTAATGTAGACCTAGATTTGATAAAGCATAATTCATAGAGGACGCCTGCTTACCTCTTTAGCTCTTGTCACTTCGTTACGGCTAATGTTACGTTCTTGTACTCGGATAATTAAGAGACAAGTTTGGGTGTTCGCTAGCCCTGGCGTCCGATCTTGATTTGCAACATAATAGAGAATAAAGCCTACAATGTCTATACGTACAACTTGCGGGATAGCATGGGCTCCTCAATTTTGTTACTTCTCTCAACACCTCAATTAATTAAGGGTTTCTATACATTATATTGAAAACGGCAATGCATAATGCTTTATCCCGCCTAATAATTGTACAAGTCATTATCAAAATTAATAACAGTAAAAATTAACCACGTTTGAAAATCATCGAAATTGCGATGTTACATTGTATTCAAACAACAGGCCAGTTCGTTGTAGTTTACGTCTATTCATACGTAGTTTTTCATTACTGCAATAGATGGCGAGATATTATGATTTAACGATCTAAATTAAAATTATATTCTTTTGTATTCTAAAAAGGAGCCAAAACTTACTGTGAAACAAATTGAGTTGTAGTAGTTTTTTTTTCATCATCAATTTGTGCGACATACATTATCAATAGCTTAGTATATATCGTGTGATCGCACGTGTAAACATAAACAATATATAGTTTTTTTTGTTTCAACATGTCCAAAGGCTGTGCGCGAATCAAAATGCCTACTTAGACATAGCTTTCAGTTTCGTGTTAATGTTACTTCGTAAAGAAACAAATAGTCACAGATAAAAGACCACCGTCATTCACGTATGACTATCTCATTCTTTAGCTCTGCAAAAAATATGATATAAAGCACGTTTCAGTCTCTTTATTTAATATAATGTATTTTTACAGGGTTCGGATAACTAGTAATAATAGTAATCAATATAAGCATTTAAATCATTAAGCATTTTAATCTTTGCAATTTTTGAAAGGTAAAGAAGGGAAAATAAAAGGCTACGGTTCAAAAGAATATTGTATATTGACAACAACAGTACTTGTGTTCATATAGATAACGTAAATCAACAACCGCTCTATAATGCATTGACATTTATTTTTATGTTACTACGGTCAATACATTTTATTTTGTTCTTTTTTCTGTACATTGGTGGAATTGATAAAATTCCCTAGTCGATGTTACGGAATAATACGATCTGTACAAAATGCTTGTTCACGCATTGCATTATCTACATACAACAAAATGCTTTACAATTATAAAAAAAATATTTTTTCATTTTGAATTTATTATGTTTAATATCAATGTTTTGAATATTGTCAAATCTCTTTTCCTTCGAAAAATATTAATAATATAACGTTTGTTTCATCATTTTTAATATACGCGTGAACACAAACGACAATTGGACAACCTTAGTTTGAATACATCGATACAAAATACCATTGAGCGAGTCGCTAGGTACAATAAATAATAGTCGATACATCTACTGTAAACTTAAATCTAGGCTAATTGCACGAGATTCGTCAATATATAATTGAATAAATACAACAGTTGTTAAATCTCTTTAAATCTGATTTTAAATACGCGGCGCAGCGGCGGAACATTCAATTGAAAAACTTCAATTTATTGTTAATAGTTCTATTCTGATAAAATCACTTTTTTTCCGATAATTAGATGTTTATAAAAATATAAAATCTTGCTGTTAGAGGCATAAAATATGAAATTTCGTTTTTTAGATGCAAAACATTGATTTTTTGTATTTGTACAACGTTTCTAATATATACGTATTACAAATGAAATTAATTTTTAGATCAATACTTTAAATATAATGCATTGGAATATTATAATAACATAAATGCTGTATAAGAATAGACGACTTAAATATATATAAATGTATCAGGTGAGGTTTGTGTACAAATTCATATTTCTACACATTTTGTTTCTAAGTATTATACTTATTGTATTTCATGGAGAACTAATAGCTCAATAAAATGCAACTCATTAACTATCAACAATAATATGTATCTTGAGATGGTTGAACTTGAAGATCCTACTCGAGATTCTTGAAACCGTAGTCATACCAAAAATAATTCTAATTTAGAAAATCCAGTTTTCTATCCATAGGAAAACAATTTATGGAGAATTTGTGGTAATGACAGGACTAAACATAATTTTATTTTTTCGTGTATTCAGTGACAGTTCTTTCTTATTATTAGGAAATATGGCCCTTTATCAAAAAATTATCACTGAAATTGTACAATGATTACCACAATACTGATAATTATTATCATTGACGTATGCTTTATTTCGCTTCTGCGAGAATGAGACGTTCTAAAATCCAATTACGTTAAGACTACTTCGTGAAAATTTAATCAGCGATAAAAGCGAAGGAGATGTCAGTATAGTACCTAATCAGGATGACTTTCACTATTTGTTAAATCAGATGTTTCTAAATACTTTTTTGTTATATGTTTGTTAAGAGGATAAAAGTACTTTTATTTATTTATCATTTGAAACAAATTGACCGTTGAGATTAATGATTATCAAAGCAATATTACTCAAATGTAACAGTTTAGCACTAAACAGTAGGGCACAATGACTATTATAGTACATACAGTGGGATTTTTTGTTCCAGAGCTGCAGTTTGGGTAGGCTAGACGTGCGCGAGTAGATTATATACGGCGACGATGCGGGCCCGTGGTTACGTCACGTGTGTCCGCGTGCGTCTTCGCGCGCCTTTAGATAAGCGACGACGTCGTGCTTGCCCGCCGCCTGCGCTGCTTGAGCAGCGGTGAGGCTGGCGGAGTTGCGCATGCGTACCCCACCCGCGCGCGCCAATAATTTCACACATGACATTTGACCAAAGATCGCTGCGCCATGAAGCGCTGTTTGACCATTCTGAAATATGAAACGAAATAATTTAAAAAATCCAATGTAGAAATGTTTCATTCTTCTTGTACATTAATATGGGACGTCGATGAATATTGGGAGCAAATAGCCTGGTAATAATACTCTATCGTGTTGTAGGCCTAAATGTAATTTTTATAAAAAGCTATTATATCAATCGGCCATAAAATTACAAGTTTACCGGTAACAGTCCCAGGTTCGGCTTGTATTTCAGCAGCTCGCTGACAACGGCAGAGTGGCCCTTGTGCGCCGCCTTAAACAAGGGTGTGGCTCCATCCTGCAACACAAGGCGTCTGGTATGTCTCACTCTGCAGTTTTGGTATCAAATGTACCACTTTAAGTAGCTTTTGTCATAAAATATATATTTGTCTAACAACACTTTTGTCGATGGAAATTTTGTGCTGGAAATTTAAGGGGAAGTTTATATCGCCTGCAGTTTTTACTTAATTATGGAAGAGAAATAAACATTATGACTTCTCACGGTGGGTAAAGAGATGCCGCGCATGTTGTTATTAGTTACGGAAATTGAAAGGCTAAAATTATATTATGCATTTATCGACCATCAGGCAATAAATAAATAAAAAATATTAATAATGAATACTTTACCTCCATAAGTATTAATATTATACATATGAAGTAAATGCGTAGTTTCCTCATCTTTTCACATAATAATTTAATGGTTATAGATGTAAGTTTTTGGTTTAAGAAAATTTAATTATTGGTGCACAAAAAAAGAGGATACAAATATAAGACAAACATAATACTTAAAACAATCTGTGTTTAGTCGTACGGTTTCTTTTTCTTTGTCGTCGTGTAGTCCTGGGACAGAGGTTTCAAATTCGTAGTTAACAAACGCGAATTAATAACGAACAGTAATAACTCTCGCACCAGAGCATTAAGACGCGCGATATTGTGATGATGTATGTATAACTAACTCATTAAACCTTGTAAAAAAAATAATTTCCCTCACGATCAAATCATTTATTGATCCAACAGTTGGTCTTTTGATATTGATCTATTTGATTGATAGGTTGACACCCGATTTGAGCCATTTTTTTTCTGCACGTCTAGTACTATATATGTAACGGATGTACAATGTGACATAAATATTTTTTTGTTTGTAGTCACAGCATTGTGAGCACCCATCCGTTAGGAAGATAGTATACATAAGAACAAGACCGTCATAACTCTGAAGATGATAACCACCTATAGGATTAGAAATATAACGGATATATCTAGAGTCTAGACTCTCTAGACGAACTACACGTTTAGTAGATTAGGTTACTTTTTAATAAAAACAAAGTTCACTTTTGTTAAAATAACAGCTGGGAAAAGAAGAAGAAAAGGCAAAAATTTCCTTATTTGCTCCTCACATTTGTAGATGCAAATTACTAGTGAACCGAAATTTTTACCCCTTTGAACTTTTATATCAGGCCAAACAAAATACCTTTTTAAAACATTTTTTAACAAAGAGGCATTGGCTGGTTTTTTTCTGCGTAATAAAGTTTGATTACATAAGAGAAAAAAATATGAACATTCCAAATCCAAATCTTCTTCCACATTTATGAGCGAAATTGAAATAACTCACTGATAAATTAATCTACAGCGAGAAAATTTTCACTAGATAATTTGATACTATTTTTAATCTACACTAAGCCAGGATAATGATTTGATAGACTCCGAATGGCGTTCAAAGGCAAAAGCTCTTCCAAAGTGACTGTTTACCGCCGGTTCAGCGAATAAAAGCGCAATCTAGTGACTGGCGGACGAAGAAAAGAGTAGCCGCCCCTTGACGACTGTTACGGAAGAAAAAGTGCTGGCAGTGAATAACTTATTCAAGAGAATATTCCCATTAGACAATTTAGCGGTATTTATAAGGCGCTATATATTTGTAGTTCCACCAAAAGTCAGTGCATACAGCATCACGTTTCTGTGGGTTACGCACCTGTCTGACTTGATCCACGTAAGCTCCCGCGCGTAGCAGCAACCTGACTACGTGGTCGTGCCCGCACTGGGCGGCGATCCAGAGCGGCGTGGCGCGGTCGGAGCGCAGGGCGTCGACCGCCGCCCCCGCCGACAGCAACGCCCGGCACGCGTCCTCGTGCCCGTTTTGCGCGGCGATGAAGAGAGGGGTCGCTTTGTCCTGAAACAGGAAATGATGCATTTCTTTAAAATGAAATGATTTTGAGATAATAAAAAACTTCAAAATGCTTTTTATAAAATAAAAATACTGTCTTGTGTTATCACACACTAAAAATAATTTCAATAAATAATAAAATAAACATTTAGTTTGTCCAACGTCCGACAAGGTGATACATAAATACACATTAACCAATTCAAAATAAATATATTAAAACTAAGAATTAAAAATGCCTATTACTGTTAATGATTATCATTAATTAATTTTTCATTCAGCATGAAGAATGTCTATTACCGTTTATGATTATTATTAAATAATTTTTCATTCATAATGAAAAATTCCTACTACTGTTAATGATAGACATTTTTCATACTGAATCTTAATACATTTATTTTGAATTAGTTAACATGAATTTAAATATATCTTTATCCTAGGTATTGATATTGCCTTGTCAGACATTGAATAAACTAAAAAAAAATAGTTCTATTTAAACGTCAATAATTATTAAACGACAGTAATACTCGGGTATTGATGTAATTTTTTAAAAATAAAATATTTAAAATAGGCCTGAAAGAATTTTTTACTAATTCTTCTCTTATTTATCAGCCCGAAACAAGCGATGATAACTTTCATGTTTTTATTTTATTATTAAGATATTTTAACCTTCAACAAGAATGTTCAAATGCTTAATTTTTTTACAATTAGCCAATGAGTGTCAAAATAATGTCGCTTCGTTGTGAATTATATTAAAAGAGAAGAAAATTTAAGTCAATTACTTTTATTGTACCTTTTTACAGAATGTAGAAAAACTTTCAATACCTTCATGCAAGAGTTGACGTCAGCGCCTCGTGCGATCAGCTCGTGCACCACGGGCAGATGGCCGCACTGGCACGCCACGAACAGGGGCGTACCGCCGTCCTGTAACCGCGGCCACATGTAAGCGCAGTTCTTAGAGTACAAAACAGATCATAATCCATCATCAAAAAAAAAAACTGGAGAGACACGAAGTACTCCTAAATAGTGTAGTGTCATATTCCGACGGTTAAATGCAACCATATCAATTGCTTCATTGCACAATTTATTTGTTCAGAATTAAATACCTAATTTTTTTAATAAGCAATAAAAAAGAAACAAAAACCTGAAAAGTACCATCTAACGTATAATATTATAATTATTCTTATATTATAGAGTATATTATTATAACCTAATCTCTTCGAAAAATATGAGTAATGAAGAAATAGATTTACTTACTACTATAATTAGCTACAACAAATAACAATATTCCATTTCTGGAGCGGATTCTTCTTTCTAATATTATATTCCTATTAACTATAAAACAACACCGAATTTAGACAGCCATTTTCAATGTGAAACTACTTTTTGCAATTTTAAAAAAGAAGGCAAATTTAATGGACTTT
The DNA here is from genome assembly GCA_005406025.1 of Eumeta japonica. Lineage (NCBI taxonomy): Eukaryota > Metazoa > Arthropoda > Insecta > Lepidoptera > Psychidae > Eumeta > Eumeta japonica. The sequence goes on along the minus strand of BGZK01000354.1, from coordinate 131,134 downwards.
TACCGTAAGTGAGGCATTTCCAAGTTCTTTCCCAATTGATTTACTGGAAAATTTTATGAGCTGTTTTGACGTTTTTTTCGTTTTTACTTCATCAAACCATTTTCATTTTGAAGCAGACAAAAGTAATCTTGATTAAATTATCTATACAATGGTATCCAAATTTTACCATATCCGTCTACTGATGAGAGTACAGCAATAGAAACAATTGTTGACACAAGACGAAAGAATTTTTTCACTCTCAAATGCTTCGCATTATTGTTATGTCGCGCAATAAAATATAACAAGCAACCGCCTGAAATATTTGGACGTCTTGTTTATTGGATTTATGAACCAGACATATTTTTTTTAATTAATAGTGAAGATTGAATAGAAATGTTATGTTCTACTACAGAAATAAATAGCACGGTGCTGTTCGTTTACATTCTGTATAGTTATTATATCTGATCGAATCCAGTTTTTTTGAAGTGTTCGTATCGTTCATGGGAGGTGATTCGATTGGCAAAAATCAAACAATCAGCAATTTATTTGGTTCTATTTTGTATTGGTCCAAATCATATTGTTATATCTGGAACACATGCTATACCTACGTAGCTTGTTGTCTGTTTTAGATCATATGTAGTTTTTTTTTTTTTTCTACTTTTATATTGAAGTTATTTACAAGTGTTAAACCGCTCCAAAACTAATCCGACGGGCGTTCACTATAAAATGAAAATGAGTTACAAACTCTTTGGAACCAAAAATAGTAAATACTGACTGGTAAAGCTGGAATATTGATTATAATTTAAGAAAGGAAACAATTTTAATATCTTTTGCTTTTAAAAATGGAAGTTTTTTTTTCTTTGCAGCCTATCGTAGCGTATTGTTGAAATTGTGTGCGATTATTAAGTACCTGTGCTAGAAAAAATTCACTACAGAACGATTTAATCAAAACTAACAGGATACTTTAGGAGTAAAAGCTCCGCTGTACTTTTCAGTTGCCAGTTGGTGCGCCGAATTTAAACGTGGAAGAACATTCACTAAAGATCACCCTGGCTCGGGTCGCCCAACAATGCCAGTAACCGAAGAAATGGTAAAAAAAACGAAAAAAATGTTTTCGTAGATCATCGTGTCACAATACGTTCTATAGCCCAAGAAACAAAGATTTCGACTAGTAGTGTGCATAGCATCTTACACGAACGTTTGGGAATGAAAAAAATAACCGTGCGTTGGTCTCCAGAATGCTTATCGACGCACAAAACAAACCAGCCTGAATATTTCTCGAGCTTCTTTGGAGCTGTTACAAAAAGATCCCAATACTTTTTGGCATCATTTACAATTATGAATGAAAGGTGGCTTCACCATTACGATTCAGAAACAAAATTGCAATATATTACTCGGAACAGATCATCACCTCCTTACCTATAAGAAATTTAAAGCGAGTCGTTCTACCGAAAATCTCGTAGGCTCTTTCTTCTGCGATAGTAAAGAAGTGGTCATGATAGAATATGTCGACCGAGGAGCTACTATTACGGACTCTTTGTATGCAAAACAATTAAAAAAAATGCGTAACGAAATAAAAAAAAAAAACGGCGAGGCGAAGTAGCAAAATTATTTTGTTTCATCAAGATAATGCCTCGGTTTACAGGTCCGCCGTTGCTATGGCTACAATTCGAGGTGCTAGCTTCGAAATACTTGAACATCCTACCTATTCATCCGACCTTACTCCTAGTGATTTCTGTCTATTCCCAAGGTTGAAAAAGTATCTGAAAGGACACTTTCGGTACTTTTCTACGATTCGAAGATGTTGAAGCAGTAGTCGCTGCAGTACAGGAATTTTCAGGTGTTCAGGACCAAAAGTTTATTAAGAAAGGAAATATAAACTTAGAAAAACGATATCCCAAGTGTATTATGCTAGAAGGATGACTATGTCGAAAAATAAAATACCATTTCATAAAAGTTACCGGCAATTTACTCATTCTCACTTTTTATTGAACGTCCCTCGTAACACCACTCAAGCTTCAAGTGCGAGAAGTAGCGAAAAATATGTTATTTGTGGAGTCACTAAATAATGGCAGGATGACGGCGCTATCCTGCCTTCTGATCTTGTTAGAGAAAATAGTGTTAGGTTTTAAGAAATCACTGATAAATATTGAAGTAAAATGAAATGTTTAAAGAATTTTACTCTAATCATAAACAGAGAACTTTGTTGATATTGTTAATATATACATGTATATTATACGTAAAAAATTAGCTTATATCAACCGATCACGCTGTCAATTATGGTTCCTGCCTCGTTCCCGCTCTCGATTCTGATCCTGTCCCGCCTTTGATTTTGCCATGAAATTATCCCAGAAATTTATACTCTTAGACCGAAGATCCACATTATTATGAAAATTTAAGCTCCGATTTCTTTTAGTCCCAATCGCTGTCCTGCCCTCGATTCCGATTCCGAATTGATGTTGAATTAAACCCTCCCTTAAACATTACTGTTATTAATAATCAATTGGCACGATTAAAGAATTCATCCTATGTTCACGCGAGCGAAACCCCGAACAAAATCTAGCATTTTCATAAATTATAACGTATGCTTTATTTTATTGTATAAGCTATAATACTGTGCAGTTTTAACAAAATCCGTTGAGTAGTTTTAATATGAAAGCGTAACAAACATCCATCCGTACATCTTCACAAATTTTCGGGTTTATAATATTAGTAAGATTATACAACTTCATTACAAACGTACATATGTTGATAAAGTCATATTGTTTCTCAGTATAGATTCTTAAATTTTGTATTTCATGTTAATAATAAAGGCATCGAATTCGTTGCATAAAATTATTACTGTGTTCAGAACATACAGTGCTGGGCGCGTCGATGGCGGCGCCGGCGTGCAGCAGCGCGCGCGCCACCTCCAGGAAGCCGCCCTGCGCCGCGAAGAACAGCGCGCTGGTCCCGGTCTGCCCTGGCCACACACCGACACGTGCACTACTCTTATATACACAAATACCACCGCCAAATTTTAATAATAATAACTTAATATTAATAATTTCCAAATTTTCCCTTTGTAGCTATGAGACATCTTTTATTTTCATTTGTACCGCTTCTTTGTAGCATTAACTTTCAAATTTTGAAACTAAAAACCTTTATTAGAATAAGATTTATATTTTGAATCAACAAATAATAATAGGTTAATTCATAAAGATCTGAAAATATATACGACTTATGTTATAATAAATCCACATACATAAAAGTGTCAAATATATTAAGTAGGGAAAATAAGTATTAGGTTACTATTGAGTATGTAAGCATGGATGATTTTACAGACCACATGACTGATTTTTTTTTTAAATAAAATCAACATATCTCGTTAAACATACCCAAAAAAAAATTATAGTCTATTATTTAATACCTGTATCATTACTGGGGTTTATTTAAAAAAAGAGAAAATCTTAGTTGAATTAGTACCTTGATGATCCTTATCTTATGTAAATTTAAATATTAATAAAATGGAACTATTATGAACACAAAATTTTCAAAAATGAATAAAAGAAAACGTATGATGGAGTATGGCGCCCTGTACTAGGTTATTGTACAGAGAATACATTAAAAATGTACAATCAAGAACATTGACAAGGTTTACTAAGACTTCTTATAGTCTGCTTTGTTCATAGCTGTATACTTTGAGTCCAACAATTACATTCTAATATTATGGTCGACAAAAGGACTAGCATCCAAGCTACGACACTGGAAAAAATACAACACCATATCACGTCGTGACTGACATTAGAATAAGGACATCATAGAAGATGCTACATTAAAATACCCATATCGTGTGAAAGTAATAAAAACAAATATATTTTTTACAATCGTAGTACAGTATTTATCAGTTCTTAATACTTTTATGTACCATTGTTTTCGTTTTTATAAAAGAATTTCTAAGAAAATAATATAATTAATTAATGTATAATTCAATAAATATATCACAGTTCAACTTATGAAAAAATAAACTCTATCTAAATGTTAATGAATATTTAAATGATAATAATTCTTGGATATTGATATATTATATTTAAATATATTATATGCAATTGTAAATATTGGAAATTTTGTTTTTGCATTTTTTATCCATTGTTCCACATCGACTTGCGTGATCACAAGTTTCTAAATCATTTGATCTACCTACTTCTACCGCAGCAGGATAAATAGCTCGTGGAAATGATATTTTGATTCAAAATATGTTGTACTTCGAAGTTATGCATTAAGGAAAATTCATCCGACTTTGCGTGGAAGTAAGAAGTTCTTCCCCCTAATTTGAGCTTTACGTTCAAATTATCCCTATGTATGAAATTTAATGCATTTCGGTTAGTAGCCGTAAGGGACAGGAATGGACGATTTTATGAGAGTTAATTTCATAGCGGAACCCTAAAAACTAAACGGCTTCTTAAGGCAGACTGCTAACGTTTTGATCGGATTAGATGACGGCCTCGAGTTGGCGCCGACTCCGAAAACAACTAATTACTGTAAATATTTAAATTGTGAAACTATATATTTATTATAAATCACTTAACTTTATAATTCATTTTTATCTCTCATTAATATATTGTTTGTGGTGTTTAATATACAATACCATAAAAATAAATAAAGTAAACCCAATCAAGAGTTAACTACTCTGGGCTCTATTTAAAGTGCCTTTCTCTTATCTTTTGTATTATTAATATTTAATAAAAAATTGTTTTGTGTCATTGTTTATGTGTTTGCATGTGTAATATTAATTTCGATGTCCACATCCAACTTGTACACTCAGTCCCAGCCCTCGTCACTTGGACTGTCATCCGTTTTAAACACAAGGCAGTGATGTGCGTCATATGCGTATGCGCCACAGTACCGTGCGGCAACAGGCGGGGTCGGCGCCCTGCGCCAGCAGCTCGCGCACGCAATCTTCGTGCCCCATCGCCGCCGCCAGGATGAGCGGCGTGGTGCCGTCCTACAACACAAACATATTTAAGGCGTATATTAACTTGTTTACTGAATAAGATAATATGATGCAGTTTAGTAAATCATTACCGATTAATGTATTCCAAATCTATTTCAAGATCATTTTAAAGAAAATTAAACACGCAGAAACAAAGAAGTGGTCTTTATAACATCATAAAAAAATAATTAATTTTTTTGGTCTCTTTTAACCAAATTCTTTATAAATGTGTTTATTTGTACATCATACATGCGTGAGTGCAGTTTACAAATAAACGCGCGTTGCACCAGACTTTTTAGACGTTTTCTGTAATTTCTACCTAATTAAGGGAATTTAGCGATCGAATCAGTTATTTACAACCTTTTGCATAAAAGCACGAGTCAGTATTTTATGTACTGAATTCATGTCTGAACACTGCACTTAGCGTAATGTGTTTTGCTAAAGACTAATTCAGTGTTATATTTAACAAAACCTGACTAAGCATTTCTTTTCTATATTATTTTTAAATTAATTTGTTGTCTATAAATTAACATGCTATAGTACCTTTATCTAATCGGACAAGTTTTCTGTTACTTGTACTTATACATTTGTGTTCTTCGCTTTCGTTGTTCTAATATCAACAACGAATTATAGATTCGTTTTAGTCTCGTAAGTGTTCAGTGCCACTGTAAGTACGATAATGACCAAACCAAGACGCTAAATTAGTATTAAGAAAAAAATTAAATAAATGGAATTTATCGAATGAAGTATCGACAATACCTTTTTTCAAATGATGTTTCAGTTTTTTTAAACAATTTTATTTAAAGTCTACAGTGATTCAAAATTTCTTAGAATGTGTCACCTGTTTTTATCACAATTGACATTAGTTCGACAAATATTTGCTAATGAGTTTCAGAGGTATGGTACATTACGTGACCTGTGCGATTAATTGGCCCACATTTTATATGTGACACAAGCAATAATCTCGAAAATAAGAAATGACTGGAACAAATTAACCAGTACATATTATTGAGCAATACTATACATAATACACATAATGAAGAAGGGGTAAGTGTTATCATTCATTACATATTTACATCTATATAAATTAATTTTTTGCAATACTTTATACCAGAAATATATTGACTAATCTCGATAATTCTTACACTGATAGATACAATAACTAAAATCCAAGATAGTTTAAATGCTATATTTTTTTTTTGAATAGAATTCAAACTTGAACATAAACAGTTAATGCAAAAAACCATTAAACAATAAGTTTTCACAATAATAAAAACGGTGCAAATATTAGATATTTGTATACAAAATTTGCAGGAATATAAAGTTAGTGGGCACTGTACGGTGAGGAATCAATCGATCTGCCCTTCTAAAATAGTTCTCTCTGACCTTCAACTACAACGGCGGTTTCTGTCCAATCCTCTAAAACCACCCTTATTCTTCCATTTTGAATACAACAGCGCGGTAGATAACTGAAAATGCCACCGCTTGAAAACGTTTCATATGCAATCGGCAGTTTGTTCGTGATAAACGACGTCCTTAAGTTTGCGAGCAGCGCTGTTTGTGTCAAGCTACTGTATCACAGGGGAATGTGAAGATACAGTGTACGGTGGTGGGAATTCAGCGCCCGGCACACGTTCGAGAAACAGAAGTACGGCCACCTTCCGCTACGACTTGAAAAGGTCAAGCTCTCGGAGCGCTTCTCGCGCCACCTGCGTTTATTCCGAAGCAGCGACCCGTTTAGACGTCCCTCGTGACCTACTTACGTGTCGAGGTGATCCCTTCAAGCTATTCATAGAGCATTCAGGTGTCAACGACATCTCGATGTTGTCCGGTCGCGTTGGACGAAGCCGTTAAAATATCCGGGAAATTTGTAGCAGTATAGGAAATATTACACTATTATTGCTGAGACCTAGTTGCGTGTGCACAACAATAGATTACGTATGAGTCATGAAGTTACGTTCCATGAGATGGTGAAAGGTAATCAATTTTTTTTTTCAAAATGAGAAAATGGTTTTCAAACCACTCGCAACAAATCTACCTAAAAATGATGGATACATTAAAAGTGAATGGTGCACTGAGCTTTACCAATGATGCAACTGCACTATACAGTACAACGGAATGGTACGCCACCGTACTTGCATGCCAAAGAACTTTTTATGTCTACAATTCCAGGCAATGATATTATTCAAAAATACAATAGACTTTTATATTTATTTTCGATACATTGTATAAACGGTAACAATCGTTTCAAATACCACAAACGATCTTATCCCAAGAGCCGGCTTTCATACAGGCAGATATACGTACATTCTAAAAACCATTGTTTACATTCAGACCATTCTACTAAATAGATTGTAATTAGTTTTTTAAAAGTGCTTAATGCACACAAATAGCTCTGTTACAATTTTAGAATGCTATAAATATACTAAAGATACTAGAAAACATTTTGAAGAAAAGTGAATGATGTCTTTGGAAATATATAGCTCTAACAAATTACAATGGTATTGTAAATTTTGGTCAAGTGTAATCATAACTATAAAAAAATAATTATTTCGATTTGTTGTATCAAATTGCATTGTTATAGAAAAGAAACTGCATGCCGTCAAAAATATTTAATTTTGGAAGCGAAAGTGATAAACGTTTATTAGAGATTAAGAAATATAAGAAAACCCGCAGTTTTTGGCTCAGTTTACTATTGGCTGAAAAAATTTTAGATGATACGTGCTAGTTCGAAAGCAGTTAACACTATTGACCACCCAGCCACCACTGCTATCTCCTCACACGTAGCACAATTCAATTAGGGCTCTATAGTGGTATCGCGAACAATAACTTTATTGCGAATCAGCCAATCAAAATATATTTTATGAACCGTTTCGAAATTAACGGTGAGATGGACAGGCATTCGACAAACGGTTCCAGCGATTCTAGAAAAAACACGTTTCTGTACGAAGTCGCCGAGAATAAATATAACTATTCTCATTCATACAAAATAAATAGTAACTGATTGAGATATTAATTTAAATTTTGAATCTTATGTAAATATAATAAGCTTTGGTGTCGATAGTCTGTTAATTGTCAACATTGGTTCGTGGGCCGTTAATCAAATTTAAAATGTGGTCAAATCTGTCAAAAAAATTGTTTATTACTACACTAATAATGTGGTATCTGTTTTCAATTATATCATTCCTCGATGAATGTATAAATTATACAATCGTCCCTTAAACTAGACAATGAAAAGTGTGCAATAATACTTTCTAGCTTTTGACAACCTTCCACAGTTGATCTAATTTTATTATCATACAATAATTGTTTATGTGTAACATAGTAGATTATTGAACTTGTGTTTTATCTAAAACTTTCAAAGACGTCGAATTTCTGAGACCGTCGGGACGAGCACGGGGGACGTGTTCGCCGGATTGCGTCGGCGCCGCGTCCGCGCTCATTGTGCGCCTGCGCCGTCTCTCACGTTCCGCTTCTCTCGAGACGCTTGCGCAAATAACCGCCGCCTAACGATTATTGTTCGGCGGGCTGATGATTGTTTCGTGCCGCGCGGTCGATGATGTACGGTTTGTATGATTCGCGTGCACGACGCGGTTTGACACGGTACTTTAATTAACCTCCAAATTAGGAGCCGATGGAACCGAAGTGTTCATTAAGGTACGTTATTGAGGAATGTATGTATCTACCTATGATTTTGCTTTTGCTGGAGGGCGTCTCATTTTATGAGCCAACCGTCGCTATATATTGATCACTGGATGTAGCGAGTACAGAAGTCAGTTGTATTACGAGGACTACTAAATGTGACTAGATAATCGACCTTCGGTCAACTTATTAAAGTTAATCAATTAATATTGATGAACGTACAGTGTAAAAAAACCGGCCAAGAGCATGTCGGACTATCCTCACTGTAAAATCCCGTAGCTGTTACTACAAAGAAATGCATTACAAGTGAAAAAAAGTACATTGTTACTCTTTTTCTTCATGTTTTCCACACTTGAATCATCTATAACTAAAGAAACAAGTAGGTATGTCGACTATTAGGTACCATCAAACTAACAGTGCTGACTTAGCCGTATTTGAAACACTTACTACCGCCTCAAAATGTAAAAATACGATGTGAAAAAGTGCACCAGCAAAAAAGCGTATCTTCATGGCACTTACGTCCTTTCGATAATAACTCAAAAACGATATATCCAATCATGTTGAAAATCATTTTCATTGAAAATATGTATTTGAAGTTACGTTTTTTTTTCATATTTTTCGTGCGTACACTTTAAAAGAAAAGAGGGGGGAGCACAATTTATGCTGTTTCGTAGCCATTATTTCCGAAAATTGTCAATTAATAAAAAAAAATTGCTTAGAATCCTTACACGAGCTTTTAAAAGAACTGTCGAAATAGTACCACATGTCGACGTTGGCTAGAAATTTTTTTTTCAGTTTCTGTTACGTGTATAGAGTGTCCCTCCTAGAAATATTATTTTTATTACTTAACTACCAAACTAAGTACAGGCTCATACAAAACACCTATATTCCAAATCTCGTCAATGTACATCTTACAGTTTTTAAGTAAAATGTCTGTAACATCCGCATACTGTATCCGTACGGACGGATGGACATGACGAAACTATAAGGGTTTCATTTTTTTTTCCATTTAGGTTACGGAACCCTAATAGGGTCACCGAACGTAGCCAAATGAAGATTTGTTTTTATATTGTAATTTAATAATAGCCGAATTACCCGGTCTCGCGAGTCGATGTGCACCTTGCCGGTGTCGAGCAGCTGGCGCAGGCGCCCCACGTCGCCGCGCAGCGCCGCCAGATGGAACTGCACGTCCGTACGGGACTCTTTCTAAAACAAAAACCGCATAAACTGATATTACATTGAATAATTTTTAGAACTCGAACTTCTTGAACATAATTTTCATGTCTGCTACCGTTTTCTTATTTTTTCTCTAGTTTTGAGATATACAGGAAAGAATGAGCAGTTATTATGTATTTATGTACAGGTATGAAACAGTTGATACATAATTGAGTATGAACTATAATATTAGTTAAAAACTATTCTATTATTGCTATATATTATACCGTTTCAACACGATCGTGTGCCTTTTCACATATAGGCACATAATCGCCTGTGCTATACATATTGTAGAGGGTAACAGCTCTGCGAGGTGTGGTCGTTCTAAGAAGACCAAAGATTCGAGTATTCGAAATGAAAAAGTATTTTCCTTCGAGATCAATGTATTTATTGATCAGTTCTTCAATATTTCTCTCTATTCTTTCTGGACTTTTACTTATTAAATTATTATAACAATTCACTCTTTATCACTATGAAACTCGTGCACTCAGGCGTCAGCCCTCGTCCCCTTTCTCCGTACTTCTCTCTAGTCCTCATTTGTTCTCCTCGAGCTCGGATTCGAATGTTCTATTCTACTCTAATTTTAAATTGAACGCGAACCCGCTAACCCTCATTTGCGAGCAGGGAGGTCGGATACCTCACATGTCACCTACTCCTACTACAATATATTCATAAAGCTATATATTTCCCAGAAAATACTGATTCCATGATTTTGTTTTTTTAAAAATATTTTGAGAAACCGGACAAGTGTAAGCAGGATTTGCGCCGTGAGGGTTTTGTATAAAATAAGTTAATTAGCTTTGTGATAGGTGATATATCGTCATACACAGTCATATCACCTACCAGAATTTCAACGATTTTGATCCGTTTTCGATATAGTTATGCAAGGTATTACAAGTTTTGAGAATATTTAGACCTTTAATGTTTTTTTTGGTATGAAAATTAAAGAATTTCAAAAATTTTCTAACTTTTAAAAATTTCCATTATCATAACATGAAGTTAGGCAATATTCTCCCACACATCGGTGTACATCATGGTCGATACTCCAACTGCAAATGATAGATTGTAATCGCAAAAAAAAAAAAAAAAAACAATATTTTTAATATGATATACTGAATTAACAATTAGCCATTTTAGGATTTTATCCAACACTACCACTTGCCAAATTACAACGAGATGTGACCTATATTGATGAATGAATTTGCGAGAATGAAATTAATTTATAAAATGGTTGTATTTTGAATTGTGTCTGCTCAGAAGTTTAAATTTTCTACACTTACGAGAGCGAGAGACCGTAGACAATAGTATTTTACAGTCATTTCAATTTAATATTTGTATCCGTTCCTGAAAAAAAAAAGGTCTTGACCGACTGAGAACAAAGTGATCTTATAAGGGTTTAGTTTATTAATTTTGAAATACCGAATTCTAAAAAAGGATATTTATGCTTGTTTTCGATAAAACGTAATCATATACATTCAATTTGTTATCTAACTTAAGTTTATAGGTATTAAAAATTTGTAGACGATTTATAGACGACATTTAAACATTGCCCATCAAATAAAATTGGATACGCCAAATACGTTTAGAGCGTACCGAGGCAGCGATTCGCTTGAATTGTGTTTTAATTAATACTTTACGAACTATCTGCACGAAACCTTAACGAAGACGATCAAGTTGCACGATTAAGACTTCGCCAACAGTTTTATTGCATGATATACAACGTAGATACCTACACACGCAAAAGCATTCCCCGAGTTCGATGATTGGCTTGGAATGCATTAAATGAATGAATAATTATAAGAATGCATATTTAAAATGCAACGGAAGCTATTTGTAGTAGCGTGTGCGCCGCCACCGTCGTGGTATGCGATTCGATATTGAATGTACTATATGCATTTAAATAGCTCTTAATTACAGAGTATATTAACATGTTACAATATTTTTTTGCAGAGTTATACCGTTAATGTATACCGTTATGTAAATAAATAGCAGAGATGTAGGGTAATTTAAACATTCAACTGTTAATGGTTGTAACTTATAAATACATTTAATATAATCATCTTTGTAGTCTAGTCAGTCGCATGGATGTACAACAGACGAAGAAGAGAGTCAGAATTAACAGTGAGAACGAAAAGCTACCTTGGAAACAAGGTCTTTTTTATAATACATAATTTCCAAATCTCGTTCTCGCCGGAAGGACACAAATGGGGCTATCCGCCAAATAATAGTGCATTACAGAGAAAAAGTAATCTAAAGATAAGTCACAACCGGTCGGCGTACAGAAATTAAGTCCATCGGAGGACAGCGTCTGTTTGTTGTTTCTCGGAAGCGGCCGCGGGCGGCGCCGGGCGCGCGGGCCGTGTTTATCGCTGTCGAGTCTAACTTTAGAAGCCGGTTTATCAAGCTGAATGTAGTTCGAAAATGTTCCTCCTTGCTATGTGTAACCGCATTACATTTATAATTGAACAAAATACTGTCGTATAATTGAACAAAATACTACGACAGAATAATGGCCGCTGTATCAAACATTTCAAAATTAAAAAAAAATACTAAATTAAAAAAAAATACGTGTAATGATAGCGGTCTCGTTGGGTTTTCGCAATGTGATTTTCTAATGTAACCCTATTGACACGTCTACTTACAAGAAGTAGTTTATATTATCTATTTGGTAATATTAACTACAATTTTTAGAATGTCAATGACATAATATTCTTTCACAAAAATGTTTGTTAGCAGTAGAACCTTTTAAAAAGAGTTAGGAACTATAAAGTAGTTCCGATTTCGGGCAAAAAATGTCAAAAAAAAAAAATAACAAAGTAATAAAATATAACACAGGATTGTTATTGTCAATCGAGAAACGACTTGTTCGTGATAATATCGAGGCCATTTTCTAACATTTGTGTAAACGTTGGCGCACGTCGCGTCGGCTCCGAATATACGACCTGTTTATTCGGCGAAATCGTCAAGCCGTTCCGTTACGGCGCGGCCGCCGAGCCCGGCCTCGCGACTCCATGACTGGCCGCCTGCAAATATTTATCCAAAAGTGCTTGACCGAGCACGTCATCTCTGACAGACCGGGCACGGTTTGGTGTTTATTTACATTCGATATGTCTTTGTGCTTAGTTGCTTATTGTTCTTTCCTCTTGGTTCATTTACGTGGGTTACGTTTTGGCGTGGATTGCATCCGTAATAAACTTAACAAGCATAATATTGTTGGTATATTCACGGAAAAAAATTTAATACTTGGGCCATGGAATTTGGTTTCGCCTGTTTTAAGTATACCGTGGGAGTTTGATAATCTCGCACTAGAAAAGTTGCTTATGTTCATTTCCAAGAATAAGTATTCGAATACCTAATACACAAACACTAAATAATTGCAAAATGTAATTGCTAGATGCAGGGCCACCTGCCTATATAACTTATGTCATGCAGGGCCATCTGTTGTTCGAAATGGTACGTTAAGCTTAACGGTACCTCAGCATTACATTCAATAGCATGACAGCTACACAATTATCTCAAAACGCAACGAGATAGCACTACAACACAACGTTTAAAAAAACATTTTCCTAATCACGTTTTCCAGGTAAGACACCTAGGTATATAGGTAAAACTGAAATGCAAAACTTTATCGAAAAATATATTTTCATCAAAATGGTTTCAGCTATTTTCGAGTTATCAACATATATATACCAATGTGTAATCGCTATATATACTAAATAAGCTTTCGGTGGCATGTTCATTAAGCACGAGCCGACAGTACGTACCACATATACTGTTTAAAAATAATTCCCATCCTCGCTAATAGAATCGGTTAAAAAGATTATTAAGGAATTGTGATAATCTCCGTAACACGATCTTGAAACTTCACCAAAACACATTGAATAATTGTACATTAGGCTGCAATAATGTCAGTATACGCACGTTCATAAAATAATTATTCGTATGCGGTAAACGTCGGTGTGAAATTGTGAGTGAAAGAAATTCGAGCTCACGCCGCTCCAAAAGCGCTTATAAATTTTTATTTGTATAGTGACGTCGGCTCAGTACTGCAAACTAAAACTACATTCATAGCGCGTGAGAAGCGGACGCCTAAATGGGCCAGTACATGCCGAGTCATGGACGATCGAAGTCGGGTCGTGAAATATGCTCGCGGATGATGCAAGTAGTTTGGGTGAAAGTGAATTAAAAAGGAGTTAAGCGTGACCCGCCGCAGCCGACAGCCGACCGCGCGGCCGCGGCGGGGCGGCGGATGTGGATCGATATTAATACGCGCGCGATGAACTTCTGTGGGCCGAACCATAAGCCATGGTGTCGAAGTTTACACTTTCGATTTTATGATCCATACATGCAGATGTAGGAAAACGTCCGCATATGCAATACAAGCGCACATTGTTTTTTACATTAACATTGTTTATCATAATATATGTGTGTATACATATATAATATGTACAAAAATATATGTATACATACGTATATATACATACATATATATATATATATATATATATATATATATATATATATATATATATATATATATATATATATATATTATTTCGCCCAGAAACTTAATTTGAAGGTATTGTACAGTGTTTATAAGACTGACTAGATTATTGCTTGTTTTTGAGAGTGAGATACTAATCACTTATATTATGAATAAATGCACATGAGATCGTTTGTAAAGGTTTGTTACAGACCGAGGGTCGACTTCTATAATTAGGTTAGCGTCAAGGTGTTGTAGTTTCCGACCGGCCCCGAAAACATTTTCCACCGCCTTGCCGTGATCTCGTGAAGATCGCGTCTGCAATTCCGGAGCGCACCGTCTCACGTCGCGGTGTCTAGTGGCCACGACGGTGTTAGCCGCAGAATAAAGGAAAAGAGTGGGGCGATTAGGATAAAAAAAGGAATGTGCCAGCGGAGAAATGAATATAAGAGATCTATCTAAATGACATTGGTTCTTTTCTGCAAATCTATCGATTTACAGGATCAAGACATTATAGTCCCTTTAAATTATATAATATAAATAAACTGTATAAAAAAATAATAATTTAGTAGTTACCGTGTATACCTACAATGCATACGATGATGGATGGAACCCTAATTTTTTGTTTATCGAAGATGCTTTCTAACATATGTGCGGCAAATGTAGACATGACCTAATTTGGAAAAGACATACGCCCTTAAGGGTGACACGATAGGGTTTGTACAAGTCAAGTTAAATCGCTAGTAACATTTCGTGCATTTGATGTCTGTAAATACCTTCTGAATTTTAAATTTGATTTAAATTGAAAATTCATAATTTTCTTAAACAACGCTTACATTACAGAAATAACATGCAGACGGCATTCTCAAGTACCGACGTAACGCTGTCTACAATACAGA
Source organism: Eumeta japonica (assembly GCA_005406025.1). Classification (NCBI taxonomy): domain Eukaryota; kingdom Metazoa; phylum Arthropoda; class Insecta; order Lepidoptera; family Psychidae; genus Eumeta; species Eumeta japonica. Next base: position 115,944 of record BGZK01000354.1, on the reverse strand, counting down.
CACGTTACACTCACAAAAACTGCTACACGTTTGAACGTACCGATTTCCTTTGCTAAATAGCTCGGGAGCGCGGGTGGCTCGATGACGCCGGCTGACGTAAGCAGTGCCATGTAACACTCACTAAAATTCATGTTTTCCTTGTACAGGATATTCTTTCAGAAAATAAATGTGATAGATATATTATTATCGGGTCTTTTTACATGAAAGATTTTTTATTAAGTGGTCACGGATAGTCATATACATATGATAGTGAGCCAACATACAAATTTATTAAAAACTCGATCCACATCGAATGAAGTCAAAAAATAGTAGTCGCCGAAGAAATATAATTATTATATAGTATTAATATGTACAATTATATAGTTAAAAATGTGTGAAAATAATGTACATCAATTCTGTTAATCTCAAATACTTCTATAAAAATCTCTATCACAGATTTTGCCTATCCCCACCCCTTTTGAGGCAATAAGATAACCCAGTTTAATTAGAAAAAAACCTTAAAATATAGATGAGCCGAAATAAACAATATAAATTGGTCTATGGGTCAACGGTGAAGAACAACCATCGGAACCGGACCGTGTTACCGAGGACGACGTCACGATCAGAATCAAATTGAGTTGCAAATAAGAACGGAATCGGAAATGAGTCAAAACAGCAGTGTAGTGGGCGATTTATTATAATTTATACACCACAAGCCGCTAGCGAATGTAAGGCATAATTTATATACTTACATATTTACATTTATATAAAAAGTTTTATACGACATATACGAAGCAATGTAAACATTCCAACGTCAACTTGTCGGCTCAGTTCACCGAAATTACTTGATTGCAAAAAGTACACGTAGTATAATGTACTGAGAAGGTAATTCAATAAAATGCTATTTCTGCGATAGCCCCGCGGATATTTCACGTCCATTGTTACGACCGATCCGATTACTATTATTATAAGTGCTTTCCTTTTTAGTGGCTGCTTGTTCTATAAAAAAAAAACTATTGCGCCCGTTCTCTCTAGTTCTTTTTTCCTTTTTGAATTATTGTTACGTTCTAAATTGATATCAGTTTATTCGTTTCAATTGTTACTTAACCACCCAAACATATATGTCATTAAATCGTTCAGAATCACTTATTTTGTCCAATTGTTAACTTACCGTTTCTGCAACCCTAGGCGTCTAGCGTATATTTATGGCACATTCGCAATAGTTATAAGTAGAATCAAATGTCAGTGGGCCGAGTGGTTAAGCGCTCTGTCGTCTGAATCAGAAGTTACCTGATTCGTATTCTGAGCACCGGGGATTTGAACAACGAGGTTTTTATTTAAGACGGATTAAGAACCGGTCCGTCTATGCTTGATGAACAATATTTAGCCGCCGGCCCTGAACGCTGTCATCAAATTGGTGACAGCGGCCGTTAACAGCCTCCGACCGCACAAACCATTACAGGATTAAGGATTAAGTCTCTCAATATAATACGAGAATATTGAGGAAGAATACGCTTGAGCAGTGATGTAAAAAAAAGCGTAACAAAAAAGAAATAGGGATGGGTCAAAGAAGGAGCTATTACCGCAAATTTCAATTATTTCGTGACTTCGATGTATTTTTGGAAAACAATTCTAGGTAGGTAAATAAGTAAAGCATGTTTTTTTTTGTTTATATTAACATTTACAATATTTGTATTTTGACTCCTTTCAATCGTTCTCAACCACTGGAGCCGCATTTGAAACAATCTGAATCGATTGGACCGATGTAGAAAATTGCGATCATCGTGATGTGTAAAATATAGTATCAACGCTTGCAATGCTAAAAATATTAATCTTCGGCACTGGCGCTTACCAATTTATTCAATTTGGTTCGAGCCGATCTCAATTTCCTGGGCCGCTTTTTTTCTTTAAAGCCAATTTTTTTCTTCTTCTTAAAATAGTTTTCATCATTCAAAAAAGGGGTTTAATGTTCTCCTCGGCCTTTCCTTGTTGCAACCTTTGCCATTTTCACTTCACATGCCAGAAATTTGTCAGTATATAGGTCATTTTGATTATTTGGGTTATAATATTAAAGCATAGCATACGTTTCGTTCCTTAAAACGCAATTTATTTTTATCCAATTCCGTGGATAAAAATCCAGTTTCGACATTGACTCACTTTAAACTGAGGAGTGCACGCGCAGCACCTTATTCGAGTGCTCACTTGCACGATCCATACGTCATCGAAATGAAAATGGGTCAAACACGTGTTTTAATTTAGTCGTCAGGTGGATCTTTATCATGATATAATTTATTTTATAAGTTTAAGTCTTCACTCGTATGAAGCTCTAAAAGCTATATGTTTTATGTCAGACGATTTTTCTGAGATGACCTTTTGACTCAAACGTAACACGTTCATCGACTTCACTATTCAGAGCGTCATTAGGCCGGTAACGTCAGTAATACAGTAACGGATAGCGTGGAAAGATATTCTAATAAGCTCACACGTCATTAAATTTTAGTGCGTTTCCAAGAGCGCGTATAAAAAACACGGTCCAGTTAATGTACACGCATGAATATTATATCATTTACAAGTTATGTTACGAGGAATACGTGTATAGAACGAATTAGTGAAGAACATAGAATAAATTAGTAATAAGCGCCCGCTTGGTTATTTAAACTGACGGACTCTTTGTTTTAATTGCCCTCACATATTTGGTCTAATTGTCACGCTCCAACTCCTCTTATGAAGTTCGTTATGACAACAATAAGTATTGTTTGAGAACGTCTAATATCCACCTTACAATAATGCGCCATTCGACTACAGCAGCCGTAAGTTCGACGGGCAGCCACGAAAAAGTGATTGCACCAAATTTTATATTGAATGCGTCATTACAATAAATAGTTTTCTTGAAAATGTTTCAGTCTAAAATTTCAAACCGCAAATGAAGCTCGAGTATTTCATTCATACAGCGTTACGAAAAAAAATTGTGTAAAAGCTCACAAAAATATTTTGTAATATCATTCGAAAGAATAAAAACACGTAATGATTTCTTTCTTTTGTGATTTAACAATATAAAGCGCTTTCTTACGCTGGCCTACTAACAATGAGTGCCTCTGAAATGTGTTATGTAGCGAGGAGCCAAAGACTTATTATTATTTTTGGTAAGCAAAATCTTAAATCACTTGCCAAATATCTTTAATGGACTTCAAGAAACGACTAGATTCTTTGTTCAAAGGTTCTATTTGTATGTGTGATAGCTCAATATGTTTTGCATAGTCTTATAAAAAACAATATATTTTGTGTAGGTTCTTTGTTTAACAATTACTATTAATAGCCAGAATAATAATATTCAAATACAGACTGTTAGACAATGTTTGAGACAATTGCTAAGTAATATTTCTTTGAAGAAGAGGATATGACATTTCGTTGAAGATTCCGGTACTTCTTTCTCCAAAATGTTGTCATTAACCGTCAAAGCAAATTAATATTTCAATTTGAACACGAATCAAAGAAAACTCAATGATACAGGCTATCATATTGCCTGGCTTCTGCGTAGCGAGAGTGCCGATTAAATAAAAATTCTACAACTGAATATACCATTTTTAACTCATCGCTTCGACACAGATTTAAACTTTCTTCATCGTTAAATACTGGTTCTAATTTCTGTTCCAGGTAAAGCGCTTTGAAGTTAATTTTACTAACTAACTGTAATTGGTGTCAAAGTCCATATATGCTTTCAAATTAACACTCCTATAAACATAAAATTTGTTTTTGTATAAAATAATAATGAATGGTATTCTAAAATTGTTATTCATGAGTAACGTTAGAATTTAATGGTGTATTCAATATGTATATTTTTCTGTTTATAGAACCAAGGAATAAGAATGAGACAGATATATTATCGGTTGAGTGCATCATACGCAGCATGCCGTAATATATTGAAAATTAAGCATCGCGTTGGAGCACCATCATAATGAAGTAGCGCAACGGTCCGTTTGAAGCGACGCCAACATCTCTTAATTCGATTTCGACCCCGAAGTCTATGTCAAAAAAATAAGCTGCAAATGCTTTTTATTTGGGGTTAGTCTGATTAGAACTGGCATCTTTAAAAATCTGTTTATAAAAAACAATATTATAGATATTTTTAAAGACCACATATATAGACCTGAGACAACAAAGTTGCGTCAGATTTTTGTCACCCCAAAGCATGAATTGTTTGTCGTTTGATTACCCTTCAATAGTAATTTATACCAGATCGAGGAACTGGGATGTTACTTGGACGAACTCTGCTTCCAGGCAAATTCATTAATAACTTTCTAATTAAGAGTCAAAACACTCATTGCGTACCTTGGATGCTTAAGGTGTAATACAAGATCGTATTTTCTGTGTTCAAATGAATTACGAGCAGATAAAAAAAATAACAAGGAAAACTATTGAAAACGGATAATCATTTGTCCGTTCTCGTCCATTGATTTGGTTCTTTCCTGCATAAAAAAACCTAAACACAGTGTAGCTATTTTTTGTGCGCTACGGGCGCCGCGCGCCGGGGCGTTCGGCGCGGGCGGCGGGCCGGTGTAAACAACTCTCTATTTCGTCTGACAGGGCGGGCGTACGTCCAAAAACGTACTGTACAAAGCATTATTCCATAAAATACTCGAAGAATTGGATCGGTTTACCATTTGTCTTCGATCACTATCGTTTTTTTTATGTTAATTTTTCGCATCAAAATGAAACAAAAAATTATAAAATATTATTAGTATTATGCCCCATAGTATGTGTGTATATATATAAGGTTTAAAAAATACAAAACCTTACCTCTTTTTTTCAATCAAACAACATGGAAATAAGTTTTCAACGACACGGAAATACGTAAAATATTTACGTATAAGAGTTCGCTGGGCAAAAATTACTGAATATTTCATTAATGTTAAGAATTATCAAGAAGCTTTATTTAATTACTATATCTTTTTAACTTTGACCATGGCATTCAAGTGAATTAATTAGATTAATAAAATTTAGTTGATTGTTTTATTACTTGATATTAGATAAAAATATTTATGACTCTTAAATTACAGGCATTGATTGTTATTTTCTAACATTTATATTTCCAATATCATTCCCTTTTTTATGTAACAATATTTTTTTTTAATGAAAATAAAAAATAAAACGAAAGCGTCTTTTTGTAGTGCTATCGAAGCCATCAACGCCATAGAATTAATATGCATGCAAAGATGTACAGTAGTGCACATCAGCATGCGTATACGCCTACTTGAATTAGATTATAGTTAGGCCTAAGGAAATGATAAAATATGGTTGCATAACGGCTCCCTTCCTCCATGAATAATAAAGCTTTTAAGTGATGACTTTACTGAAAAACCGTTGCGCTTAGTTTAAAAGTTGTACTTTAATTGCCCACAACAAATTCTTATGAAAATACGTGTAATTGCATCAAAAATAAAACATTTTTGATGGTATTTAACGAACCTAACGAATTTATAGACAATTATAAAAAAAAACATATTATTTATCAAATACTTATTAGTGTTAAATATGTAATAATGGTGACAGCCCTGCATACCATTTGGCACTGGCATATAGCGGAACACGCTAACACACGCTGACTTCGCGGCGCACTACCGAGTGCTAAAACACTTCAGCACGACCTAGCTCATAAACGCTCAAGCGAAGATTGATGTGCTAAACAGATTACCCGAGCGGGTGAACATATTTAGCATTTTGTGTACAGCCTTTGATAACGTAGTCGAAGATTTTCTACATTGAACACCGTTATCAAGAGATTTTCATAAATTCACTTTAGAACTCAGTGCTGAAAGATGTGTCACGGATAGCGAGTTCCATGACAAGATTGAAATAATTGAACTTTGGATATTTGTAGTTGATATTGAATACGAATAGATTGAGATACGGTTTGATGCGCTTGTCTGAACGTGTAATGTAATTTATGTGTGTGGAACCAATACGGAAACTTTTATTTTCTCGCAAGTTCGGGACCTCGAACTTCACATCCATAGCTGAGCGAGAAGTCCGAAATGCAGGCCCACAACGAGGAGTCACTGTAAAATGCACTATAAATATTGAATAAAACTAGGTGGTCCCCTTGTTCATAAAATACGTTCACAATCGGGGAGGAGGTAAGCAATGAGTAGTATAACGATGTGTCAGCTGGGGGTGCTTCACAAAAAAACAGTAACCTGTTAAAATTCCTTTTCGTTAAAGAATATAATTAAGATTATTACCTAAATAGTTTATTTTTACATAAAATTTGTGTATATGATTAACTTTTTTCATTTTAAATTATCTTATTCGATGCCAAAAAAAATTATTGGTATAGGTATGTATTATTATCATATATATTCCTGCAGTACAGGCGTGCGGTGGTCGTGTCAGGTGTATATTCGTATATGTGTAGAACGTACTGATTAAGTTTATAATTTGTTTATGTTTTCATAATAATGTTTATGTTAATAACTTTACAAACAAAAACTTAAAAAAAGGAATACAATTTAATAACCATTCCTTCATTCTGCTTGTTATTTAATAATACATAATGTATAGCGAAAGGAACTTTGTTTCTAGTGAGTGTTCTCCGACACATTTCGTTAATTTTGTGAACATAAATGTAAAAATGATAACGCTCAATGATTAATGAGTAAGACATAGTTTCGATAATTTTTCGATAATTTTAGGCGAGTCACTAAAGGGCGGATCTACTTAAGAGCTTTTTGGGCTGCAGCCCAGGGCCCGTGTATATGAAAGGCTCCCAGCCCCTATTTGAAAACAATAGACGATACTTGTTGTGAAGTAAAAAATATATCTAAAATTAAAAAAAATCTATCATAAGAATGTTAACCCTGAGATCAATTAACCCGTGTGCGCATCTTTGAAACAGAACGGAGAATATCCTATCGCTTTTTTTCGGTCGTTGTATTTTTGGTCGTGCGTGTGCGTTTATTTAGAGGAATTAGCAAAATATAGAAAGGTTGCTTTACAATTTATACAACACGACTACATATTACCTGCCAATTTATTTAAATAATGTCGATAGAAACTATACAAGAATATTAAATAAATAAAATATTTTTTTACATATCGTATAGACTGGTCGTTAAAAATTAATTTGTTTGCGACGCTCCCTTTCTTTCTTTTGTTAAGAAAACACTGGGATTTTTTTTTTCTAAACAAGACTTGCCTTAAGACGAACTAAGCTGATTTTTTAATAAAATCATGTTTTTTTTTTAATATCTCTTTTGGCAAATACTATATTCTATCTAAAATAAAAGTAATTCTGAAATTCAAATAAATAAAAACTCGAAAAGAGAATAATACATCAAAATATTTTTCACACGATACTTTCTTTCGTATTTTTAATACTTTTGCTTCTATACCTAATTATCTAAGGTTTGAATAATGAATTGCTTCTGTTCTTCATCTTTTTGAACAAATCATTGTACTGTCGTGAAACATCGTCCACAACTGACAAGGTAGTTGTGGTTTCCAAACAGTTCCAAAATAGTATCTCCTTACTAGTTATCGTATTTTTTTCTCATCCAGCTCATATTTAGATCAAATTAAAAAACAAAATTGACAGAATGCACATTAACAAGCTGTTTTAATCCTTGTTCGAATGATTTTGGAATATCTAAGCAGCAAGATACTTCAGCTTTCCTCGTTTGACTGTTGTCTGATGAATCAAGTTTCTCTGTATCGTATGATGATTTGAACAATTTTATACCATTTTCTTTTTTGTTTATGTATCTATATAATCAAAAAAACAGGATTTTACCAAAAACTCGATTTAGATCGTCTTGTGTTGTTTTAATAAAAAAAAATCCTAGAGTTTTCGTATCAAAAAGAAGATTTTTAGAGAACGCCGCAAGAAATTTAGTGTTTAACGATCATCATCACCATAGTAAACAATTTCTTGGAAAAATGAGTTAGCTGAATAATTAGTAGGCCCCTAAGTATTATTAGACCAGGGCGTCGAAAATTCAAGATCCGCCCCTGGAGTCACTTCCAATCGTGTAATAGTTTAACTAGTTTTTTTACAAAGTTGTACTTATAAATGCAAAAGCTCGAAAACAGTAAGAAATCCACTCGAAACGTAGTCGATTTTAGGACTGCCCTCAAACACAACGGTTCCTCCCTCCACGATGTCAAAACATACATATCAGTTTGAATATATATTCATAAAATACTACGTCTGTGGGGTAAATCATTAACGAATAACCAATCGTTTAGCAGCAGCCAATAAATTTCTGTCGCCCTCTCCCGTTGTCCGAGGGCCCACCCGCTCGTCCTTCATTCTCGTCACAGTCGCCCGACCTAGCCACAGGTCGCCGACATACTTCAGTCCAATGTATCCATACATTAGTGTACACGATTTACTTACGATCCTGCGATAAACATTGCTTCAGTCAAATTAGCACTTTCGAACCACAAACATGATCGACTCACATATTTGTGTTCGCGTGACTAAGGTTGCACCTCATTAAATGTAATGTTACGCTAGGCAGATGTTGTACTCATGTACATGTGTACACATAAAATGTACACATAAAAAACTCGATTTAATACTAACTAGTGTAAAATCAAGAAACAATGACTGAATTGTATAAAAGTCATTGGCGTCCTTTCTTACTTCGATGACACATGCGTACTTCAAAACACAAGTTACCGACTCTTGCGTTGATGACAATGGTGACGTTTAGCATATTTAGATATATATTGATTTCTTAATTTCTCTGTGCCAAAAGTATAATGCGTCTAAATCGATATTGAAAACGAAACTATATCTTGTTTTTGGCTGTAAATCTTTTCGACCAATTAGTAAGAAAAAAACTTTAATTTGAATGTAATGAGTATAGCTTCAAATTAAAGCCTAAAATAGAACGATTTTTCTGTTACTCTGAAAGAAGCCTATTGAGTTTTATTGTACGTCCATGTGGACACAAATACGAGTACCCATTGTACTTAAACAAAACTGTTTTCGCACAAAATGGAATATGGACAGCATTGAAATACTGTAAGTTAACGAATGGTTAGCGGTCTGAAAATACATTTGAGAAAATAGTTTAAATGAAAAACAATTAAAAACTCTTTACTGCACATGTGTTTTTTATACTTCACGGTAACACATTGACCTGTGTATAAGATTATTGAAATGAAAACACTAGATTTAGCGAAACTGATGTTTGTTCTTCGTAAAAAGGATCTCTCTCTATATATATTACAAAAGTACTTACTTCCCAGATACGAGAAGCTACCGATTCGAAAAAAAATCGAAAACGAAGTCGTAAGAAGAAAGAGCAATACATACAATACATATGTATAATACAATACATACAATAAGTATGAATAGGATTAATAATAATAATAATGATAATTTCACATCATTTCATGATTTTACGTATGCTAAATTAATATATCTTTATTATTGACTGAGGACGATTAACTCCAATTTACTAAAATTCTAAATATAACAAAATAAATAAATATTATTTATATGTCAATAATATAATATTTAAATATGACGTTAATGAATTTCTTGAATAAGTATTAAATGCGCCTTAAATTCCTATATCGTTCATAAATTGTTTATTTCATTGTCATAGACTTGTAAGTGTGATAGTTATTTTCTCATGAATACCAATAAAGAAAGTAAAACAGATTTTGTAAAAAATATACCAACGCTTACGTAAGCATGAACAGGGAAAGAGCTTTGTTCCTTTCGCTGACACGGAGGAAGAGGCTTAAAAGTGACAAAAATTCTACTTGTATAATACTTGAACGACCCATATACTGCTTTGAATCCGAAAGAAAAAGTTGATCGGCAGAGTGGGCTTTTACATTTGAAGATTTGCCAAAAAAAATTGAAGGTCCAAGCGTTGGTGAGTCATGACATTACACTCCAGTATAGCTGAAAGACGAAGGACAGTAACTGAAAAGTGGTACATAAGCAGGTGCTCGCTCAGACAGTTTCAAAAAATTCAGCCCTGTGGGCGACACGGTGCACCCCATAGGGCTCCAACTCGCGTCTCGTGCGTGCATGCAGTCGGAACTGCTGACCTCGAAACTGTCACTGAGCACAATCTTTAGCAAACTACATTTTTTATAAATATTTAGAGAATCTATTACAATATGAATGAACCAAACATTTAAGAGGTTAATGTGTTTGGGGTAAGCAATATGTATATCCTAAAAACAGTAGGTAATAAGCTCACCGTAAAAGCATAGTTTACAGAACTTTTCACGTGTTGTGTCCATTTAAATCTCATAACGTGTTATTCGACAGATTTCACTATCAAAATAAGACATATGTATGCAGTCACGGTCTACTAACAAAATTAATGGTGTGCACGTAACGCGATGCAAAAGTTGAGACCTTTTTAATACACAATATAAACGCCAATCAAAGAACTGCTAATTCATCCGTAGTACTATATCATATAATATGAAATAAATAATTTGTGGCACGTCCCTTCGTGTCCAAAGTATACGTTTCACTCTAGGATAGGCCTTTGTTAAATACAGCAAAAAAGTGAAAGATTCTCGAAATAATATACAAACTTTTATGTATTTACGATATTTATTGTATAAAAATGTTTTTAATGACACTTTAACAAGATTTTGCAATATATATTGAATATGTCTAAAGTTGAAAAAAGGTTTTCTGTAAACAACTCCCTTTTCAATAGGAAGAAAATGAAATGTGTAAAATTTTCACTTCCGGGTGTAAAACATAACTGTAGCACCAATCTATTACATAATGAGAAATTAGAATTTGTTGTTGCTACTATATTCTAGGTAACAGGTTTCAATAGGGACCGCATATCGCTATGTTGGCGAAAAGACTTAGCTCTGCTGCATTTGCAGTTAAAAAGATAAGAAAGTCAGATATCCAAACCGTCAGATTGGTATATTATATTTGGCATCTGAGGACATGCCGCAGATATTGATAGAATTTTCGTGCTGCAAAAGAAGGCTGTTCGGGCCATTTACAGGCTGGGACGTAGAATATCTCTTAAAACTAACTTTAAAGAAGTCGAGATCTTAACTCTGATATCTCAATTAATATATAAAAATTTAATACATGAAAAGAAGAATATAAAAATGCTCGAGAAAAATAGTGATAGACATAAATTTAATACATTAAATGAAAATAAACTGTGTTTACATATTAGTCCAACTAAATAAAATCAAAAATTCATTTAAAGGGCAGTGCAGTAAAGTCCCTGAAAATATACAAAATCTATACTTAAACAAATTTGAAATCACTATTAAGCAAATGCTTGTTAAGAAAGGCCATTATAGAATTTGTAAATATTTGGAGGACAAATGTTCATGAACATAACCAGCTCGATTTCTTACGGATTTACTTCTTTATGGTATAAATTTATATACGTTTTATTGTATAATATAAGTCAATTTGAAAAGAGCTACCCTCAAGTTTCTTGCTCGTTCTTCTTAAGGGAAAACTGCCTCCAGAATGAGTGACAAAATGGCAAAGTAGTAGAATATAAATTTTTAAAATATTGTGATGTATTTTAACTATTATTTACAACCTAGGAAATAAAGATATATTTTATGTTTGAATTATAAAAACAATGCTACTGAGATATGTTAATGATGTTGATAAATTTCAATCACGACGTAATATGATAAATATTCCTTCATCCACTTGTTCATCCACAACTTTTAAGGTTCCCTGTCTCAAAATGGAAAAATGGAACCGTTATAGGATCACTTGTTTGTCTATCTGTCCGTCTGTCCCAGTCACAGGTAATTTGCTCTGAATCTACTGGATTGATTAAAATGACATTTAGTACACATATGTATATCTGTGACCCAAATGTAAATATTTAAAGAGCTACCGAACGATAGATACCTCACACCATGGGATAGATGAGAGAAAAAAATTTATCTACACTGCGTGTAGGTGACGTACCCTAAAAAATCTTGTTTCAAGATTTTATTTTACCACTTTTTCGGCATGATTAATATTTGTACCTATGTTAAATTACAGCTCTCTAATGCTACGAGTTTCTGAGTCAAGTCGCCGACAGACAGACGGACGCATGAATATGGCGAAACTATAATGGTGGTGGTTAGAATTATAGAAAAATTTAAGGCGCTCGCCACTGACAACTGCTCCGTACTAGGCCATAGCACATTCTGGACACAATAATTATAGCACATTTTATAGTTCTCCATCATCAACAACCATCCCTTTTCCCCGTGCTACAATTCAGATATTGTTATACTGAATTACGTCCTTGGTTATGATGGTAATTTATTGGCAACCTTGTGTATTCTGACCTGCCCTTTTATGGTGTGATTACAAGAATTAGTCTATAAAAATATTCTACAGTTACTTAATTAACGCCAAGTTTATTAAGGCGTGTTATTTTTATATGATAGGATAGCCAATTTCTTTCTTTGCCTAAATGTAAAGATAATCAAACAAAATATTATCGGTGTCGAAATTTCAATTCATTAGTTATAACAGTAATTGAAAACCAGGCGCTAAAATCTCGATAAGCGTCAATTCCTCAAGAACATGAAAATAGTCCTATCTTGAAGTCAAAATTGTTTTTTTACATTCAAAATTAAATCATTTTTTTATATTTAATATCCTATATCAAGTGTACGTATCCTATATAAATGTAAATGTATGTATACTATATCATCCTTAGTTTTTCTATACAGTTCTTGAAGTGGAATTTTTTAGGCAGTGATTCGATAATCGATAATTGGACGAGGATTGAGAGTGAAACTAGGACGCGTCACGTTTAAGCACATTTTGTTATATGGGAGAGAAGAAAGATAAATGTAGAGACGAGAAAAAGAGCTATACATTCCGACGCCGCGAGAGTGGAGCAAAAGAGAGCGACGTATACACGATAAAAATTGATAGAATAAGATAATGTCACGCATGCGCGCGTTGTAGACGTACACATCAGAGGTATAGGAACAGCTGAAATACCACGCATTGAGTAATTAATATTTATCATCGTCTTTTGTGATTATTTACGTCTTTTTATGTTTGTGCCTGTGCTTATTTGATTATATCCGTAAAGAGTTATTATGTCAGTATACATATGTAAAGTATGTATTAAAATTATATCAATAATGACATTTCTAAGTTTAAAAAATTCACTTTTATCACATGTACGATGCTGCGCGCGCCGTATATTTGCTATTAATAATACTAATTGTAATAATAATAAAAAATTGTATTATATTTTACTATTATAATTTAAACAAGTAAAGTTTTGTATTTTTATAAATGTAAATATAATGATGACCAAAGTATCCATGTAAGTACTATCTACAAAACCGCTTTTCCGCCTGTAGACATACTATTCTGCGCCAGCGCACGCGCCGGCCGCCGCATCCTTAGCCGCAAGTGGGTTAGCGCGGGTAGCTTTCTCCCGAGGCGCGCGTCCGCGGACTCGACTCGGCTCCTTTCCGTCGCTTTCCACTTCATATCATTTTCGTTGCGCCGTTACTACAATAGGAGTGACGTTTCGCTTTCACAATACAGGATACAAATTACGGTTTATATAGTATGAAGCGCATTTTTGAACAACAAGATAGTACATGACTTTAATTTCTGCAACTTGGCGGTGGTCCATTAAGCTCTTCATGTGCTGAAGTACAATTCTTCGCCACATAAATCAAATCACAACGAAACCTTATTACACGACTCAATGCACAGCGTGTGATAGCTCTACTCTCAATGTTATGGGCATTGGGCATACTTCAGTTTCGGTACATAAAATCGTTCTTGTATTTTAAACTAGACGTTAAATCCACTTTATTGTTAATATTTAAATAACTAGAGATATCAAATTATAAGAATATTTTATTTTCTAATTGATTTACATTAGATTATATAACAAAAAATTGTAATTCAAAAATATGTATACCGCGGTCCGTCGGTCTGTGCGTCGGTGGGTCTTCACGATTTAGAGATATATAAACAATGGATAAAGATACATTGTATTAAATAAGTTTCGACATATTCTAAGGAGAACCCTATTGATTTTTGTTGTTGAACTCGCAACCGTTTAATAGTTATTAATGAAAGTCGAAGAAGTTCTCTAGTTTTTCTCTTGTAAAAATTGTTGTCACTATTTTCATCTCTTTCTTACTACATGCACACCCGAATACTTCTTTCTCTTATTTTTTCATTTGGCATCGACTGTTTTTTTTTTGTTTTATACAATCGAAAAAAAGATTGCTTAGCTTCACAATTGACTGTCAATATATTTACAAAAAGTGTTTCAACATTTTTTTTAAACGATTATTTTTATTATTGTCACTTTTACTTTCTTATGAGTCGTACACTTTTGGATTATCCAAATTTCTTTACTGATTATTTTCAATCAGTGTTCAACATCAAAAGATATTTCATCTTCGTGCAAGTTTTTTTATAGAAATATTGCTAGAAAATAATTCTAATAAATTTATTGAAAATAAATATACAAGTCAGAAAGCTATCACTTCAAACATAAATAGTGATTCTAAATGTTTGAATAATTTTATTTGAAATGCAGATGTATTCTATTATTCCATATTTAGTATCATGTTTTAGATGCCGCCCTATTTTAATTGCATTGAGGTATTCTGAAACTGTTCACTTTTAAATTGTGGTACCCGACTGAAAAAGGTTTTTCATTAAACTTTTTTAAGGATCTTTTAATTTATATTTATTTTTCTACAGCACCACCTCTTATATGCCCTTTCATATTATAGTGTAACTACTTAATGTAAAAAATGTTACTCACTGTTTTAGATACCGCTAAAACAGTATGTTTTTTGGTAACGGGTCGTCGAATATTTGAAGGCAAACGAGTCGAAATAATTGTACGACATTATAATCCAACATTATAATATATTTCTCTGCGACAACGGTTCGAAAATGCTTTTAAAACGGCCGAAGCTCATTTAAAATACATCAGTCAAACTCGTACATTTCAAACTCCGACTCGGCCCGCTTTGTTCTTATTATACGAGTGCAAGTTATTAAGATGCACGCGTCCAAAATTATAGCCGTCGGCGCCGCCATCTTTTGTCTTCAGGTGTCGCTCTCACCGCTGACGGATGGCGTCCGCGCTCCGCCGTGCGCTTGCGCTGAGAATAATCGCTCACCTGTACATGTCTGTCTTACGATATCGACCATGAGAAACTGTTCTTTCAATTTTAAGTTTTTTTTTTTAATATTTCCAGGAAATGTGTACATTTATACGAAAAAGACTTTCTTAAAAATCAAAGACTTTCTTTTTCTCGATTAAAAGCTCAAGCTATTTTTTCTGTTTACAGACTATTATAAATGTTGAATCATCGATTTGCATTTGTTTATCGAAACACGATGTTTTCATGGGTCCCATACAAATTATAACCGGATGGACAAAAAAAATTGGTAAATCATTACAAAACAAAAATTCAGCAACAGCGAACCGAATTTAATATTCTCTTTTTCAACCATTTGAGGATGTTTTCATATTAATCCAATGACATATTTTTTTATTTTTTACATCATCACCCTTTTGACTTTCATTGTTGGCCATAATAAGCCTTCCGAGTAAATTTCCATAAAAAGTTGTCCTAGGCCATCAATACATCATTAATCTACCTAATTCAAATTCAAAAATATCTTTACTTCGCATGTTATAATATAACACTATGTGTCCATACTACATTATGTTTTATTAATTTACATTTTAACATTTTACCACTCATTAGGAAGACGATTTTGGTGCCTAATGGGGCGTTGTCGCACGCTGCAAGGTTCCGTTCGAGCCCGCCACTTGGAAATTATTTTTATCGAGTGCTGGGGCCTGGCCTCTTCCAATTCACCTCGTCGACTTTCTTTAATTATTGAAGTCGGAGCCAAGAAAGCTGCCTAGTTTCTCGGATGCTACATAGCTGAATTGGATTCTTCTTTCGACCTCTCTATCGAAGTTGGATATCTTAAATTGGGAAGGCTGCTCCAAAAATGTTCATTCAAAGAAAAATACCTTTACAATACAAATAAAATTGCAACACTTAAAGCTAAGTAGATAATTTAAAAAAACCGGTACAGTGCAAGCGAACTCGCATACGAAGGATTCCGTACGATCGTACAATATTTAATGAACCATACATATTATTTTAAATGGTTTACTAAGATATGAGAAAGTTGCTATAGCAATATGTAATTATTCATAAAATCTGTGAGTAGTGGGCGCAGGAACGAATTAGTGCGAG
The DNA here is from genome assembly GCA_005406025.1 of Eumeta japonica. NCBI lineage: Eukaryota > Metazoa > Arthropoda > Insecta > Lepidoptera > Psychidae > Eumeta > Eumeta japonica. Next base: position 99,711 of record BGZK01000354.1, on the reverse strand, counting down.
TTTGTCTCACACTTGGCCAGTTTTTATTATTTTTTGTTTTATTAAAGAGTATGAATCATAGTTATACTACTTAGACGTTTATATATATTGCCATTAAAAGCGAGCAAAAACCCTCGAAAAAACACGTTTTTTTGTATGGAGACCCCTTTAATTTTCCACTTTCAAATTTTATTATTTTTTATTATAGCAGCTATAAATATACATACTTTGTAAAAAAAATCAGGTCTGTATGTATTATAATTTCAAAACTACAGCTCTATGATTGACGAACGAACTGACAAACGAAAGGAGAGACAGCGGAGCCTTAGCGATAGTCACATTGACACCCTTTGGGTACAGAATTTCAAAAAAAAAAAATAAACTTCGAGAGACTTAATAAGAAAATAATTAGTGCCTTTCAACTGACGTACAAATAATAACACCATCATAATCGCGCCCTTTAAGGCTTTTTAAAGTTGAGTTGATAGATTGGTAATAATATTGTTAAATTTATTTATTTATTTTTAATTTTATAGAATAATGTTGATTCACTGTACATCGGCTCAACACTTTTACCGTCGTTCAGCTAGTGGCTTTTTCTGTTCACACTAAAGTTTTCAAGACAATTGTAGCCTCGGTGTACAATATCGAGTTAATATATCGTCTAATAAAATTTCGACATTTATTTCGTTCGGCACGCTAACGTTTGTCCTTGCGTGAGGTTTTTCTTTGTATGATTAATGACAAAATTACTCTCTATAAATTTAAACAAGGCCGACCGCAACTGAGAATCGTGCGAGAAAGGAGGGTCAAAGGTACGGGCACAATATGTTCAAATTGTGACCAGTGTAAGTAATAGAAAAAACTACCCATATACAGTTGAAAAGTAACACCACAGGTAACCCACTAAAGTTTTGACTTTATAGTGTCCAATACATGCTTTATAGCATTATCGAGGGGCAAACGAACATGCGGGCCACCAGTTGTAAGTAGGTGGCCACCGCCGCTCATGGGCACTCGCAACTCCGATTCGTTACCGGTCTCTTGGATCAAAATAAATATCAAACAGAAGCAGGACTGGGCCGACGGAGAGGGAAGGAGGCTAATGGAGGAAAGTCGTAGGGTGATAAAGGGGAGAGAACGCCACCACAACTCTCATTCATTGGATGGTATGCCACAACACTAACTGTTACTTAACGCCTATACTCTGTGAGTGCGGTGTCTCAGCGGACCAGCCGGCTCATTTTTGTGCTGCGGCCGAGTTGGCCGCGGCATGGCTCTGCTTTTACTACTCTCTTTTGTTAATAGAAACGGAAACGGCGCCATAAGATTTACACTTGCACTTGACAAAATTGTGTTAATTTATTGGAATCTCTTGTATCTTGGAATCTAGAAGAGAAAAATTGAATAAGATCACTCTCTTGGCAGTAAGTCACAGAGGTTTTGACACGAAATGACATCTTTCATAATGTGATACAAGTCGGTATTTACGCCAAAGTCAAAATATGGTATAAAATAACAATAATAAAAATAATTTATACGTTATTTTTTAAATACAGTGAGCCGTGGAATTTAGGTATTTTTAATTTTTGAATTTTAAGCTCGACTTGTACGATAAAAAGTTAAATATTTATACAACTACAAAAAATACTATACTAAGTGGTACCCTAGTTTTTCGAAATAAATGAGATAGTAAATGGTACCGCTATCCCATCTAAATCAATATACCGACTTGCCGAAGAAAAAACAAGACAGTCAGTACGAAATTCATGCCAAAACCGACTAAACCCGCTGAGTAATGAAGAAAGGTATCGTATCTAGAGTTCAACGAAATAACCAAAACTTCTTTGTTATTAGAAAACGCCTATCCGTTAACGAATATCAACGACAATTAACACATACCAAGCCTACATAAATCATAAAACGACTAACCATATATAATATAAAAATGGATAAACAGGTAAGAATATATACAATAATATAAGTTCTAAAAGCACTGCAGTTCTACTAAATACTGGTGAGAGAAGTTTAAGAGCTTATGAAATCTAACGACGGTCATAAATCACATCACAGTTCAAAATATTCGTACCTAGTCGTTATAAGAGTCACTTTTATAACAAAACAAAACGTGTAAGTAAAAATTAAGCAAAACTAGATATTTCAATACTTGACAAAATTTGTTTCGAAAAAATAATGCGTAATTATGTTCACCATACATCCATACAGGTGTTAATTAAATCTTCCCATAGTGCATGTTAATCGAACGTACACTAGAAGTGATTATCGATCAAAAGCTTTGCCCTAACGCGACAACCTAACAGGGAACGCATGCAGCCACATGCAGCTGCCGGCTTTTATACCTTGCGCATTGTTCGTCTCCACTGAACAAAAAAAAGCGACAAAGGGCAAAGCTCAGGTAAGGTCGTTGACCCGCGTGCCGCGTGGATTGCGACACTGACGTGCTGCTATCCGCCGGGTGTTGCGTAAGGAGCCCGTTACCTGCCGGAACTACTACGATCGCGATACGCATCGTAGTGTTTACCCGAGACAATGATTAAAATATACTATGTAATGGTTGTGAAAACAGAAAAACGTGTTTATATTGAGTTCGTTACGAGAGGCATAATGGGAATGAAAAGGAATATTAAGAGACCGCTTTCCGCAGACATTTAGTTGTAGTCCGGGTTAGTGATCTCTGTGCTCGTCGATGTCTCCGTGGCGTGCTAAGGCACACCAGCGATATTCTGTCATCGTTCGATGTGGTATTCCCGTGTGCGTCAACTCGTGAACTCAAAATGATTGGATTAATGATTGCGAGGTTATCGTTTTGGTACGTAAACATGTACACACCTTTATAGTAAATACCGTCATCTTTTAAAAAAAATACAAATTGATAACAACAAATTATGGCATATTTATTTTGATAACGGTTTGCTTTAAAAGTTTAAGTATATTGATGACTGCTCTGGAAAAATCAGATTAAAAATAAATTCTAAGCGTTGGAGTATTTAGTGCTATTTTTATAATTTTGGTATAATTCCATTGTTGCTATGTATGTTCTCAACAAAAAATGTCACTACACGATATAAACTCTATAGCCTACGTATATAATATTTTAATTAAGGCATTACATAAATAAAATATTATGTTATATTGATAATCATTTTACATGTGTATTTATTCCATATTTTATGATTGAAAACAATAAAATAATTAAAAAACTTTTCCCGTACAATATCATTATATACCCACGGCAAATGCGAAAAGCGCCGAACAAAGCCCGGTAGCCCGCGTATGACGTCAGAACGCGTCTATCGTTTAGGTAAAATTATGTTTTACAACTTACAAGACACGGTAACAACATTTTTTCTGTATATGCTTATCGATGGAAAAGTCCGTAATAGTGTTTTTTAGTTGGAACTCTAAATCTGCTCCTATAGGAGACGTTTCACAAATGTATGCAGCTCAGCCTTGTATCTTGTACGATTGTAATTTAAAATTGTCGTTATTGAACGAAAGTTGATTCACTCTGGAGTATTTTATCTTAGTTTTATTGCACAAAATCATTAAACATATCCAACGGATAATCTAAAATGTTAAAATGGGGTCAACGTCATATTTGACATTTCCCGCTTGTCATCATCTGTTAATCATGACTAATCCCGTTATTCGTATATTATGTCGCGATAAAATATATGAATAAATATTGAATTTCATTTGCGATGGACAGTTAATTAATCAATACTTAATATTAAGTTTGGGGACAAATTTGTTGCGACGTATTCATCACCCTGCTTATCCTATAAATAATTTAAAAAAAATACAAATTTTTCGATAATTTTTTTATGTTATTTTTTAGATTTTTTCCTCCATTTCATAAAAAGCAGTACAGTACAAAATGAAGGCCGGTTTTGAAACATTTCAACGTTTGTCACGAGTATTTATTACAGTGTACTAAGCACACAATATTCTGAAACGTACCTAGCATAGTTGTAGTTTTGTAAATTTCGCTTCCATTATGATATAAGAAATATTTCCACAAAATTAAATAGGAATAAGAACAAGTAATTTTAACAAGGCATTAAAAATATAAAAGAATGAACATCTAGTCCCAAATTAAAGCCTGTGTCACAAAAACCCTGTCTCTTTTCTTTGTAAAAATATCAGACTAAACAAGAATATGCAGAATTCGTCTACACAACCTTTCGTAAACTTCTATTCAATAACTCTACATATAGTTGGTGCTGTAAAGCGTTCTCCCGCCTTGCATATTGAGTTTTTCTAAGTCCGAGTCCGCCGGGGGGCGGGCGTGGCGAATTCATCAGACAAGTATTCGCGTGCAGCGACCTTGGCTTTCCAAGAAACCGATCTGAATCTGAATAGGCCGGGCCGGCGCGGCCTTGCTGCTCCGTCACGCCGCGCGCCGTTTACACTACATGCGTTACTGTCACTCTCCAGATAAAAACAAAAGTTAAAAAAAGTAACAATCGACTTTGGACGAAATAACTAAAAGGTATAAAACGGACCAGGTGTTTCGCTGAGCGGTAACTGATATAGAATATTCTAAAGCTACAGATATATATGTAAGTGGTGTTCAGTTTTGCAATCTACGTAAGTGAATGTGTAAAACCTAAGGAAAATTCTAACGCCACGCAAACATAAATTAATAAATAATACATACTTAATAAAAGTCTGGAGCGTCAGAAATTAACATCATTTTCGGCTTCACAATTCAGTGACCTTTACCTCTCAAGGAAGAAACCTAATTATTTTAAACTTATTTTTTTTTCTCCGTTTCATTTTCGAAATATTTTTTATTTATTATTTTTTGGTGACCTATAATTATAAAGGCCTTTGAAACTCGTGGTAAGCGCCCACAGAATTCATTATGTTTGCGATATTGCGCGTTTTTTTCTTAAGTAAAAGGCGCAATATATTATAATGGATTCTGTGAACATTTGCTAAGAATCTGGAAGCTGTTAGAGATCTGATTGTGTTTACTTGCAAGATGTCACTTTCGTACCCGAATTAATTTTGTTAATAAATTAATCACAATTCATTAACAAAATTACCATCGTCAAAAAAATCGTCACTATTGAGTGACGATTTTTTAACATTTTTCTGCGGTACAGAACACTGGTAAAAAATTCTTAATACTTTTATTCGATTTAATGCGATATAGATCTGGTTTTTGGTAAAAGGTTTTTTCCCTGGGTCTACCATTCACAGTAAATACAATAACATTTTTTCTTATTATGATTATTTGACTATCTTCGATTATATCTATCTCATTAGTTGAAACATTAAATTGTTGACAACTCAGAATAATTTCAAAAGACATGTTAGAATTTTTATTAGATTTTGAAAGCGATTTTTAATTTTCAAATAAAAAAAAAATAAAAAATCGTAGATATTTTCTTTAGACAACAATTTACTCACATAAATAACTCTACTGTGATGGATGGATGTCATGTGAGCTATATGAGTTAAATAACTCAGGTTTAATCTCAGAACTTTAGATTTTCAGATTACAAACTGAGTTAATTTTCAAAAACTTAATAAAAAAAAAGTGTGTGTGTATTAGTGTACACACTTAAGAAGTGAAACTTCTTTATGACATAATTTTTCGAAAAAAGATTTACTATTTACAACTTCACAGAAATTGGTTGAATAAAGCTAAATTAGATAAAGTTTATGCAAAAGGCTTTTATTATCATAGACATGGATACAAATAACTTTATAAATTTTTTTTTCGCTAATCACTTAATGGAAATATTATTTTTCACGTCACTACTGAGTTTCAGAAATTGAAATGTTCAGAGTTTCATGTAGGAGACTTGGTAATAGTATATGTACCTAGAAGGGTGATAGGTAAAACTTTTCAATTAATGCGATGTTATAAAGGACCATATAGAATTGTAGGAAAATTATCGAACGCTACATATAAAATCGAGTCACTCAATGAAAGAATGTGAGATATAGTTCATGTATGTCGGTTGAAAAGGTTTCAACTTAGATAATAGGAAAATGTAGTATATACAAACTGTAAATAGATCTAGGGGGTTGACAGAAAGTATATGTGACAGGTGGCCTTAGTAACAATTATGTTTATGCCACGATGACATTAATAACATTGAATAAATATGGCGCGTAACGGAAAAATGTTACCCAGAAATAAAGATGGCGCGTAACAGAAAAACGTTACATTGCTATAAAATTTTTCCCATACGCCGATAAAGAAGTTTCACTTCAAAACTATTATTCTCTATTTCTTGCGACAACAATATATTTCGAATGATTAATCAATATCAATAATATTTCACAAAAAAAACCTAAAAAAGTGATTTTACGCGTACAGGTTGAGTCGCACAATTTAAATTCAAATTTGGATGTTATATTAAACTATGACATTTTGCCGAATGAAAGTTTGGCCTTTTGGCCACGAGGCCCACACAAACAAATCAGATGAGCGATGCAGTCCACGCTGTGCCTCGCCGCAGCCGGGACGCGCGGTGGGCCAAGATGTGGTTGGTAACGTACAGCGACGAGTTCGGAAAGTCGATGGGCTCGCAGCTCAGCCGGGAGAAACGTACTCAATATCTATGTCGTGGGCTTCACTCCATAATATAACGGAGAAAATTGTTAAGACAAATTTCAATTCGAATACCGTAATTATAATTTTAATTGGTAGAAGGGAAAAGACTGACAAAAAAAATGTAGATAATTGTTTATCAAAGCTAAATAGTATGGAAAATGTAAGTAAAGCAATTTTGTCCGATTTTCCATTCAGCCAAAGCTCGTCACAAAAATAAAAAAAAACGAGTGGTGTCGTGGGACACCAGGTAGGAACGAAGTTCCTTCGGCTAATGTAGAATCGACACAATTTGCAAAAAAAATCGTGCTCAATTTTACGTAGGTTTTCTTGATTTTTCTCTTAAATTTTGCTGATTAGTTTTTATTTAAGTACAGAAAAGTATTTAGGAAATTCAGTATTTTAGGAAATAAAATAAATTACGTAAAATTAAAAAAATATCGTAATTCAAATTATCAACTAAAATAACAAAATATGTCTCTTTATTTTTGTTTGACAACATAAAATTACATAGAAATAGAATAATTTCCCACTATTATCACTGTCAATTGCATTCAAGTCACTTGTTAGTTCACTTGCCATTGTTACTATATTTATTATTGTTTTGATGATTTGAAATTATATAAAAATAAACGTGACTACTCACGAGTAAAATCTATCTATAATGTGAATATTAGCCACGTGCTACATTCATGAGTATATACTATGCATTGGCGGGGTGGAGTGGTAATAGAGAGAGAAGAGATGAGAGAACGAAAAGAAAGAGGGAGAAAGAGAAAGATATTATACACTACTCGCTTGTGTATACGACTGTCGCGCCTACGCACGTCTCATTTAACGGTTTTATTCCACGGACTTTTTCTTACGGTTTTACTATCATATTTTTTTCAGTTCAGTCGCGCAGCAAAATCCCTATCTCCTCCAAGCCCGCCGTAAGGAACTTCGTTACAATAATTATCGACATAAATTTGATATTAATATTTAACATGTCATTCCATTAAATTTCATTTTATTGACACCGATAAAATTATTGGTGTTTTTTTTTGAGAAGAAGGGAGTATTTTCCTTCAAAATTTATTTTATATCAATTAGCGGAGTCGCTAAGTTATTTTATTATTAACACGTCCAATTCCGTGGACAAGCAATGATGTACTTCTATTGAAGCATTTGACATTGATGATAATTTAAATTAGTTTATAAGACAAAAGAGAATACCTCTTGTAATTTTTCAACATTATTCTAAAATTGTAATAACTCGAAATAAATGAAAATAATAATAATATTCTACGAGCATATGAAACTCAACTCATAGTAACTGAGCGAAAAAATGCTAATAATAAAAAATATACTCTCAATCTGGTGCATCAGAATATAAAGGGAATGTCAAGTAAGGAACTGGAAATAGAATTATACATAAATTATAATGATAATTACATATTACATATAACAGAACATTGGCTTAAAGGTCACCAGTTCATGTTTAACTTCAGTATGCACCAGAAGGCAAGTTCGTTAAGCAAAGAAAAAAATATACATGGCGGCTCTCTAATAATAGTCAAAAACAATTAAAATACAAAGAATATTCAGATATTGTGAGCCTATCTCTTGAGCGAACTATTGAAGTGGCCTGCATAGAACTTGAGCGGTTTATTGTTTTAAGCGTATACAGACCCCCAAGGTCGTCGTATCACATTTTCGAAAAAGTAAGGACGATATTTTGTACAAAATAAGTGATAATAATAAATTTAATGCTGTTTGCGAAGATTTTAATATAAATTTATCAGAAAATTATTTTCTATATACTAGAATCAAATCTTTTTTCCAATGTTATCATTTAGAGAATTCATATTTGGAACCGACCAGATTCCCAGGTACTTCGTCATCCTGTCTCGATAATGTATTTACGAATATTAAACTAGAATTTCAGTCGGTTATAAATGAATTATCATCTAACGATGGACAGCTGGTTACGCTTGAAATTAATTCTAAAGAAAAATGTAAAACATAAGATCAAAATTGTGCCTGTGAGCACTAGTCGTCTTGAACAGTTTAGAAATAACGAACTAAAAAAATTGTCTAACTTATTATATTGTAAGGAACCTAATAAATTATATGGTTTACTGTTGACTATAACCAAGTCTGAATGCAGCAATGTTTTTAATATTCAAAAAAATATTAATGTTAATAATATATTATCGTTTAGTGATTGGGCAACTGTGGGCATTCACACTAGCAGGCGTAGATTATACGCACTTCGTGAGGAAAAATCGTATAACAATTCAGTTAATTTTGTCAAGACGTAAGAAATTATTCCAAGGTATTTAAGCAGGTGCAGCCGCAAAATCTATGTTTATCAGTAATATAACAAAAAATAACACTGATACGATAAAAACTACTTGGAATGTGAAACTGGAGAACACACATACCGTCATACAGAATTTCAATTAAATATTAATCAGAAAGTTTTAAACAAAAAGAAAGAAATTGCTTTTGCTTTTGAAAAATTCTTTGCTAGCATTCCAGTTCTAACTACACAATCTCTAAATCATCGCCCACTCTCGCTGAAATTCTGTTGAAGCAAAACGTTGACACTTGTGACATTACTCATGTCAACTACAGTTGACATGAGTTCAAAATAATGTCATGACGTTATTAAAACGCTGTAATGACGTTATTAAAACATTCAAATGTATAAAAACGAAAAAAAAAACTGCTGAACTTGATGGCCTTTCTGTAAAAATAATAGATTCAATAATAGACTGCATTGCTCTATGTCTAGTAGTGATTTTTAATGATTGCGTTGATGTGGTGTGTTTTCTGATCTAATGAAGCAAAGTAAAGTTATTCCATTATTTAAATCCGGTAGTATATTTGACCCTTCTAACTTTAAACCGATATTAATATTACCGACAAACAGTAAAATTTTTGAAAAGCTTATTTTAAATCAATTGTTCCGGTATTTTTATAATAATAACTTAATGAGCGTTAACAATTTAGATTTACAAAGAGTCGCTCAAGCCGGTGTTTAGCCTATTCAACAGATTTTTGATACCTGGAAGGATTCACGGGACGCAATCGTCTTTAGTGGTTTATCCAAGTCATTTGATTGCATTATCTACTCAGGTCAGGAAACTACATCATTATGGTGTCACGGATCATCATTTGCACTTCTAGTCTTATTTAAGAGGTAGAATTCAAAGAGTTGATGTTAATGGTGAGAGGTCGTCGGAATCTACAGTCAATATGGGTGTACCGCAGGGTTCAGTTCTTGAACCATTTCTATTCCTAGTTTACATTAATGATCTACCACATCTTGTTAAGATGGACATGGGATTGTACTGTTTGCTGATGATACTTCTTTACTTTTTAAGATTAATAGGCAACAACCAGCTTTTGACGAAGTAAACAGTACCATCTCTGAAATAGTTGAGTGGTTTAGTATTAATAATCTTCTTCTCAATGAAAGAAAACAAAACTTGTTCAATTTTCCTTGACTAGTGTTAAACCGGTCAACGGCAACGTAATGGTCAAGAACGAGATACTGGATATTGTGGACATGACCTTATTCCTTGGTTTCACTTTAGATGCTAAATTGCGTTGGAATTCTCATATTACCAGATTGGCGAAAAGGCTTAATTCTGCAGCATATGCAGTGAAAAGAACTCGACAACTTACAGATGAAAGCACCGCGAGACTGTTTATTTCAGTTTTTTTCATAGTCTCGTGACTAATGGAATTTTTTTTATGAGGTCATGCAGCCGATTCATGAATGACGTTTGCGTTCTGTTTATGATTTGAGACCAATGGCATCTCTTAGAGAAAAAATTAAGGTAATTAATATCCTAACTTTAGCATCACAAATATACAAAAACTTGGTATATCTCAAGAGAAATATAGAATCGTTCCAAAAAAGAAGCGACATCCATAAGGATGTCGCTTCTTTTTTGGAACGATTCTATATTTCTCTTAATGTTATCATTAACACTAGATATAAGAACGACCTTGCTGCTCATAAGACCCGTCTTAGCAAATTAATAAACCGTTTAAGGGATAATGTATGTGCTTTAATAATAAAATCCCAGCTGAAATTCAAAATTTACCATTTTACGAATTTAAAGATTTCGTTAAAAGAAAGTTGTATGGCAAGAGTTATTATACTGTGTCTGAAGATGTTAATGAAAAAGCCCATGGGATTGAACTGCTCGGCTATCAAGTTGCTTCATGTATTACTAAGTGTCGTACTAAATTATTAATTATTTATTATTCTGTATTGATGAGTAAAAAGAGCAAATCTTGAGTTTCTTGCCCATTCTTCTCATTGTTCAATCAGCATTTGGAATGCGTGGTAATTAAATTTAGAAAACAGTTGGTTATGACGGATTCCCAGTATAATTTCTATTACCTACGAAATAAAGATATTTTTGATTTGATTTAAATGTATATTATTGAGAAAGTCTCCAATTTAAGAACCTCAAAATTATGACACCTCGTGCAATTTCGATTTTGCAAAAACAGGTCAAAAACAATAATTTTAAGAAAGCCATAAACACACATTAAACTCCACTTCTACGAAGTACTAGTGTTCGGTAAATTATTTTTTTCACAGATAAATTGCATCCATAAGAACGACGTAGATGGAATACTTATCTAATTAATCAATTCGGATATAACATTATCTCCTTTGTCGTATGTCCAATAAGACAATGTTTCTTTGTAATCGGAACTATAAAATTAATGAAGCATATTTTCCCAATGAGCTAAATTACACGAATTAAATTTCAATAAGTAAAAAACTAGACGCTTGGCTGACCACAGCACGCGGTCGCGCTGTCGCAATACAATTATGTAAGTTGCGGCATTACATTTCTACATATGTTTAGCCGGCATGTATATATGTAGCTAAAATAATGTACGACTACATTTATGGGATTCACTTAAATGGAAGACATACATATAAGTTACTATATCTTCCAAGGACGAGTAAGAAAAGTGTTACTGCTAAATTCTTGGCACGAAGTCTGTGGGGTCGGTAAGTAAACTAGCACAAATCATATAAGCTGAAAGCTTGATATTATTCGTCTTTTTGTTCATGTAGATATTACTTATTTGATATTTCAAACTAAAGGATGCCCAAAAGTATATTAAAACTATAAAGAGTTCTTTCACAGATGGCGCTCGTTTAGCGCCACGACTATAAGCGTTTCCTTTTCAAATCTCTTTTAATAGATTTTAACTGCCGATGCAGCATCAAAAATATCCACCCGAGAACATCCTTTCAAACTGAAACGTTTTTAAATTTACTTAATGCTTTTCTACTATTAACAATAAAAACGAATGGGCCGTGGAATATGTTTACTTAGAAACATGCACATGAGTATTTTATATTTTAGTCAATCATTAAAGTATTAAAAATCAAATTCACTAGTCAACTAGAGTTAGCTGACAATTTGAGGAATCATTGGAAAATAATGAGCCGATTTCACATTTATACATTACAAAGATGAAAATAGACTAGAACGATATTATTAAAGCTCAGATAAGTATTTTAATTTTAATGATAAATGCAGATTTTCCAAAGCTTTACCTATTGCGTAGTTGCGGCAAGTCTAGAAATGCAATAACTGCATCGATCGGACGTGAATGCCCTATTCATAGCGACGAGCAAAGCGACACAAGCAGGCGACCTTTATGTCGATAGACTTTCAAAATGAACGCTAACAAAGTGGGACCACTTGTGATGACGAATGCATCTTCCCACTTGCACCCACTCCCACAGTACGCGCGTTAAATGATACATGCGTCCCCTACTCACAGCGCCTACCTGATTTGCAACTAGCGTGGGTCACAAACGCGGCCCTCGTTTTATCTGCGCAATCATTTTGACCCGTTTGACACTCCCGATTTGACACAACAGTCCAAAGTTTTCGGGGAATCACCTCTTTAAACGTACAGTTTCAATTTATTTTGGTAATACATAGTTATTGTATGATGTCATCTTGACATATTAAGTCGTTGAAATAAGACAAATAATTTAAGGAATGCGTACTACATTTACCCACACTGTATCATGTTTAATAATTTTAATAGCTCTTAACGATAACGAATCGACTTTTAAATTTTCAAAACATTTTATTTGTCATTTCAAAAAAATTACGTTGTCTTCTGTATTCTATATTCTCTAACAAAGTAGCACCTGTACTCATAGACACTTTTGGACGATCACCCGACTCTCATTGAAAGGAAATCCTTTCAAGGAACAGAGTTACTATTTTTATGAAACTAAAAGAGTGTCTACTTACTTTCATATTGTTGATGACTTTGAACAAATAGGTTTGACTTTTATTTCAGCTTCAGAGAGACATGAAATAAGCATTCCTTGATGTATAAGTCAAATAGAGTCAAATGTATTATCAAATGGAATTATTAGGTGTCAAATAGGAATTAATCTTTTGCTTTTCGACATGTTGCAAGACTAAGACTTGATAAAATTGTCACTGATATTCGGAGCCGGCCGCTGCGACAATTATTCAAGACGTATCTAACGCCAATATTAAACAAAATAGCATTGAGAGAGATGGAAATTATTATAGCATGACGTTGACCAGGCATTTCGCGTAGACGACAGTGAACTACTTGTCTTTTTATTTTAAAAGATAAGCACTTCGTAATGTTCTCATGCTGACGGTGACGTCATCAGGTCCACTTTAAAAATTAGATATGAATTAAATGAAACAATGAAGTGCAAAAATATACAAATGAAACACGCGTAGTAGTTCTACACTTTTCTAAAAATTTTAAAAATTATGTCATGTTTTTGAACATTTTTTTCGTCCATTATTATACAAAGATTGTTGACACTTTTTACCTAATTACCACATATCAAGGTTAATGCACATTTTTGAAATACAAAATTTAAAACTTAATGGAAACCGTGGAAAACAAAGAAAAATACACGAAGTTTCTAGTTAAGTTACAGAAGGTATTAAAATGAAATCACGCATAACTACGATCAAATCTGACCTCCATAAACTAATTTGTGGGTAACGAACTAAATATAGCGGTGACGGATTCCTCACGATCGCGTCCTTAACTGATTGTCACAGTTGCCTCATTCGCCCTACAGTTAACAGCGGTCACAAGGATAATATTTTTAGCTAAGAGACATAGATAATTTCACAGCATAAAAACAAACGCTGAACTTTGCCCAGTTTCGCCGAGACCGCGTACAGTTCGTTCAGGTAATAAATATTTCCCAAGGTCATAAAATTCTGGGCGACATTTAATGACGTCATTGGGTAATTTCAATTCCATCTGACTGCGTGTGGAACGTTAATGCGTATATACCTATTCGCCTTTAGAATTCTTTGTTTAGGTTTATTTAATGGGAAGATAAAATTGATTGACTACATTTAAAAACACCTATTTATCACATTACAATACTTATGTTGAGAAAAACTCACACTATAATCAGACGAGGTACGGAAAAATTAAAAATCATGTATTATAAATGTCTGGATCACGATCACGTATGTCTCGGTTTTTTATTAATTTTATTGTATCTCCAAAATACAGCAACGAAAGGCGATAAATTCATCTCGGAGCTGACGCTCGGCACGTTGACGTAATGAGCATCAATTCTTATGCTTTCGCAGTCGAACAAAACGTCGCACAGTTAGGTAAGAAGCGACGGCTATCAAATTCTAATGATCAAGCTAAATTAGATATCGATCTTTAAGATATGAAACCCAGTAGGTGGCGCAACCGGTGCGCGCTGGTCAGCGCGCGTGTCTCCGCGGCCGTTGCGCAAAGGCGGCGCTCTGCTAAGTGGGTCGCGGCTACGCTATAATTCTAATCCGATGCGTTAATTCCACGCCAATAAGGGCTTCGAGCGCGAGATCTAGCGAACGTCGAAATAATGCATCCGATGTGAGGACGAACGCAAAGAGCGAATGTAAATATTTTCAATCAACATAATTGTCACCATCGATTAGAATTGTGATAATAAAAGCCCTTTTACAAAAGGATTTTATGTTAAACGCCTTTGCCCATTTATGGAGTTTGCAAAAACAGATCAGTTATAGCGGAAACTTTCTCTCACAATGTTTTTATTTTGAATTGAAGGCCTCGAAACCTAGCCCTCGGCGCTGAGCCGGGGCGGGTCCGGGGCCTGCTGGGGCCGTCGTCAAAATCGCGGTGACGACGGCCGAAACCGCTTAACGTGTTCCCCAAGGAACTGAGCACGTGCTTTAATTTGATTTTAATCCAAACCTCATAGGCCGATTCGACCGTGGTCAGGATCAAACTTAGTACCTGTTAGTTACGAGGTGACGCTCTTAACCACTGAGCCACCGTAGCTCATTGAATATTTTATAGGCTCAAATTAAAATGTTAATTAAGTTTTCTTTTACAAAAATACATTATATTCAAAGTATTGGTATAAGAAATTCATAAATAGTTAAAGAAAAAATATATTGTTACATTGCAAACTGCAAGATAAATAAAAGCCTGTAAAAATATATTAGCAATTTATAGAGGACTGGACACGACCAGGTGCGTCAGAACAGGTTATACCAGTATCACAGGAAGACGGATCAGTTCAGTGACTGCGCAGGAGCAGTGGAGCCGGCCCGAGACACAGTCTGTTGCATTTGCACAAAAAAACTCATTTCACACCATAAATCCTAGACGTTTGTTCACAATAATAATACATATAACCGAAGATTCTATGATATAGATAGTTATCCCTCAGTTAGTATTCAAAGGTCTTAAAAATGTATTTTGAACCCTACAAAATGAATTATGAACCCAATTTTATATGTGCACTATATACACGTATTGCTTCTCTTCACTATTTGGAAATTATTCTTAGGGAATATATAAAAATAGTCTCTTTTAGTCTGCTGTATTGTAGCACAATACAGCAGGTTAAAAGAGAAGAAACAGTCTTATATAAGCCGTGACATATTCTATATCCTATACCTACTATATACTGTCTATAAACAAGCACGCAGTAACCCGATAATGCTAATATGGATGATGTCATTGTCAAGTCAATTTCGAACACTTTTTTATGCTACTTGAAGAGCAATTACATCATGACAATATCGTAAATGTGATATTCAAAAGCATTTCGAGCCTACGATCAATAATTTAATAAGCAGTATAAAACATTGTATTCACATTGTATTCAGTAGATAATTTGAATGACAGACCTATCAAATAAAAGTGACATCATTTTTATTTTCTTCATTTTTACAGAGGTCGACGTGTTTTGGAGTAATTAATTTATTTGGCGTTCTCGTAAAAAAAAGACTCTGTCTCTTTTCCAGATAGTCTAAAGTCGTAAAGTAATCGTGATTAATAAATTCACATGTTAGTAATGTTAACGATTAAATGTGTTTCGCTTTTTTTTTAGGTGATTCGGCGAAAGCGCACTGTCCATGGAGACGTCGCTGCATAGACGCGTACCCGTCATTGTATACTTGCTTGCTGCTTACGTACAGGAGCATCAAGCAAGAACTACAAAACTGTGTCGACGGAGAGCAGCGCTACACTCGCGTAGTTTTGTACGTAAGCAGCAGGCAGGCGTACATTGCGTATACGCGTCTATGTAGCGCGACGCCTCCATAGACAGTGGGGTTTTATACGCAAAACAGACTCTGCAATCGTACCAATTCGAGCCTCATTCATGTAATGTAGCAAAACATCTACAAATTATAAAAATAAATTTAATAGACGCGTTTCAGATTTCTAGTGTACTTAAGTCCCTATTTTCACCCACGAAATATGCACGAAATGAATGAAAGTGTTTTTACCTGACTTCATAAAAAAGGAGGAGGTTCTCAATTTGTAAGCCGATTTGGAAAATTCCTTTTTATTTGGAAAAAAGTATATTCTAATTAAGAATATCAGATTGGTCGCATTTTTTCAAAATCCAGATCCATGATGGGATCCATGGGTAATTGGGAGCAATCCTCAAATATTATAGGCAAACATGTAGCAATGTTGACTTCAAAAACAAGGCAAGCATTGGCATTCAGAAACTTTTACTTAATGACGCGGAACTGATGAGGAAAACCACAGATGGCCACTGGGGTTCCTCAATCATAAATATTTCACAGGTACTGATACAAGACACGTCGATTAAAATAGTAAGGCGATTATAAATAAAGAAAATAACCTTTATAACTATTTTGGTTTACAGTTCCAGTAGATATGTATTGTAATTTCTTAAATATACACTCTACAAATGTTCTTTCTTCTCTATTACCTATTGTGACGAATACGCGTCTATGAAGCGCGACGTCTGCATAGACAGTGGGGCTTCATACGCAAAGTAGACTCAGCAATGTACTCCGATTGTGCTTTCGTATCGCTTTTGCTTTTGCTTGCCTCCGATTTTGCTTCGTCTTTCCAAACAGCTTACCTTTTGACTAAGACCTCTAAAACTCTCCACTCTGTTCTGTCCTTTACGATGCGGATCCAATTGGGACCTATTGTTAAAAAAACCGTCTTTCCAACGCATTACTTGTCTACCCATAGGGGTAGATCAACAATCACGGGATGGTATCCAAGAAACGGTAAGAGCACTATTGCTCTTACCGTTTCTTGGATACCATCCCGTGATTGTTTTCACTAATTTACCGTTCTTTTCTCTCAACATGGGTGCCGTCCACCGTCATTTTTGTTTTTTATATGTTTCGCAAGGGTTTACCATTTACTTAATTTCTGCCATTTTGATTCTGTTTATTCTCTTGACTCCCACTACACTTCTCCCTTTGACACACTTTTAATATATGCTCTTGTTATTCTGTTATTTAAGAAATTACAGTATCTACTGAAACTATAAATGTAAAACAGCAATAAAAAAGGTTATTGTACAGTCTTGTCAAATACTTAACAGTTTTTACAAGGAAGAAATACAATAAAGCTTTAAAAACATTTTACCGCGACCTTTTGTTAGGTATTAGATTGTGTTAGAATATTTTAAATCGATTTCAAATTAAAGGAGGTTCTATATTCGATACACTTGTATTTTTTATTGTATATTCACCTACTTCTCGGAAAATGCTTAGGCAATCAAGCGGTCGTTTAAACTGTAAGGCAAATCTCGAAATGAATACATATATTTTGCTATGACGTGAAACATACCACTGTTCAACTCAGAAAATTTGAATCACACATGCTGTTCACGGATTTTGAGATATTTCTAAAATATTTAAAAATAAATATATTTTCAAAAAATAAGTGCCTTCAAAGAATCTAAAGATAAAATAATTGGGTGTATTTGAAGTAGGTTCCACCTAAAACAAGGCAACTAAATAAAAATTACCTTAATGAAAACAATAAACGCAAAATTAATAAAGAGAACTAAACTCAACACCGATATCTATACACACGTATACAAAATGTTATATAGAGTCTAAAATATATATCAATTGATGAAAACTGATAAACAATCACGCCTGGCATATCTTTAACTGGCACCCACACCAATAACAAGTAATTATTTTATTAGCAATAGGTATTTAAAGACTGTTTACTATTATTTTTTTTATTTTGAAAAAAAAAGTATTTCGGAGGTTCAAATCATAAGTATTTATTTTTAACCATTCTAATCATAGAACTCCGATGAACAGCAACATTCCTAAATAACGATTTTACATTGTCTACTCCTACATCTAAATAGGTCAGGTCATGTGAAAGCCCATTGATATAAATCGGAAGGACTAAATTCGATGTGAAATTTGTGTAAGTTTCGGTTCTATCGCTTAAGAGCTTAAAAATACGAATATTGAATGAAAGTAATAATTAACAATAATGTGGTAGAGAGTAAGAAAAAATTACGTATATCATCTAATCTGCTTTCAATAGCACAAAATCAGAGATAGCTTAAAACAGAAAAAACAATCATCTCGAACATAAATGTTTTACGTATATACCAACAAACCTACGAACAGTTGTGTACATTTTAATATTCACTTACAATGTTAACATTAGATACATACGATTCACATCATAAAAAATACCTATAGCAGAAATATTACCATACCCTAACATATTATAAAGCAACATCCTGCAATTTTTAAAAACCCACAAATAGTAATGCAGCGAAGTCAATAAAATAACAAAAGATATGAATAAATTATATAAACTCACCTTTAAAGACATCTTGAAAATTGTATTTTTGTTGCCCCAACGTGATATATATTATCCCGTCATTATTTAAATACGATTTTTACACTACACGGAAAGAGAATACTAAATGAACATTTATTTCATACGCAATATTACGTAATCTAAAGATAAAAATAAACTTATTAAATGCGTCTTTATTTATTATTATTTACGCAACTTTAGATCGTGTCAAGCGAAAAAAATCGTCAATATTTAGTACAAATAACATAGACGCACGGTCGATAAGCCTGTCGTCCGCTATCTCCGGTCGCGATTTTTCCCTCGTTCCTTGATTCGTGAAGGTTGCCGCGCTTTTTTAAAGAGACTTGAGTTCCACTGTTGCGAGATATATAATCGTGATAAATTAAAAATGCGCCATCTAGTATTATTTTTTTTAACTAGACTCAGAACTCGTGCAAAATAGAGATGACTATAAAAATATAGTATGAAGCTATTTGCAAAGGGAAATCGTAAACAGTAATTGATATAAGTGGCCATTAAAAGTAAAACTAGGCAGACAAAAGTTCTTAAAATTATTAGTCACAAATCTCACAGAAGGATATAACACTCTTTCTTTAGTACTTATATTGTCATATGTATATTAACATATACTTATATATTTACTTAATATCAATATATTACTAGGTAATATTAAGATATACTTCGTTATCTAATTGTATTTTTATTCAATTAAAATGTAATATGGATATAACAGATAAAACAAAATCGACACGTGTACAAGGCTGAAAGCAATTTTATTATGATATTTGAAGATGCCTTTAGATATTCCATTAGAAATACTATCTGTTTGACCAAATTTAGCAAAATAAGGCTTCTAGCGCCGGCTCTAGCTTTGGTCAGGGTGGAGCGAGATTGTTTTTCAGCGCCCTCGAGTCAGGGCTCTAATTTTCCAGAAATTCTAATTCGGCTTCATGATAAGTAAATAATAATTACAAAATTTTTCAAGAGATTATTTATACATTCCCTTGATTCGTTACAGAAGAAGTACTGAAAATTACTATAGTAAATGCATAGATGTATAAAAAAGAGAAGATACACAGTCGCGTAAAATTTCCACAGAGAAAAATGGTACAAAGTGTAAATTTTGTTTCTGTCTCACGTTTGACGACACTATTTTGCAGTGCCAAAGAAAAAGAAGGGAAGGAACATTATTTATCATCTAATATTTCAACCGAATTGTTGTAATATTACATTCATTTTGGAATACACAAAAAGCTAGTAACGGTCATTTTGTAATTGGAAGGCAATAAATCCTATTTTTTTTATATCTTGCACCTGCTGTTCTAAAACAAGACATCAGTGAAGTGATTTAATGTTATTTTAAATTAATATTATTGTTTGTTGGTTGAATGTATGAAAGGAATCATAGTACATTTGTTTTCATGATAAAGCTTAATGTAATAATCACTTAGGATATCAACATGAATTTTTAATTTCATAATATCGGTGAAAGTATATATGAAAGAACTTGATAATTTCAAAGGTGTATAAATTATAGTAATATAAAACTTTCTTATTATTATATAACAAAATAAGATTACGATTAATTAAACCTTAACGTATTTTTAATGAACATAGTACTTATATATATTTGTTAAATAACAAGTTCAAATATAATAAACATAATTATTTGTGGAATAGGTTTAATCTGTAGTATGATTTCCTTTTAAAGAGAAATTTAAGATTTGTATAAATGTATAACAAATAATATAAAATAAATAAAGTAACTCCTTTAGTATAATAGAGTCTCCATTATTATGAGATGAAATAACGTGATATCTCAAGAATACAAGACCGGTGTTGCTTAAGTCTGTTTCTTTTAAACCGGTTCATATATCGGTTTCTGATGCTACTATAAATGATAAAATGCAAAATAATCGTCGAATACTCATTATAATATGTGATTGATAATCTATTATAAACAAACTAATTTTGCTTATCGAAAATAAGGAATACTATCCTTTTCACAGCTTTTTACATGTTAATCTTGAATTTTTTAGCAGAACACTTCGACGTCATAACGGAAGGTGCGACGAAACTACACTGAATTCCATGAATGCTAAACTGCCTCTTATAGTATTCATTTACTGCAGCGGTTTTTGAATGCGAGACTGTGCATTTTCTATTTTTGATAGCCCAATGAGTAAATGGAACTAAAAATCATTCAAATTTAGCTAATTGTGCTTAGGTGATGATATTTTGCTTAAGTCAAATATATGTATGAACGATTTTTTTCCAAATAAGCAATACGAAACTGTACCATTGAAATAGATTTAACAATGAACTTCACGTTTTCATGTTTAAGAAATCTATTTAAGATTTCCAAAAGTACAGTATTTGAAAATTAAAATATTGAAACTATTTACTTAAGTCACTAATGATTAAAAATATGTTATTATTCTCATCTTTCGTTCCAATTTCATTACATATTAGACAAAGAAAATCTTTTTTTATCACACTTTTATTAGCTTGACCTGTATGTGTGTATGTAACGGAATCTTTGAGCGTAATTGTCCCCACTTTCCAAAAAAAACTAGAATTTAAAAATTTTCAAGTGCTTGAAAATTAAAAAAAAATTAGTCACTTTAAACATTATAAAATTTATCATTTTGCAAAAATTTAGGAAAAAAAAAGATTAAATTCAATAGTTTTGAATTAAAAAAAAATAGAATGCTTGAAATTTCAAAGAAAATAGTTAAACTTGAAACCATCAAAAGAAATTTTAATATATTTGAAAGTAAAAATTGAAAAAAAAAAATTGTTCGTGAGAACTATAATCTGTACTGCGCATTGTTAATTTATATTGACTGCTGAATTTTCAAGTCAGATGCAATTCTTTATATTTTTATGATAACTCTACTTTTATAAATAGTTAACAATGGAATACATAATTGTATCATTCTATATCAAGAACCCTACGCTATTTTACTATAAATTGAATTATTTTGTTAATAACGTTAATAAAGTTTTACTCTTATTTTATTTAGTGTTAATTAATCTTGCTGAATTGTTAGATTTTCTTTGCTGTAACACAAACTCTTCGTAAGCGAAAATTATTTTCAACTTTTATTTCGGTTTGTCAGCGTTTTTACATATTTTTAATTATAATTTATTGTATTCACTTTCGTATAAAATGTGTGATAATTTGTTACTACTAAATAGATATTTTTATGAAAATTAGGCAATTTTTAGAACTTTTAACCGAGTAATTATTATCATTTAATAAACTCATTACTATAATCTGGTCACATTGAACACGAATTTTCTAATTCCATTCTACTCTATGCCCAAATTGCTCTTTTTTGATCTGTTAAATCGTAGTGCGGTGTTTTCTTTGTAAAAGTATATATTTTCTTATATTTTTTCTAACTGTAGAAATTATTGTTTGAATTACTATCTTAATTATAATCGTAATATATTTTCAGACATCAAAATGCAGAACGACGCTGGTGAATTTGTTGATCTTTACTGCCCCAGGAAATGGTAAGAAACCACGTGTTGGCTTTGTTTTTCAGCTTTAACTTACTTATACTTCGAAGTGAAAAACTTCACAACTCTTACGATAGACTTCGTAAAGTAAACTGTGCAATGTACTTTATAACCTAATAAGGTATACTAATGTAGTCCCTACATTATACAATTATCTAGTCGAAATGCATCCCGTTTCCAACCTCATTTGTCTTTGACTGGATGTATTCAGCTTAAAGACATGTTTGTGTCGTAACAATTTGTCTGTTGACTATATTGTTACTAAGTTCTAAATATTCCCATAATGTATGTTTGTTAATATGATATTTCATTTAATCTTTTTGGATACTGACTTGCTTAATGGATAAAAATTAATAGGGCTAATAATTAGAGGAAAACTTTTGAATTGAAAGTAAACAACTGTATTTGTGGTTGGATTAATTGTTTTTATATATGAGTTATGAATGAGAAATTTTCAAAAGACATTTTTTAATTTGTGTAGATTGGTAAGAGATGACTCTATACCAAAGTTAAGTGTCAATATAACAATTGCAAGATCAACTACCTTAGTTCTGAAAAATGGAGAGTTTTATTATCACAAAAAACTTCATTCGTAAAATATTATCATATTGAAAAAAAAAGATAATACTTAACAGCGAAAATTCTACTTCACATCCTTATTCTGTGAGTGTGGTGTTTCGCCAGTTGAGCTGGCTCAACATTAATTATATTATTAATAAATAACTAATACTTGTTGAGTTATTAATAATATTAGTTAATAATTAAGAGATTAAATAAAAATATGTTGTGTAATGGAGACATGTGAAGTGGTCCAGTAATTTATATTTTGTATGTATGTGATCTATAAACCTGTAATACTAGATGAGTAGAATTATGCTTCATTACTATCTCGTCTATTTCTATCTTTTCATTCCAGAAAAAGCAGTTAATTATTTTGCCTAAATAGAATGGTCCCTCTACTTTTTAGTGACTTTATCAGATGCAATAGTTATATTCAATGTATTGCTAATGTTTTGATGTTCTAAGAATTCACTGTTTTACCTATATTATTATTGCTGTTTATAATAATTTTATTTTGGGTTAATGTTAGATAAATTTATGTTATTTACAGTTCAGCAAGTAACCGTCTTATCCATGCCAAGGATCATGCATCAGTACAGCTGGTCATAGCTGATGTGGACCCAGCCACAGGTCGCGCAGCTGACACATCCAAAATGTATGTGGTCTGTGGGGCTATACGTCGGATGGGAGAATCTGATGACTGCATTGTTAGATTAACTAAGAAAGATGGTATACTAGCAAAGTAAGTACGCTTATTTCCAGTTAGTTGCAGTCAATGCAATGCATTCTTAAACATTGTATATTGGGTGAGGGGTTTATAATCCCATCACATTCCAGACCCATCACATAAATTTTCATTTCTATTTTAATTTTGTTTAAAGTAAAAAAAACATTGATGAAATCCAATTTTTTATTTTATGCCTGAATATTGTAGTCTTATAACATTTTTCTTCCATTTTACATTGAATTATTTTATTTTATATTAAACTTTAATCTTAAATCTTGATTTATGTGGAATTACATAGTAGCATGAAAGGATCATTGTATGCAATAATTAATTTTATCAAATTTTAAAGTGATTTATATATACTTTTAGATTTAGGAACTTTATGCAAATACTTCAACATAGTAGGGGAGCCCAAGAGGGGATTTCGGGATTTACTCGAGCGCGGCAGATTAACATAAGGGGGCATTCTTGTACCCTGTTGAGTATCTCCAGCAAATATGAGCCCCATATATATCGCCGCCCGTCAAGGATAAGGAATCAAATTAGTAAAAAAAATTAATCATTTGAAATTCTCGAGCGTCAGTTAATTACATGCTAAAAGTGTATATTCTACTAATCTGACAATTTGTGAGTTACGAGTGCAAAGAAGTAGGAGGGTTACAAACTTGTAAAAAAAAAGTCATCTCGACATTCTCGAGCGTGGCTAACTTTTTTTTATTTTGTATGAAATAATTCAAGAATGACGAAAAACATATAATCTGACGATTTTCCCAAGCCGAAGTAACAAAAATTCATTGATAAAGTTTAATGCATGCAGCTGCGTGATGCATGTATTCCCCTCTGCCTGCCTTTATTCCCCTCTGCCTGCCTTTATTCCCCTCTGAGGATGAAATAAATAAAAGTATTCTACTTAAAAAAACATACACTTTTTATTTGCATGTTATTCCTTGAGCTTTTTAATTAATTACGTTCAATGATTTAAAAAAATAAATATATATATTTTTTAATTGTCAGATTAGGCGAATCCCTCCAGATAATCGTCAGATTAAGAGACAGCACGTCTAGGTCGTACAGATGGACCATATATAACTTAATCTGACACGCTTGAGTATTTCAAAATTGCGATTTTTTTTGCACATTCTAATAATAACCGCGCGTTTGCGTCACATCCAAATCGTCAGATTATTATACAAAAACGTCTTTAGGATCACTTAACATCCCCTTAGAAAATCTGACACGCTCGATAAATTCTTTTTTTTTAATTTTCAACCTTTACGCATGACCACCCCCACCATGGAAACAGTCAGATTAATATACTTACATTTTTATAAATATGTAGGACATGGGTGCTATCAATATCTGACGTGCTCGAGTATGTTCATGCAACAGTTTTTTTTACATTTTTGAATATCTATAGCCGCTTCCCCCACCGATGAAAAGATATGTACTATATGATATTTTTTTCTTTTTATCATCTAAGCTTCGCAACCCAACCCAATAGGTCTCTATGACGCTCGAGTAAATCCCAATTTAGCATTGTGGGTTCCCCTACTAACAATAATTGTTTAATCACATACTTTTTATTAATTATGATTATGCAAGTGTCCCCATGTTATGAGTAAAATTAACACTAAAACTATTCATATAAACAAGTAATTGTTGTTGACAAGTTGGAAAATTATGTGGATGCTGAAGTGCGAGTTGACTGGAAAAGTGAATTAATCTAAGTACTAACAAGTTGAATATTATGTTGTCATTTTCATCTATATTACAAAGGCTCTGGTTTTAACACAAGTAAGCATTTTGGAATATGAAGCCTTATTTGTTCTTTTTTGATGCATCATCCAACACACAAAACAAAACTAACTTATGTAATAGTGTAGAATTAATATAAAAATAGAATAGATTAGGAATTAAGCCATAAATGGAATCAAAATGGAAATCAGAACCAATATTAATATTGTATTCCACTGCCATAGGCAACAGATGTATTTTTTAGTTCGTTGGGGGCATACAAATAGTACTTTGAGGCTGGTAGTTTCGCATGCTGTAGTGGGTCTAGTCGGCATAAGGCCACGTCTGCCATAGGCAACAGATGTATTCTTTAGTTCGTTGGGGGCATACAAATAGTACCTTGAGGCTGGTAGCTTCACATGCTGTAGTGGGTCTAGTCGGCATAAGGCCACGTCTGCCATAGGCAACAGATGTATTCTTTAGTTCGTTGGGGGCATACAAATAGTACCTTGAGGCTGGTAGCTTCGCATGCTGTAATGGGTCTGGTCTGCATAAGGCCACACCTGCCATAGGCAACAGATGTATAGTTTTGCAACACTGCCACCTAACTGTAATCCAAAAATTAAATAAGTTTCATCAAATGTGAGGAGTGATTGTGAGTAAATGGTCAGTATGCTGAACAATTGCAAAAGCTTTTCTGACACTTCACACACCAGCCACATTTTTAAGAAATCACATAATTGAAACATTACAACATTTTACAAAAATTTTAATTTCTTATTAAAATTGCACATGGCTATATGGTTCTGACAAATGTAAACATTCATATGGTCATTATACTACTTCAGAATACATGCCTTATAGAGGTAGGTCTGTAATATTTGGAAAGGTTTTCCATATAAAGCAAAAAGATAAATTATTTTCATAAAAATGGATTACTGACTATTCATTGTTATAATACAATTTCTTTAAAAGGATATATCACCCCTTATGTTGGATTGCTGGGCCACAATCTTACTCATTCATTTTGCACATATCTAGTTTGCACCTACTTTGGGAGAGTGTGAAAACCATGATGTAACCTGCCAGAAGTATAGCTCTAAATACAATTGATATCATCTGGAATGACTTCAAAAGACATGTCAGGAACTGAATATTGACATTTAATACTATAGAAAAATTAAAAACTGCCTTATTAAAGGAACGGCATGCTATTCTACAAGAAAAGCCCCAATAGTTGTTTAATTTCTTAAAAAAGTGCTGCTGAGCTGTCAATAAAAGTAGAGTAGAGAATACTTCACACTAAAAAATACAATTTTAGGTTCTTGCTTATTTTTTAATTTACATCTAACCTAAAATTATGTATTTTTAAAAAATTCTGCATATTTTGAACACCATGAAATTTTACTAAGTAATAATATTAACTTTAAAATGTAATAATTTCAAAACTGAATTTTTTTGCATGCCAGCATATATTACGAGGAGCATTCACTATAAAATGAGAATGAAGTATATATTCTTTGCAACAGAAAAAAGTAAATAATGGCTGGCAAAGATGAAATAATGATTGGTATTTAAAAAAGGACCTAATATGTATATCTTTTGTTTACTAAAAATGGAAGTCTTATTTGCAGTCTCTCATAGCATGTTGAAAATTGAAAAAATGGAATTCACATGGTTATTAAGTGTTTGTGCTTGTAAAACTTCACTATAGAATAAGTTAATCAAGAGTTACGAGATACTTAAGGAACAAACACCACCATATTCTACAGATGACTTATTGGTGTGTTGAATTTAAATATGGAAAAACATCCACCAAAGATGAGACATGCTCTGGTCATGCAACAACACCAGTGACAACACTAGTGGAAAACATTGTTTTAGCAGATATTTATATGATAGTATGTTTTATAGTTGAAGAAACAAAAGTTTAGACTGGCATATATAGCATAGTATTTTATACAAGCCTTTAGGGATGAAAAAAGTATCCACACTATGAGTCCCCTGGATGCTTACTGATGCATAAAAACAAACCTGAATATTTCTTGAGCTTCTTTTGAATTCTTACAAGATTTTGATGGTTTTTTTTTCTCGATTTACAACTGTGGATGAAATGTAGCTTCACCATTACAATCCATAAACAAAATTACAGTCTATGACTTATAAA
This sequence comes from Eumeta japonica, assembly GCA_005406025.1. NCBI lineage: Eukaryota > Metazoa > Arthropoda > Insecta > Lepidoptera > Psychidae > Eumeta > Eumeta japonica. Next base: position 72,264 of record BGZK01000354.1, on the reverse strand, counting down.
ATACCATCATCTCCAATCCCTAAAAATTTGAGGTTAATTATTTTGCCAGGAAGGTTATGGGTTCTCTTTTCCTAGGATAGTAGTGACGGTCATGACAGAATCTCTCCACCGTGGAAATATTGTTACGGGTTCTTTGTGTGCAGAAAAAATTAAAACATTTGAGATAAACTAGCAAAAATCGTTTTGTTCCATCAACATATGCCTAAGCTTACAGATTCGTCATTGCTATGGCTGCTATTTAAGTACTTTTATGATTTCGAAATACTTAAGCATCCTCCATATTCACTTGACCTTGCCCCTAGTATTGCTATCTATTTTCAAGGTTGAAGAAGTATCTGAAAGGACTGAGATTTGAAGATGATTAAGCAGGACCTAGTCTGCAGTTTAGATGCTTAGGATGAAGAGTATTTTAAGACAGCAATTTTAAGCTTAGAAAAATGTTATGCCAAGAGAATTATGCTAAAAGACGACTATGTCCAAAAATGTAAATAACATTTAATAAAAATTACCAGCAATATATTCATTCTCACTTTTTACTAATCACTCCTCGTAGAATACTTAATATTAATTAAATTAACCAAAGGTTATATATATTTTGTACACTTCTTGATGAAATAGACTTAAACATTTATCTGTTAACATGTATAAAAATCAGTGAGGTAGGCATTACTGTGAAACATATGATTTTTTTATTAGCACAGCCAATGGAAAGCAAAATGAATTTTAATTTAGTCTGTACTAGAGTAATTTAAACTCATACAGTAACAAACAATTCTGCTTAATTTTTGGATTTCTGGAGAGTTTGGGCCTGAAGGTATTCATTATAAATATCTAGTATTATTTTTAGATATTTGTTTTGCCTTATGAAAAAATTCCAATATTTCATTAAAAGGAATTCTTTGTTGTCAATTCTAGACTCAACACTACACTAAAATAATTGTAACACAGATTAATCCAGTTTCTGGCTAAAGGTTGCACGAATACCGGCTGGCTCTACACTCCCGTCACTTCTAATCCAAGCTAGAACCTACACTCCCCCCGATATTTACGCTCCCTTCGGTGTATCGGGACTTGTCCCTTTCAGTCATTGCGACTGGCTGAAGGTTGAGCGATGATGATGATGATCATGATGAATATTCCCATAATAAACTAAAAGTTGCAAAATTAATTCAGAGTTTGAATATTGATATTTATAGTAGTTTCCATAATTGATAAATATTGTACATTATATAAATTAATTCTTTGTTTCAGGAACTACTGATGCAGTTAGTCATAAGAAACAATAAAATCATTTAAAAAAGATTTATATTTTATTGAATATGGTCCTTAACAATACAGCTAATAGATATTTACAAAACTTTCGATGCACAATATCTGCTTATGATTATATTGAATTTCCTGAACCAAAAAAATATTATATAGCATCAGTGTCATCTTATGTCATCATTGGAGTTGGTCTTTGATCAAGAGTAGCTTTTTCGCAGCTTCCTTAGCAGCTTTCATATCGTATTTGTCTGAATGTATAGACGTCAGATGCTTTCGAAGTTCTCCAGCTGTATTGCAATAAAAGGGGTTTACTTTACATTCATTGCACCAATACAGAAAAGCGCCAGGATGGCGTCCACCACGTAACACGTGTTTGCGTAAATTCTCCTGAAACAAACAGTAATTTGACATTATGCCATTTTCATGAAATGGGTGACATCCTCACCAGAAAACAAGGGGCAAGATATTTGAGTTCACCTCACAGTTAAGCAGTAATATAACTAATTTATTCTTAATTCTTATGTTTATATTGATTTTCATAAATCTTAGTAAAATTGTCCTGAACTTAAAATGATTATAGTAAACTGGATTATAAAAATTGTGATGTTATATGTTGACAAATAGATATAATTTAAAAAGACATTCTAAATACTTTTTCATTGAACACTACACTCATTTGCACCCTGAATTTTACATTTAGATACTAGGATGAAACCTCAAAAAATTAAAAACAATTACTCAACCAAACACTGTAGTCTTTCATATCCTATACAACCTTTAATGTCGAGAGATTCTATTCAGAACTTAAACTAATGGACATTCTATGATTGTGTTCTGCGCAAATTATAGTTTCTTTACTTATTGCATGGTTCTGAGTACATAATGATTAATAAAATGTATTTAAATGATCCCATTGCGTCTAGTACATATTGCTTAATTCAGTTAGTTAAGATTAGACTTTAATTTGTTATTGTGGATGCTTTTATTGAAGAAAAAGATTTTTTTGGCATTTATCAAATGTAAACATAGCGTCATTCACTATTTAAGTGTTCCTACCAAACTAGCACAGGTAAAAGTGCAGTGTGGACAAGCATACGGCTTGTCTCCGCGGTGAGTCCTGGCGTGACGACGGAGGTGACCAGCGTGGGATGTCCGAAATGGGCAAACGGGACAAGCGTGACGTTTCACAGTCTCGCCGTGCGAGTATTGGTGCCTGAAAAGAATAGTTCTATTATAGAAATAAGAAAACAAATGATAGAATTATTAGTTATCTGAATATTTAATCCTGTGATCTACCATTTCGATGGTCCTTAAGAAAAGAATTGTAACTCATATTTAACACATTTTATAGGATGAATCTGTTATTTCTTTTTACCAGCTTTTATTAATGGGTATAGATTAATTTTTAATAAAATTTTGCAAGTTGAGCTGGGTCAACTTACTTAAATAATGAAATTGTTATTATAGTATAATTTAAATTAAATAAGCGAATTCCTTTATTTTTTGGAAACATATTCATGGTATTCAGTATATGGGATATGGATAAAATTAAAACATTTTAGAAAGAAATTGAAATTGATGTTTTGTTGATAAAATTGAACATGTATATAGTTTCAAATTAATGCCAATTATAAAGTTAAGAGAGGACCAGTGGTAATAAGTATGTTTTGTTAAATAAAACTGAATGTTTATATTATACAGTTACAAGTTTATGCTATTGAAATTTTTATTAAAGGGCAGTGCCATCTACTGTCATTATTGTATTAATAATTGTAAATTTGTTTCCTAGCATAGGTATAGATGACTCAAAAAAAAGTTTCTCATTTTTTTTGTTCAACAGTTAGCAATATTATGATACAGTATTCTGGATACAATAAGCAAGTGTATATCGAAGTATCTGCAGAAAATTAATTGGATTTCTAATTATGAATATACCCTTACGGCCTATAAAATTATTGATCACAGAATTTTTACTGACTTTCTCATCGATTCTGCACTAAATAAACTCATAGAAAGAGGCATTTTGGTAAGACACAAATTAATGGTATATTATAAAAAGGCTAAATTATAAGCACCCGAAACCGACGAGAATGCATGAAAAATTGATGGATGTCAGTGAAGGTAGAGACATGCAAAGATTGTGTCATGTGGAAATCTATAGTCTGCCTACCTTCCTGGAAAATAAGAGTGAGTTTGTATTATATAAATCGTAACGTTATACCATTTCTAATTGGTATCTCTGTAGAATAAATCCGGCACGTTTTTCAGAGGCCATATTTTTTGCTAGGGCGTGAATTCACATGGGCTGCTGACAATGTTATATGTTAAATTAGTATTGAAGTGAAACTTCTAATGCGACTTCCAACAAGGTTGCGTTAAACGTTTAACGCTACCATGGAGGGGGTATGAAAGCACTGTTGCGTTAAACGTTCAACGCTCCTGGGGAGGAGGAATAGAAAGAGACAGAGCGAGAGTGAATGCGTGGCACTCGAACGCATGCGCGTAGTATACCTGTTACAGGCCAGCGCGAGCGTTAGCAACGAGTAGCGTCCAATATCCCAACGCAAGAGAGAGAGAAAGAAAGATACACAAAGGTAGAAAGAGAGCGAGTCGGTAGATTTTGTCTCGCAATTGTAACGTGCGACGAAAAACGCAATTTCTACCCCTTCATATTTTCATTTCCACATTACGAAGTTTCACTTCTTCCATGCGGAGGGACTCCATGCACTATTTTTTTTTCGTTTACGGCTCCGCCTGTCTCCGGAACTTTTAAATGATCACGCCGTTAACTATAGATAATGTCTAATCCTAATTCCACTCTCAAATTAATTTCGATCACCAGAGGAACGCATACTCTATATTAAAAACACCCAAACTGTCGCAAAACTATTTAATATATGACCGCGGTACCGCCCACATAAAAAATCTTAATCGAGATTTCGTTTTTTATTAAATCTGATCTTGATCCTATTGTCAGTCAGGGCCGGATCTACCATATGGCTTTTTGGGCTTCAGCCCAGGGCCCCGTGGATTTAAGGGCCCCTCGGCTACGTCAAGTCAGTCAAAAATAGATGATATGCGAAAAAATAGGTGGGCTCCTAAGTAGTATTAGCCCAGGGCTCCCTTAACTCACGGTCCGGCCCTTGTCAGTCCCGATTTAAAACCTTACCTTTTTCTTCATTCTCTCTCGCGCTATGCCTCTTTTTCGCCCTTTCTCTCTCTCTTTCTTATCTCTGTTTCTCTTGTTCTAGGTACTTTCTCTCTATCTTTCACAAAAAGTGTACAAATATACATGGTTGTTGAAATAAAATAAAAAAAATGTTTTCAATGAATTAGATATTATTTTGTACAATTTCTACACACAATTTATAGAGACAAATGCAAAAGTAACTCTGTCTATCTGTGTGACTATTACGTTCTCATGGCTAGTTTTTCATGAAATTTGTTATGAAAATAGTTATGAACGCTGAGGATACACATTACGTTTTATTTTGTTAGTCTGTCTGTTTTTTATATGTTTTATGTACCTTAGCAATGTTGAAATCGATTTTAATGAAATTTGGCGTACTGATTAAACACATAGTTCCGTCAATTATCTATCAACCTCTTTGTCTGGTTGTCTGTACGTCTTTTTAAAAATTGACAAAAATTTAACCGTTTTTGATAAAATTTGGTTATTGATGAAACTCATCGTCGCTTAAAATATAAACTATAAACTATGTGCATTGCTGTTACCTATAACTAATCGATATAAAAAGCATACGGAATTTTGCTATATGTTCATGCGAACCAAGCCGCGGAAAAAAGCTACTGTAATGTAAAACATTACCAAGAAAATTCCATATTAGAAAGGAAATCAAATAGATCAAACAAGTGGTTCACGTGTCATAAGCGCGTAAACGGCCAGGCACGCAGGCTACAATTTTTAAAATGTACAGGTTAATCGCTTGTCTATTACTGTAATTATTAAGAAATTATATTCTTTGTCGCAAAATCGATTTTGTATGTAAGTAATATGAAGTAATCTTAGTTAATGTATGTCACAGTGCTCTAACCTTACGAGTTGGGCGCGCGTGCTAGCCAAGTAACCGCACCCTTCGTAAGTACAAACTCGTTTGTCGTTCCTTTCGAAGGTTGATGTTTCAGATAACTTGACTCTGAAAAAAAAACATGTAAGATATACGAATATTTTTAGCCCAAAACAAAACTATCCAAATGTGCATCATGATTACCTCAATGAGCATATTATATCTAAAATAAGTTAGTTAAAATTGGTTTCCAATTCACAGTCTTTAAGTCCGCTAATAAAGGTTTTAAGTTTTTAAGTAAATGGCAATAAAGTCCTAGTAGTCGTCTTTTCCTACAATAATGTTCTATTTTTTTTTATAATTGATTTAATTAAAAAACCAAAAGATCCGTTGGAGAAACACTTTTTTTCATTTTATGCGAAAATTATGCTATGCTAATTTAATGCCTCACTGAAAGCAAAAGAATGGTGAAACCTACATTTTCTAAAATACACGAAATACGTACGTATTTCCTTTGACGTATCAACATAAGTAACTCTATTCTTCGAAATGATTTTTCAATTAAAACTATTTATGCACACTGAACATCTCGATTCCTGAGAGAATACTAAGCTCGCCACTATAGCAATTTAATTTATAGATCGGTGTCAGCCAAAGAAACACTATAATATATTTAGCAATAGACACCGACTCAAAAAAATAACAATAATTGTAACTACATTATATTATCGTAATAATTTCATTGACTTTCAAGTACTCTAATATTTTTCATTTCATTTTACTTAGGAGAACTCTAAAAATATTTTGATCATTGTTTGATATTCATAGGCATGTGTTGCGTTAAATTTGAAGTGGGTAGGTACCTACCTACCTTCTTGCGTGGTAAACACATAGATCGTACCTACCTACATATTGATGAATAGAAAAAGTAAGTTGATTATTAAGTTGTAGAAGAATACGCAATTAATTTTTTACTTTGTAGTGTATATTAACTTGTTTAGAAATAGCTTTTTTGAAGTCTGTTGTTTTTTTGTTCATTTTTGATTTTCAGTGAGTCTGAAGTACATTAACTAATTTTTCTGAATATGGGTAGACCTACTAATCGTGCTGCTCGTAAATCACACCCCTTACTGTAAGCCGTTAAGGACTTCCATTGATCATCATATTCGACTATGACAATTACTTGAACAAACGACGTTACGGTAATTGACTCAAATATCCGGACAGCCCATAAAAGATTTCGCCGAATATCGTTAATTTTCTTCTAAGAATTGAAGAATTCCGTTACTTTGCCATGGATCCCATAATCAGAATCTAACCAAACTCTCATCAAACTACCCTTGAAGTACATCCTTTTCAATAAAAAAAATAATCGAAATCGGTTGGCGTGATATTAAGTTATTCATCTCTTTATCGCGCACATACTTAATGCAAATTACGACTTATATGGTTTTCTCATGGATGCCATTGTCAGAATTGGACCAAATTGAAATGGGACTACGCGGGAAGCACTAGCATTCAAATAAAAAAAGAATTATCAAATCGGTTCAAACTTCTGAGGTAACAAACATTAAAAAAAATACAGTCGAATTGAGAACCTTCTCCTTTTATGAAGTCAGTTAAAAAGAGCATTACATAAACCCAACAATCGATATCATCCGTCTGAAAGAAATTAATAGAACAATAATTTTTATTTGTCAAATCGTTTAAAATTGAATAATTTACTATCGAAACATTACATTGCGAAATCTTACTTCGTAACTGTTGGAATATAAAGTATCATTGATGCACAGTGGCGAATGCCAGCGATAGGTCCACTTTGACTCGAGTTTGTGTAATGTAAAAACTTAAGACTAATTTCACGATCATAAATAGGTAAAGTATGTTTTCCGCGTAAAGTATTTGCTTCATGCAGTGTTTTTTTTTTAACTTCATTGGTGCTGTAATGAAATGAAAGTATGTCTGAAATATTAGTAGATATATCGTAAGTCGTCTCATACCTACAAATCGAATCTAGAGAATGCGATCCCGGCTGGTTTTTCTGATCCCGGGATTTCGGGATTATTTAAAGATAATACCGGGATCCCGGGATCTATCTCGGGATCAATTTGAGATGGCAGTGGCAATGAAAAGTAAGTAAAATATTTTCAACCAGTTTATTTTTCTATTCATAATAGGTAGTAGTTTCATTGTAAAATCTAAATTAAACAAAAATCTTTGTGGATTAATTTGAAAAATATTTATTAATTTGGAAAATTTGTGGATTACAAGTTATATTATACTTACATATTAATAATTAAACTTTAACATCACAATCAACAATACGTATTTTTTATTTGGGAGAGAGCAGTAGATAATCACCATTTATATATAAAATAACCTACATAAGTAGGTTATTTTAAATATAAAAGGTTTGTACAAATAATTATATTGCGAAAATAAGATCTTAAAAATAATAATGCCCCCAACATATCATTTCCAAGCCTGCTTCTGAGTTTGTTGGACATATATGCAGAAGCTGAGAAAGCGCGTTCAGATTCGATGGGAGTTGGAGGAATAGTCAATAAATATTTATAGACTTGTCCCGAATTGTAGCCTCGAGTGGAACTTGCCTCAAGTAAATTCATCTCCTGCTTAATAATTTTAGAAAAATCATTTTCTGTAAATGTTTCTGGAGATACTGTTTTCTGATTCGAGTCGAAACTTTTCTTTTAAAGTTAAATCAGTCAGTAGGTTCAATTTGTATGAGTTCTACTTTATTATCATTTTTTATTTTAATGTTCATTCTGTCACATAAAGATTTTTTTTTATTATTACCTTGCTTGGACTTACAAATAAATTAATTGTATCACTATCCAAATTATTATCCTCAGTCTCAATGTGAGGATTTTGTAAATAATTTATTACGCCATTTAATTCATTTTTATGGCGATCTTTTGCACAAATAAATAAATGTGTCTTTAGCTTAGAAGCCAAATTTGAATTATTATCGATCAATTATCGATCGATCGAAACTTGAGTGTAACGTCCCCCGTGTACAGATTAGCGTCAGAACGACAAAGAGCTTCTACGGCTAATTTAACGGGGCCCAAAATGTTGATAATCTCATTGATGAGCTCAAAATCTGATTCCTCAAACTGCACAGGACTATTTAAATCTATAAGTGCTTTCTGAACGCTAATTTTATAAGAGAAAAATGCTCAAACATTACAATATTTGAGCATTTTTCTCTTAAAAGGCTATTCCATCTCGTTTTCTAACCAAGCAGTATTCTAAGCTCTCTTCCATGTTCCTTTTTCACATATTTTTGAAGTATAGTATCATTCTTTAAGGATGATCTTTTAAAATAAGAACTACCCTAAGAACTTTTTTTACGACATCTTTGATATTCTGGTCACTAGTCAAATCCTGAGTATTCCCAATTTCAACAACTAATCTTGATTCTATATCTTTATTATCGTCATCTAAATCGTCATCGTTGATTGGTTCATTTGTAGCAATGTCCGTATTTTTATATAATAAATCGCAAACGGCTAAATGAATATCGTCCGCAAAACAAATTTGATGCTCTACATTAACATTCTTTCCAACCTTCAACATAACATTAGGACTATCAATTACTATTGCAAAAATATCGGTATCTAGTCAAACATCGGACTCGTAAAGGCGCCCTTTTAAGACATCAACACAATTTTTGGCTGTTAATGATTTATCAATTCATATGACTCCCAAATTCCATATTTTGTTAATCGAGTGCATATTTATATTCATATATCTTCTATTATAATTCGATGTCCATTCATCAAAACTCAAAGTGAATCGTTGTCCTTCATTTTTTAATACAGGTAATTCAGCTTTCATTTCTTTTCTTATTTTACGACTGTAATTAACAACTCGGTTGCGGATTGTGGAAGCAGATTGAGGTAAATCCTAGTAGATCGAGTAGTCTTTTGACAATAATAAGGGTTTTAAGTCTTTTGAAGGGAAAGGAAAATCCATCCAAAGCAGTCATCCGGGCCAAAACATCGTCCATTGTATCAGTTTTCACCAAAACATTCTCAATCTTACTACATTTTCGTTTTAAGGGCAGTCTCTCATCACTTTGGCCAGTTGACGAAGATGCTTAGCAGAATCTACTTTCAAGGAATGTTTTGATGATAGATGCGTATATAAGTCATTTGTCGACCCTCCTAAAGTTTTTAAAATTGCTAAACGACGATATTACCCTGTTTTTCAACTATAAAGTGACTCTACACTGTCAAAATATCTCAATCTTTTTTATATTTGACATAAAAACTTTCTTTGGATAGTGACATTGTTTACTTCAGTAACCTAAAAAGAAAAAAAATGTGTAAGTCTCCAATAATAATTTAACCTATTAGAACCACGAAAATAAATATTTGTTGTTTTTAACCTGTTTTCATTAAATTGCCTTTTATGCGCAGATAATATTACATTTTTGTTAAATGTACTAAATTACTTCCACTAAATAACAATATAATATTAGCAGTACAAATAAATTTCCGCCGTCTTTGTCAATAAAATAATATCTATTGTGAAATAACGGTAATTTAATTTTAATAATAATATTGTACATCACTAGCGACTACTTTTTTCCATCTTTCAGGCAGCGTTCGTATTCCACGTCTGAAGAACTCCTTATTTTTTGAGGTTATCCACGAATCAACCCAATTTTCGGTATCTTCATATGATGAGAACCGCTGCTCTGACAGAGCATGAGTCATTGACTGGAACAGATGTTAGTCGGCCGGCGCAATGTCCGGTGAATGCGGCGGGTGGGGTAGTACTTCCCAATCAAGTGTTTTCAAAGAGTTTTTCACCGTCACCGCTACATGCGGAAGAGCATTATCATGTAGAAAAATAATTTTGTTGTGTCCGAAGTAGTATTAAGGGCGTAATGTTTAAAAACTAAAACCCGATTACTAAAAATGCATATTCTGAAATATTTAAGTCGGCAGAGTACAGTTTGCGCTCTAATATTAAGGTATGTTGATCTACATAGCATGTTTATCTTCGGTCAACGTTTTTGAGGTTGAAAAATGAATTATGAACTAAGCCAATATTGGACTTAATAAGACTTTTTATACCCTTGTGACACGCATAGTATTAAGACGTGTCGAAAAACGCCTTATTTATATGATTAGAACAAGTATCTTAGGAATTACAAGGGATTATATAAATACAGCCACATACACTGTTAAACTCACAACCCTCCTTTGACTTTATCGAAGTAGAGTAAAAATAGAATTAAATGACAGTTACTCGATAACAGTATCATAAAATTATTTTAGTTTTAAATAGATAAACGGAAAATGGATGAGATTCTTCTGAGAACCGAAGTAAATTCTGAAAATTGCTAATTCTTAAAATTAAAACGCTTATATTTTATAAAATTAATAACCCATTGATTGCTTCAAGACTAATTAATATATTAATAGGCTACGTTCGGATTCTTATATACATCCCTGAGCAACAGTCTTGAATATTCCTGAAATGTAAACAAGGGCATAAATATGTCACTCTTAATTATAAACAGGCAGTTAAAGTGTCACGTTTGACAAAAAAAACAAATATCTACTATGTTCTGGTCAATAAAAATTCACAAATAATGTAATCGACCACGTCCATGCATTTCATGACAAGTCCTACTCCTTATCAACGTGGCTTTGTTCCACTATTTTGTTAATGAGTGTAGCTAATAATAGTATGATCATTCTAAATAGATGTAATTAACTAAAACGAAATGAAACATCAAAATGAAAAATAATTATGCATTAAAATGATAACGGCAAGATCAAAAAGTAATATTATTTTTTCATACGATTTTTAAGAACGGAAAACGACCAGAAGTCGTTGAGGGCGTGCGGCGCCGGGTTTCCTACAAAGAAATGTGTAGTTTATCCGATGCGACAACGCAGCATTAGCGCGTCGGGTTGCGGTTGGACAAAGAATAAATTAGACAAGAAGCGGTGGTCAGGTGCCCATTAACTTAACATACGCTTAGCGCCTCGCCGCCGCAGCGCCCGCCCCCCGCCGTCCACGCCCGCGCCCGCGCCCGCCCCACGTTTTTACGTCGCCCGCTAAATTTTCATGAAAATTACAGGGACTCAAAATGTTCGTAGAATACGGAGTTACATGGACAAACTTTATAACTTTAATTTAGTCCTTTTGTACAATGGGGATATAGTTCTAACGATATTTGTTAGCATTTGTAATTAGGTCTCTGTAAATGACTTTATAAAAGATTATTATTTACTCCTGAAAAAAAACACCAACTCCACAATATGTTAGGTTCGTCAAGGAATATAGGACGAACGTTGTGATTTTTTAGACGAGAAATAAACAATCTTGGGGAAACATAACCTACAATATTTAATCGATATACTCGATTATCAGTCATTGGAGTATAAGACGTTTGATGTTTAAGATGATAATGAATTACGGTGATTCTATACATTGATCGAAGTTATCGATAAGCGATTCTTAATTAAACCATACTCCCAACCATATTTTTTGTCAAACTAAAAGAAATAACATACAACCAATTACTATTTTATTTGAATGCAGTAAGAGTAACCGCCATAACTAATGCGTATGCTATAATAAAACCCACTGTAAACATATTTTCTTGGCAGTAATGTCATAAGAGTTAAAGTTTGTGTGCATGTACGTTTGCTTCCTTTGCTTCTTTTACGTTTAAACGGTGGAATTAAGTACGATACAATTTGGCAAATAAATATTGCATTTGTGTAAACATTGTCTTATTTGTTCGAGTTGCGGCTTCACCTCCGCGAACCTAATCGGATGGCCCATTACGATGAAATTCGACGCGGATATAGTTTGTGTCATAAAGAAATACGCGTACCTTTGCGTAATTTGCATATGCGTAACTTTTGCGTTTGCATTGATACAGGTATTTGTCTAATTTTGTATGTCGCGAAGAAACTCGTAGGGCTTTCTATATTCCTGATTAGCTTTTGTGCACGACTTCGCCTCGCTGGACACAGACCGGATTTCAGATCGGAGTGAAATTCAGCACCGACTCACTTCATAATACACTATTTTATGTTTTGTGTCAAACTAGATGCCAAGTTATAGGGAATTATTCGTAAAAAATAAATTTGGTTTTATTTAATTTATTCTACATCTACGCGGGGGACTCCGGGAAGTAATGCGAGTCTATGATAAATACCACTTTTATAATAAGGTGCTTACGAGAAATCATTAGTGCGTAGTATAATATAAAACACGGGCAATTTTCGTTCCTTTTTTGACGATTTTTCTATAAAGTCGTTGAAGCGGCTCGTCAATGCGGGCCGCCGCCGTTCGGGCGGAGGGCGCCAACGTGCAATAATTTCATAAAGTGAGGTAATTTACGCGTCGTAACTGGCAACACGCGGCGGCAATGTGCCCCGCTTAGCACATCGGCCGCGCATCTCTGCAATTTATAGCGTGCAACACTGAGCCCTGAACTGTTATGAATTAATTAAATCATTCGGCAATAACAAATAGTTACTGATTCGTTGATTTAATTGAAATCTTACCGAAAACACAAACGTAAAAATGCATGCAGTTTTCGCGTTGCGTTTTACAGAACTGTAAAATTACTTAATAGGAAAAGTTAGTAAATCTTCTTACGAACAAATAGTTTGTCTCGTGATTAATAATTTTACGTTCTTAAGAAAGTGAAGCAGATATGAAATAGAAACTTTTTCCAACTTTCGTTTTGATTTATATAGTTTTTTTTTTGACGTGACAACGTCTAATAACTCGATATTACGGGCTGCATGCACGAAAAAGTTGACGTCATTGTCCCGTTACGCTCGATGTCCCGTTCCGCAAGCGAGGCTCGAGTGGTCGGCTCAGTTCGTTTCGTGCTGCATCTATCTCCCCTCTACTCGATCAGCCTAGCACAAAAGATACACGTGAACTGTTTTCGTCAAATGTTTATAAAGTGAAGTGAAATGTTATTGTGATTTTCATGTGTGTGTTTAATATTGCGACAATAATGGTAAGTAATTCTTGCATTTAAAAATCTCATTGTTCAAGCTTATGTGTTTAATCTTTTCATTAATATTTCTTTTATTTTTTTTATTTATTATTTAAAAAGTAGCCTCGGTCGGCAAGAGCAGTAATGATAGGTTATATTACAATTGACTGAAAAATAATGAAGATTCATATAATTGATAGTATAAACAATTAACTTTTCTCCTTGTGTCGTTCTGTATATTATATTACTGTAATGTTTGACGTTGTCACGTCAAACTACCGTCCGTAAACCGACTTTATACACAACGATTTTTTTTATAATACATACATGTTGACGCGTTTTAAACTATACATCAAAGCTCTCGGACATCTACCAATATTCCCGTGCGCGGGCCAAGTCTCCAAGTACACAGCATAGAATTTGGAGGATCCTGTCTTCTGTTCGCTCAACAAACTAGTACGTGTAAGGTATATATATATACCTTGATTCGAAATTGATGCTTAAAACTTAATAAAAATTTCTATTTTTATTGAATTACTCGTTTCAAAATATTGTTGATTTTAGTATGAGCCGTATTTCCGAATGTAATATTTTTTTAACGAGTATTGTTATATGGAGATAGAAGAGTCATACGCGTAATTGCCTTAATAAGCCCATTTTTTCGTATTAGCGCTCATCAATTGATTTTAAATTTGTAATGAATTTTCGAAACATAATAGTTTCGAATGAACAACACGTCTAGTGTATATTTTTGGAAATCTTTTCAATGTGTATACTCATTTTTAAAATAATATTATGTTAGCGAATGTTACGGTCACACGGAAAAGTAGTTTCTTTGTTCTTCGCATATTATCATCTGATCCAGCCAGCTCGTTGGATTTATGTAGAGCTGTAGCATCTTTGCGCATGGATCTTGTAATATCTTTATTATGGAGAATGCTCTGAGGAATTATTCAAGCGTATTCCTGCCGATGAATTTCGTCATCGTTCCATTCGCCAGAAAAACAATCGTCACCATCCTGATGATTGGCGTTTCACCATCATACGCTACATGCGCAATTTGATCACGTGCGGTAAAACTTTGGAATGATTTACTATCAGCGGTGTTCCTTATCAACTTTTACAAGGGTTTTGTGCACACGGAATTTCTTAATGTTGCTTTCATTTGGTCAAAATCGTCACGTAAGGAAAAAGCGTTATGCCCCTTCCATGCGACTTTCAGCGTCTCTTTCTATTTTAGCCTCTTTCTAACACACGTGTATTTGCACATAGGTGAGTGTTGAAGAAATAAGAAACATAGACTTACACGAAACAACGATTTATTTTCTCAGTGTAGAAAACTAAATACCCTTATATACATTTCACAACCAGATTATACTATCGAAGCACTACATATTCCTAACAGATTAATTTTTCATTTCCCAACATCTATCTTGCGATTTTTGTCTTGAGCGAATGAAACCTCTTTAAAATGGCTGCAAGAAATAATGGTAGTCGCGTGCAGCTCGGTTGATTTTCTTCATGCGTATTATGTACTGAAATAAATTTATTATGTTGGATATAATAAAATTATTTCTATACATAATACCCATAAAACATGCATATGACATTTACACATTAAATGTGTACAATATTAGTAATATTAAATAACATAAATGAGTTGCAAAAATATTTTTTTTGTATCGCTATACATTCTAGTTCATTAATCAGGCGTGGCGGGAGTCGCCGGCCGCGCGGCGCTAAGATTGTTTTTCAAATTTGGTAAAAATATCTATCTATTCTCATGTTAAATGCCTTTAAAAGATTAATAACAACATTAACGTAATTTCTTTATAATTATTTTTCGATTTTTAACCGGTTTTGAAGATGGAGTTTGTCATTTTAAACTTTTAATGAGCTCATTTATAAATACGAAAGTGACTACTATATCAATTTCATAAATTACATGATTGTGCAGATTAACGAAATTAGCAGTTTTTAATAAGAAAAAGTAGAGGACGCTTTTTAACGCTTTTTTATTTAGTATTTTTTTTATAATTTCTAATTAACTATTCTATCTAATTTTAATTACTTAAATAAGTATATTTCTTATAATATAAAATAAAAGACTTTGATTTGATCTCTTACTTTACATTAATTTTTTCGAAAAAAGAGTAGAAAAAGTTCCACGGAGAGGCGATAACGCTTTTTTCTTACGTGACTAAAATATACAAATATAAACAATTTCAATTTCCATATCGATACATTCTAAGTTAAAGAAAATCGTAAGTAACTTCGTTTCTGACGAGGGTCCTACGAAGGCATATTTATCTTTTATAGTACTTATACTACAGAATATCTATTTTATTGTGTTTATTGTTCATTTAATTAACACTTGTAACCTCAGAGGAGTAACTGGTGCGTTGCTGGTTTCTTGGATAAGAATAGGATATCTGATAGAGGGGGAGTGGGATAATGGACATGGAACGGGCTGATGGAGGAACAGTGGGCCACTAAAACTCTCACACACTGGACGAAATGGAACATCGGAAAATGTTAATTTACACCTGTATTATGTAATAGTGCGGTATCTCACCGGTCATGCCGGCCCATTTCCGTGCTTCAGCCAAGTTGACTACAGCTCGCCTCTGTCACATTTTTTTCCAGAAAAGAGCTTATACCTTTCTAAAAGCCAGAATCGCACTAGTGAGTCTCTTGAGATTGCGGGTGTTCATAGGCTGCGGTGATGACCTACTCTCTGGTAGCTTACATGCTAATTGGCGCTTTAAAATTCCTATAAAAACGCTCTTCCTTTATTTCTATGTATATGTGTATAAATGTAAGTCATATGTCCGTTCATGCTAGCTTAGCGTAGCTTCACTTAATACGACCAAAGAAAAAAATAACTTAAAATTAGTTGAAATTGGTAATGGTCAATGATGGTAATGATCACAGATAATGATCAAGTGCCGAAATCTAAGTCTTACTGATATTTTTATTCAAATTAATTGTTTATGCACAACTCATAAAATTTCTACAGTTTGTAATTTTCAGTGTTACTGGTATAACATATGTTACAGATATTAAGGTAATGGTGAAACAAGACTCAGTTTTTCCTTACTGCAGCTCTACATTTATTTATTTGATGTAATTTTCATTTTGAGTGACATAATGAATGAGGGAATTTATAAAATTCTCATTCATTTTTGTTCGTTTGTTCACAATTTGCAACATAACTACGGTTACTATTTTCATTACCATTAACTCGTTCATTTAATGTACCATAGACGTATAGCGCATTAAAAGTCAAATGTACAAAATATCGTTCTGATGTACTTAAGCTATCTGCAGCTAGTAGCGCTGAATTCGATTTTGCTACCTACCATGTGTAACGGAGTCGGAAACGGATAGTTCTATGTCCTGTCATCATCATTTGCCAATTTATTTTGTTGTAAGTTAGAAATTTGCGACTTTGCATTACGATTAATTTAAAAAAATATAGAGTAACATCAAAGATTCACAAAGAAGTTGCCGGAGATTTCAACGTTCTGAAAAATTCAGATTTTATTGCCTTAGAAGACTCGTCTCATTAAAGTGGTTCAGATTATGACATTAGTATGAATATAGTGCAGAACTATAAAAATATAAGTATTCTGAAAGGTTGTCTTTATTTCTCTCAAATTGCATGTATATAAGCAAACAAAAGCCATCTGTTTGTTTTTTTTTTCGTTAATTTGGCAACATTGACAACTTACTTTAATTGTCAAAGTACTGGCATATATAATTAAGACATATCTGATGCGGTGCAACGTTTAATTTAATTAATGCAAATAAAAATTGCATGTCATCAAATTCAAACTTTCGCTAGGAATCGAGTGGGAAATATTTTGTCTACACTTTGCGGTTGGAAAGGGTGCAGTTCAAAAACATGTTAAATGACAACGCTTAATCCTTTATGTGAGAGCGCAGCTGCGGAAGGCCGTAGGGCAACTCTTGAATCGATGATTTATTTGAATCTGAAAAAAAGACCAATTGGCAGAATGGTTCTTTCCTTTTGAAGATTCACCACCGAAAGTAAAAAAGAGCAGAACATTGGCAAAAAGAGAGTATCTTCTTGTTTAGCAAACTAAGTAATTTTTCATCTCGCACTTAGAAAGATTTTCAAAAAATTGTTTTCTTGACGTAACTTTTAGGTTTTACGGCCAACCGATTTTACCGACCAATTTTTTAAAATTGCGACACTTTTCTGCGTTCAAAAAAATTAAACGAAATGACATAAAATGGATAGGTTCGATAAAAAAATATCATTGTGTGAAACTTACATAAAATGTTTTTATAATAACTTTAGATTTCTTGGTTTATCGATTTTTCAAATGTTCAGATTTTGTGTTAACTAAAACTTTTTTGTTTGTAAACCTCTTGACATTATTTGCTATGCTGAAAAGATATATTTGACAAAATAATTGGCAAACAATAATTTGGTTTTTTTTTTCAAATAGTTTTCAAAACTATGTCATAAGTTTGAACTCGAAAACTTAAAATATCCAAGCTATTTTTTCGTGTTTGAAGTGTTCGCTTGAAAACAACGATAAAATCTAGGGCTGACATGCAAAGCCAACTATTACCCAGTTTTTTATATGAGATAGATAATAATGTAAAAAATGCAAAAACTCGTATCCTATATCAAAATAACATTTTTTTTTTCTTTTATAACACGGTTCGTACAGAGAAAAATTAAAGATGAGACCAAATTGTATTCTCCTTTTTTTAGAATATCTGTGAAGGACAAATTAATACATCATTCTTCCTTTCTAAACATTTAAGATAGCTTTGAAATACGATAACATTATAGGTAGTTCGTTTATATTATTATTATATATTGATATTAAAGGTCTTTTTCCCCACCTCTGCCCCATTCCTCCCTTCATCAGACATCCTATTCCTAATCAAGAGGCCAACGATGCACTGGTGACTCCTATGAGGTTGACGGCGCTCATGGGCGACGGTGACCACGTACCCTCTAGTGGCTCGTATGCTCCCTATACTTCTCAAGAATACTACAAAAGAAAGTTAGGTTTATTAAGATAGTGTTATTCCCTTCTATAAAAAAATTCAATTATTAGAAGAAACTCTAAATATCGTAATAATATATATATATATTTGTATACACAATTAGTACACTAGACGTAACAATATTTACAATCGTTTTAATTACTAATTTTTGCTCAATTTGCATTATTTCTATCTTCCCCTTCTGCTAGAATGTCTCGTATCCGCACCGGTAAAGTGCTGTCGACGATCGGGCGCTGCGGTCGGGTGGCGCGTTAGAGGCCGTCGTAGCCGTAACACACGACGCAAGTTGGGCGATCAAGCCGCCGCCCACTTCATGCAAACTTTACAACGAGAACTGAATACACAAAGTTCTGTGCATCGAGGTGCTATCATTGCTCTCTCTAAAGCCACGACCTCGTTCAGCCCCCTGATTATCGTTCTATGCATTTTCTATGCGGATCATTTTGTTCCTTCGTATACTTTTGCGTAGATTCGTATTCAGTAATAATTGTTATATTTGAGAAATACTCTCATCAACAAAATTAATAAATTGCCACTCTAGCTACAAGCCTTTCAATCTCCGTGTTCATTCATAAAATATCGAAATAAATGCAAACAATTCGCATTTGCATAATCCGATAATGTACCGAATCTGTACCACTCTAGTACAAAACAAAAACTGAACAAGGGCAAATAAGACTGGCATTCTGAGAGTTCCGTACAAACTTAATTATGTATGTAGATATTGTATCATCAAGAGCCTCGATGATTTTATCTACTTTCGATACCGATGCTGGCGAGATATTTGTTGCAGGAATTCCGAAACATTTTTGGTTACTCGAGAAATTGGAGAAAGACAAAGTACTAAAGTTAGTATATAAATAATGTCATTGTATCTAGAAAGCTATGAATCTATTTCAGATCCATATGTTCTAAAATATACCCGTCACACCGTGACAGTAGACCGTTGCCCGTGTGTACTCGTAAACTATTTTTTCGTATACCCTCAAAATCTTCGCACCTGTCTTCGATCACAGCGGCGATGCGCGCGCCGCTGCCGCCGTGTGCGATTTACGACAAAAGCTCCGCGGAACGGATAGCGGCCCAGCCGCGTACGTCGGCGGCGGATATAAAAAAAATTGTCACGCGTCATCGTTCACTTCCGATGATTGCAAGCGGAAAATTGAAATTCAGAATGACTACTAACTATGCACCTACATATACTTCCGTATATCATTACGGCAATAAATATTAGTAAATAATAAAGAAAGTAAGCGGCGATGGTTCAGTGATTGAGTACATGTTCGAACCTGGAGGTTCGAATGGTTTAATATAATAATATCTAGAAATCGTGGATTTATAGATATTATTATCCAATAATATCTATAAATCCAGGATTTGTAGATATTATTCGATATAATATTTCAGTGAACATATTATATGGTATAAGAAATGATCAAAGATAGTAAAAGTGTTTAGTGATCTACATTTATTGTATAAATGAATGTCCCCACGCAGTCGCAACACGTGCGATCGATAAACAACTACCGTCTGCGCGTAAGCATGTTTGATTTTGATTTGAATGGTTCTCAAATTAATAGACAACTTCCTGAGGAATCGTTAAGTTTGTATGTGACTACAAAATATTAAATTTATATTTCGAATACAGAGTAACGGTATTTTCTGTAGAATAAAGGCGAGTTAACAGTGCTTTAATTTACACATTCCAATAAGCGTCCACCTTTGACTCTAGACGCTAGTTTTGGTCATAATTAACAGATTCATATTTGAAATGAGAATTAAATAAGTTGATTAAAAGATTTAGGTATTTGACTTACCTGCTAATAACTGATCAAGAAATCTATTAATAGAAAATGAGTTCAATTCTCTTTTGTCTCTGCACATAATTGGGTGTGACATTATGTAATTTACATGTTTGGAATATACGTTTAAAACGTATTGTTTTAATTTTTTAAAATTGCTTAATTCATAAAAATCAACCGTAAAAAGTAAATTAATCCCCTCTTCCTTGAAATGACTCACCTCTACTTACCATAGAGCGTTCAGGGTTAGAAACCAATTTATGCGTTTGGAGATAAAAATGTCGTCGCAGCGGGCCGTAACGTCGTGGCGTTCGCGATTATCAAAGAGCTCGTGTCCGACACCAACGAGCGCGTATAAATACGTCGGGATGAATCCCCGCGACGCGCCCGGCGACAGCATCCGCCGCTTTATTGCAAATCGGCGTGAGGTCACGACACTCGAGGGTATTTTCGGTGCAGACTTTCACTTCCGATCCTTTTTTTATTCCAGCGAGTGCATCGGGCAGTTACCGAAACGAATTAACGATTGCATGCGCGACGAGCATGAATCAAACCCGATCGAGGGCAACTTTCAATGATAACGCAACACTAAAAGAAGGAGTTGTAATGCATAAAAACTGAACATTGATTTATGTTGATTCGAAAACACGACGGCCCGCAATAACGAACACATGAACGTACCTGTCGTCGAGGACTCGTTCGCCGCTCTCGTGGATTACTGCGCGGGAGGTTTCTGGAGGTGCAAGTATGAGCGGCCGTCTCTTGGGTACGATGTTGATGTTGGTGCTGGTTTCCAGTCCATGAGCGATTTTGCAGTGGTTCGCCAAAGTACTCACTCTTGTGAAATTTGCCGAGCACACGGTACAGACACAGGGACGTTCGAACGTGTGTTGTCGGATGTGATACCTCAGGGATGCTCTCACAAAACTCTTAGGACAGAAGGGACATGTATATTTTTCTATAACTCTTTTCGTGTTAGCATACTTTGCTACACGAGTGCTCGGTTCCGAATGCAATACTTCGTGAAACAAACACTCCGCTTGCGAATCCGTCTTAAATAAGCACTGGCTACAGTTCCACAAGATAGTCGACGGCCCGGCGTGATCTTTGAATTGGCAAGCGCCGCTTCTCACATGGCGAGTCACTTCTTGAGACAATAGGAAGGCCATGCCACATTTTGGACACCTAAAAAGAAACAAAAGTTATTAACAGATAGACAATTGAAAAGGAAGGAAAGGATATGGAAGGAAAGAAAGGAAACAAAGGAAAAAGAAGAGGAAGAACTCTTTGGTTTTACTAACCTTCTTTTGATTTCGGGATGGACTAGACGTATGTGATCTTTCAAATCTAAAATATTTTTTAATATTACAGTTTTGTCAACACAATGTGGACATTTTTTACTCATATCTTTAATATCAACACCGCGTTCTCTCAATTTTTCCTTTTGCCTAATTCTGTGCTCCGATGTTTGCCGATGGTATTTTGCTTCCAACGAAGTATTAAACGTTTTGCGACAAAGCAGACATACGTATGCCTTTTGCTTATGTTGGTTTTTCAAATGTGCCGCTAATGTTAGCGACGATTTAAATTTAAGATTGCACTTTTCGCATTTGTGCAGTTCTTGGTAAGTGTCGGATGCAGTGTATGGAGGTTCATGTCCGGTTTTCATGCAGTGTCTTTTAATTTCTATATTATATCGAAACTCTTTATAACAAGTGTAGCATTTGAGAATAGTTTTTTTCCTAATGATTATCGGCATGGATCTATTGACAGCGGCGACCACTTCGTTGTGGTCTGAACTTGTTAAGTGTTCGAGCATTTCTTCTGACTGCTCACATTCGAATTTACAGAACGAACACCAGTATCTGCCTTCGATGGCTGCCATTCGTTTTTCGTGATCATCAGAAAACCAATGCTGCATAAAATTAGAAAGCCAATTTGTATAAAATTTACAAGGACTACATTGGAACGGAGACTGATGTATTATCGCATCTATATTGTTTAATATTAGTTCATGATAAACGTTACTATGGATGTCGGTAGCTTTCCGAAAATGGTAATGAGATATCAAATGTTTTCCCATCAAATGAGACCGTACACGCGACTTACACCCGGAACAATGAACAAAAAAGGGTTTACGTTTTCTTTTCTTCTTTAGAATCATAAAATCATTAGTCGATGTAAAATTTCTGTTTTTAGAGTGAAAATCACTATATAGTCTATGGCTAAGTGAAGGCCGAGATGTACGTTTCTCTGGCGATTTGGCTGGCTCCAAGTGACCAGAAAATTCTAGATCATTTTCTGGTAAAACTTTTTTCATGTGCAATTTGGATAGTAAATGTTTTTCATAAATTGCTCTTGATCGTAGGCGCCTGTTGCATGGGCCGCACCAATATTGGACAGAGTCTTTAGTTTGTATTGTGGTTTGCATTATTTGTGTTTTTTGTTCACTAGCACCCGGGACCCATTTGCCTTTAGTGTGTCCAGGAGGTGGAGCATCATAGTCTTCATCGCGATCATTACTATCTTGTGCTATTAAAAGCCTCCACTTGCCTCCCGTGTGCTCCGATTCATCACGCATTTCCCAGTCTTCGTGGTCCGGAGAGGCAGGTCTCCATTTGCCACCAGTATGATGAGGAGGCGGTTTCCATTTATTGCTACTTCCGGGAGCATCATCATCGTCTTCATCTTCAGTCTCTTCAGATGTATCGTCCGATTCTTCTTCATTTTTAAAGTCATTATACGGAATGCTATAAGAGGAACTGGGAATTTCTTTTTTTGGCGCGCCACTAATACTGGCCACTGCGTTTATTAATTTTGTCTGATTGTCTTCGTTGCCAACAATTTTCAAAGTGTGGCCTCCGATCCAATCCGAGCCTCGATCGGTAGAATCTAAAGGGCTCACCCTCGGAATATCTCCCGTGGACGTAACAGTTAGAGAAGTCAGTTTACGTTCACTGCTAGGTTTATTAGTTATAGTCATCGGTGGAGTTAGTCTAGATAGTGAGCTTTTCTTAACACTACTCTGCAACTCCAGAGATTGAAAAAATACGTCGGCGCCAAGACTATACGTGGGTTCTATTGTGCCGAGTGGAGGTGCATTGGTTTTAGGTGTCGAAACCTTCATGTTATTTATCGAAGGATATTTCTGTTTCCCACAACGTTCTTTTCTATGCTTGATGTAATTGTCGAGGCCGACAATTGTGGCATTGCACTTGATGCACAAGTGACTGTCATCGTCGTCGTCAACGTGACTCGGTGATAGCATGGTTTCTTAGGAATGCTTCACCTGCAAAATAGCGATTAATCAAATAAATTCACGAAGCATCGCATCTAATACACATAATACACCTAAGCTCTGCATTACGGAAGTCCGAAGGTATGGAGATTAGTGGGAGTCTTGGCCAGTTAGACTATTCGAATTCTTTTAAAGAATTCATAAGGGGCAAACGAGCATGCAAACCATTGGAAAACAAATGGTTACCGCCGCCTGTGGAAATCTGCAACCTCAGGGGAGTCACTCGTATGTTTTCGGTCTTTTTCAATTATTAAAAAAATTATTACCTAGAACTATGTTTAAACACATAAGTTGTAATATTTTTGTGATCGCCTCTTAAAATTCTTTCTTTTCATACTCCACTTGATAGATTTAGAAAAAAAAATTTCAAGATGTCCAATTTAGGGCCAATTATTCGCAATTTTCATTTTTTATAATTTTAATATATCGAATGTAACTCACGCAATCGAGTCAAATCTAACTAGGTATAACTAATCAAAATCGGCATATAACATGCCAAACACATAAACCATTCTGGGCTTCGCCGCATTCGGATAAAAACTACGCATACGTCTATCTTAACAGAGACGACTTCGTTATGATCATACTGTAATTTACATTGAAAAACTTTTCAAAGAGAATGATGGTCGTCCGACGTGCGAATGACAGGCTGCAGCGCGAGAGCATGCGCGTACGGCGTCCGCTCGTTAATAAATAAGGCAGCTCGTCATCTGTCAACTCTCATGCTCACGCTGGTCTTCGCCGACAGCCAATATACTTGAACTTCGATTCTGATTATAGGATTAGAAACAAAATTCATATTTGTTCTAATTAGCGGAGCTGTAACTCAGTGGCGGCGCTACACCACTCGTGGACGTCGGCGACATCAGGTTTGCGGGTCCTCTTTTTAATAACTTGTAGGCAAAACTTTTTGCGAGGCCTCTTTTTAATAACAAACTTTTTTGTTTGCGAGGCCCCTTCAGGCGCGGGGCCGTCGGCGGTCGCCGACGTCGCCGACGCCTAGCGCCGCCACTGCTGTAACTTAACGGGAAAACTTCACTGTTTGTTACTACTTGATTTCTTACATCATTTAATTTGCGTACCACAGACTACGTGAAAATCGATTTTTAAGAAGTAAATTTCAAAAGTGATTTTTTATTTGACGTTTAACAGAGACTTTACTTGGTTTTTTTGATTGCTCTATTTTTTGGGTTATGATAAAAAATAATTAGACGACTGCGATTCGTCTTGGTGTCAACAAAACGTGGCTTATTCCAAAATACAATTTCTTTTTAATCTATTATTTTGTAATGAGATATGGGCTGTTAATCAATAACAAATGTTTTTTTTTTTGTTAGTTCTGAAGTGTGAATCACCACCACAAGATGTCACTATCTGTAGTCGGCCATCTGAACCATCATGGTAGCTACAATTCCACAAGATATGACGATAATCATATACCTTTCATAAAACGCTTATCGTGTTAAAAAGTTTCTCGAATCAGTCCGGCAAATACATCGTCCAAACATTTCACTCCGGTGCAGTGAGCATTTAGCCTCTAAAATGTTCTTTCGGTATCATAAAAATATACACTCTTTCCTTCGGCACATTTCATTTACTTTAGTCCGTCATCGTTATTATTTATTAGCTCTTTTTAAACTTTTGCACTTATAACATCTTAAAGACAAAAAAATTAAGAGATCTCGTGAAGAATATATAAATCAAATAGTTGTCTTGAAATTATCTTACGGAAACAAAAGGCAATGACGTGTATTGTTTAGACTTTATTCTATATTTATTTATTTATCTACTGCCGCCAAATAAGGGAGAGAATAAAATACATCATAACATTGGACGTAAGATGAAATTAGAAAAAGATCATTGATGGCGGAAGTGTATTTACGGGACCATGATTTTGTGCTAAGAATTATTTTCATACAATTGCTTATTTTACATAGACTGTTTTTTCACTTACAGTAATGCGACTAAACTAAAAGGCAAATTTACTTATTTTATTACATACGAACACAATTTTTAGGTACCCAAGGATGGACTTAAGACAGTTTTTTTTGCAACGCTAAATTGATCACAATCGCTTGAGGTCGCCAAACAGGTTCATTTGACTTTTTATCACAAATAGAATTTGCAGAATTTGTATATCATTTGAAAAAAAAAAAAATGTTAACCACCGAATCAATTTATTTATTTAATATTTATGTATTTGGTGGCTGACGAAAATCATAGCATAAATTAATTTATTAACATAGATTAATATTTCTCGTCTAGAAAGATAACGAATAATCTTAGTTACGTAATCTTAAGCTGATGTAGTTAGCTAGGAAAGTCGTGTAAAACCTAACGGTAGAGTTTGTAGCCTTGCGACTCATTATATCTTCGTTTTGCAGTACCAGGGACTATACATTAATGCTATAACCCCTATGCAGTTCTCTGGGCATGACACCTAAATGTTGTACATGTAGCTTTTTAGCTTGTTTTATAATACAATAATAGAATACGCCAGCGACAGCAGTTCAAACTAATGCTGTTGCCAAAGTTCCTAAAACATTCGATGATAATTGACAAATTGTTATACATAGTCACACTCTGAGTATTCTCTAAGTATAAGGTATTAAAGCTTAGATTACAAAATTAATAAGAGAAATTTCAAAGACAATTAACCCTCAAAGCTAGCTCTAAAACGACCTGTTAATCGCTTTAAATTGGTTTTGTATTTAATGGTGGTTATTGAACCTATAACATTGATTATAATTAGAGAACAAGCGGTAAAGGAAGAAACAAAAAATTAATGAATAATGGTAAACTATTATAAAACATACTCATGCACGCACATACTCACACATGTTGACTTGGTCGTTCACACGCACACACGCAAGCAAACACATCATCATTCTGAAAATAGTCTATTAAGCTTTCTTGAGTTTTGTAACAACATCTCAACCCAATTTTGAAAAAATGAATTAAAATAACAACTCTCCAAGCTATTTAAAAAAATCATTTTTTATGTTTCTTAAAAAACCTATAAAAAAGTTTTAGTAATGGCTGATATATGAGTTGATTGCTGAACTTCGGACGGGTTAATCATATTCCTTATATTTAGCAAAACCCATTTAAAAATGCTGGTCGAACACCTTTAATGGCATTTAGTGTTGAGCCTGTTCGAAAAATCGCCGCAGAGTACAGACATCTGAAGTAGAATTTGATAAAGTCGTGGAACTGAACTATAGAAACACACATTACATCGCTATATAACGACTGCAAAGCTTTGCCAATCTTCTGTACGGGTCAATTCTAAACCTGAATATAATAAGCGATATTAACAGCGGCATATTAAGAGAGACAGAACAAAGATATGTGGTCGTTGTTTTCAGCAACTTGATCTTTTTGTCGCAAGATGACCGTTCTCAGTTCATACCTATCGCCCTAAGGCTGATGTAATGAAAAAAGACATCCCCGATATAGTCGCTGAAAAGAGAAACGTGTGTTGTTTTGGGTAGATGGTTATGCAGAAAAAACAGAAAACGGGTGTGCCGATAAGTTCCTAAGAAATGCGCAGTTCGCCGAGAAGGTGTCAACAGATTACGGTCGCTTTCCATTCCATCTGTTGAAATATACTAGAACGATGAACAGGCCGGCGAGCTTGGCAGATGGCAAGAGAGATCCACCGAGGCAAGCGCTGGTTAAATTACTACACCTTTCTTACTCCAAATGAAAAAAGTACATAAATTCTTAAGATAATTTGATACCTACGATACAAAGCCACTTCCATGAGCACAAACACTAACAAGAGACGGAAAGGAAGTTACACAATATCTACTTTCAAACTAAAGGATCTCCCACACTCCGCATATTAAGTTGAAAAGATTCAAAGTATACCTCATGTTCTACAAGAGTATTACACGTTTTTAAATCAACATAGAGAGACAAAAATGGACAATGCCATCAAAATAAAGATAAAAAAATCGCTATCTTTGGAAACGATAACGCGGTGAAGAGTGTTCATGGTGTCCCCTCCATCGAATCACTGTTCATTTCAATAATTTAAATCGATTAATCATTACTTTGTCAATATTGAGTAATCAATTGTTTTCCCTATCCAGCTCTGAAAGTACGATTTTAGTGTTCGAAAACAGACAACTAAACTACTTTTTTTTTTGTGAATTCTAAACCTTTTTAGCTTTTTGTTATTTTAAGTTGTTCTGTTCATTTTCAGAGTAATATTCACGTGTATAGGAATAAATAAAAACCTTGAATGTTTACATAGCTGAAAAAAAAAAACGGTGTGTATCGGACACATGACGTGAAGTGAAACTTCTTTGGCAAAATATGCAGGGATACAGTTTAAGTTTAAAAAAAAATTATTAATAACCTCAGACAATGTTTATTGATTGTTTTTATCACGATGATCTCTCGTACATTCCGCCACTGTCACAAGCATGTAACCTTATTTTTCCATGAGGGCAGAAGAAAGCCAATTTTTGTCGTTATTCTCTATTTGAGAAGAATTAATGCCACTATCCGATAACAGCGTGTATCTATTGTAAAATAGTTGCGATCAGCTGTAATCAGCTGTGTGAACGCATAGAACACGTCGCCCGCTGGGCCGAGCCGAAAAGAGCCGAGCGGACCCGACCGTCACTCGAGCTTTTCACTATGACGTCATAGCACGAAATCACTCTAATGTGCCTAAGGAAGTTTCACTTAAAAAAAAAACATATTATATATCGACAAGACTATGTTTAAAAAATAGTAGGTATATCTGTAATATTAATATATCTATAACAATAATAGATATTTGGTGAAATTTGAAAAACTCTCGTAAAGTTATATGAACATTTATTCAGGAACGTCGGATTCAAAATATTGAGTTAGAAAGTGGCCAGTAATACATTTCATATCATACAATATGTTTAATAGTTAATTTAGACTGTAATACACGTTCGATCTATAAATACATATAATAAAACCTTAAGGAAGCCAAATCTGTATATTAACTTTTTTTTTTAAAGTGAGTGATACATATCGTATATAATACGAGTACAAACCCCAAAACAGCTGCATTTAAATTTTTTATGTTACACAAAAAGTAATGAACCTATTAAAATAAAACTTTATGTATTTTAATAGCAGTAATCTACTACTTAACTTAGGACGCAATTACATTACCTAAGAGCTAAACAGAAAACAAATTCAAAATTTTCTTCTCTTTAATTTGATGCTCCTATTGAAGGTTTTGGACAAGTGGTACCTATGTATTCCATGGTACCTATCTATTATTAAATGGTCTACCTATCAAAAAATTGGTATTAGTGTTTTAAGTGAACGTACTTTAGTATTTTTTATTATAAAGAACGTGCTGTGTATTTAAGCTTTCCCTACGGTAGAACTCAGAACATATTTTGTATACTTAGCATTTTTTTTTTGAGTTTGCTAGGTGTAACAGTTTTCTAGAAATATTCGTTTAAAGGTACCCATGATCAAAGCATACTTGGCCTTAACCTATGGTTCGTTTTTTGATAGTGCGAATGTTACAGAAAAAAATGAGTTCAACTATCCATAACCTTCATAATTTTTAAATCAATAAAGTTGCTGAAAAGGGAGGAATGTTTCTATAAACATTGTAGCTTTGAAAAAGACCATCACATGACGTCTAAGATTTTCTGTGGGTGATGAAAGACAACGAAAAAATACAGGACAGTTTTCATGTCTTTTTAAAACGTTGTCATATTTCATAACCACCACGCGAACGAAGTCGCAGGCACAGCTAGTAAGTAACAATAAGTGGCTATAATGATAACCAATACTATGACAATCACATTGTATTTCATCACCAGTTTAACACAATATTTTTAACACGTTTATGTGGAATATAGTGAATACATTTAATTTCTTTATTTTGATAGTGATATCTGTAGTTGTTATTTTTGGATGTTAATAAAGTTTCGATATATTAAGATTCATTATACTCTGAGAAACTTAAAATAAAATGTCCCGATACAGTTCTGTATCGACACCTGTGCACTGACCTACACTATTACGCAATATTCTTTTTTACGGTTCTGTAGTCAACAAGAAACCCTTATAGTTTCGCCATGTCCATCCGTCTGTCTATATGTCTGACCGCGGCTTAACTCAAGCTTAACTCATTCTTATTATTAGAAAGCTGTAATTTGGCATGAGTATATATTAATCAGGATGACAAAATAAAAGAATAAATTTTTTTTAGGCCACCTGCCCTATACGTAAAGTTGGAATTTTTGTTTTCTCCTTGTTCCCATGGTATGGGGTACAGTTCTATACTTCATTCAAAAAAGTTTGTGGATTTATGGAAATAATTTTTCGATTTAGAGATCCGTTTGCGAAATATAAACTGTAAAGTGCTTTTTGATAGAGTCAAGTGTCCCCCCATATCACGTAATTGGTTATTCTTAATTATTGTAAAAAATAACAGTAACATATAATGAAGTTAAAAGGAAAACTGTCACAGTTAAGTAGGCTTTACAGTTAATGAGTAAGAGTCGGCCAACTAGAAACATATCGACCTACTTAGAAGAAGTAAAAATCAAAATTTCGTACAAATTCAAATGAAAATTATTTACATTGTTGTGTAAAATAGGTAGTAAATATAAGTTTATGAACCATGTGAAATTATGAAATATAAAATAATAATATCTTTTAACACCTGTTACACGTGTGCCCATTTTAGACGTTAGCCGTTAAAAGTCAATGCACAGGTTCATGGTATCAAACAAAAACTAATTTTTATACTGTGACGGACAACTACGGAACCTTTCATTACGCGTAGCTCAACGCGCACTTGACAGGTTTTTTTTATGAAGACACTAATAAAGTATCACGGTATCAAAGACTAGAGCTTGTACACTTCACGACTAGATAGGTACTTTGCATTGACCTATTAGAGCAGATCGGGTTAGTTTACGAGCCGACCCGAATCGAGTATCGGCGGCGGCGGGGCGAGTGACACGCGTCAATCGGCAGGTGGCGCGCGGCCTGACACCATTGTGCCGGTTGACAAACGACCCCGCGCGTCAGCCGGCGGCGTCGCCGCTCTGACTTTTAATCACGCCCTCCAGTTCTCAACCCTTTGTGTCCTCTTCGCGCGTCGTCGAGGTCGCGTCGATGGATTTACCTTCCAATGTCCTTGTCGTAGATGGCCAATATTTGTTTACGACTACTAAGAAAATACGATATGCCCTCGTTTCTATGCAAATTAATGTGGAATACGTAGACACCCTCAAGTTTCTTGATCGTTCTTCTCGAGGGATTTTCTCAAGAGAAAATTGCGTTTCTTACCGAACGAATGGTAGTGGGGGAAAAGCAATCATTAATCTATGCTATATTAAAGGTGTTTCGAATATGAATACATCACATGTTCATCGTACCTATTATTAAAACACAATGGCAAATTTCCGCTTTAATGATTTATGTATTATAAAATAGTGAGATATCTTAATCGAGACACAGTTATGGTTTTCTTTATATTAATAAAGTACAGGTCCAGAGTACGAGTATCCGGTAGACTAAATACGATGTCAGCTTTCATTCATCCCACTGCTGAGGCGTACAAGTTCACTCCCACAATCTTTTTATTGCAGGTTGAGGTGCTTGTACGTATACCTAAATCTAAGCCCTCCACGCTGGCTCACTGTATATTTATTCTTACGAGCATATATAATGTATGTTCAGTGAAGCACTGACACATGTAGAAGAAATTAATAAACTAGGCGATCAGTTTGGCATATACCTATGCTATTTAAGCAAAAAGTTACAAAACAATTGACAGAAGCATAGTCACCTCACAATGTCATTCGTTTCAATGACATCGTTATCCCCCCCTTTTGCATCGGTCAAGTGCGATTAGAATCCGCGCGCAGAAGATTCTTTTCATTGCAGATATACAATCAAAATATTTACCTATAGCCTAGTATTTTCTTTTATAAAACATGAACCGTTCAAATAAAGAAATATGATTTTCTGTAAAGTATACGTGAACCTTTGTATGCCTTTTCTTGTGTCAGATTTCAATCATCTCACTGCAGAAGCACACTCGACCGTAATATGTTTTTATTTCAAATCGGTAGATTTCAACTTCAAGCTGTCTACGCTGTTTGCAGTGGGGTTGAAGTGCTGCTAGGGATAGCCGCTTCCGATGCTGTGACGACGTCCCGGATCGACGACTGTCGTCTTCTTTGTAGCAGAGTTGCAAGCGGTTTAGTTTGACTCAAGTCGAAAACTCCTTAGCAAATATGCCCATGATCAGGGTTTGAAACCCGGTGCCTTTATGTTCACAAGGTTATGCGCTGACCACTCGGCCACTACTGCTGTTGCGCTGCACGCGTATACCGCGATTTACCTAAATTTTCAAACAATATCTAGGTCTCCATAACCCTTTGAATTAGATAACACATATGTCTAATAATAAATAAAACCGAAAATTACATTCTAGAACCTGTTCGAGTTTTAATTCCGAGCGAATCCGCATCCCAATCTGCGATCGCTCTTACTTCAATGACATTTCTTTAGATAATGCGATGCGTACTAGTTTTTGCAAAACGTGCAATACGAATCGTATTCAGCCAGTATGAAAGCGGAACGCTGCCGCGACGTCGTCAAAGGGTGTCGTCCGAATAACGACGTCGGCATCGATCGGCCGCCGCTCGTGCCCCGCCCCCCCGGCCCGCCCGCGCGAGGACAGCGCCCTCCTCCGCACACCAGATGCACCACGCTATTGTCCGCTCCGCGCTCGGCCCCTCTTCACACCTTTCATTTCTTTTTCTTTCCTCATTAGAAATTTCTTATTTATTTTCCTCTTCCTTTCCTCATTAGTCTATTTTTTTATAATCACTTCCGATCTACTAATCTGGTTTTGGTCTGATAAGAAAAATCTATTGGAATATTTGTTTTTATTGATGTATACATATACATTATATGCTTATATTGTACTTAAATGCTAATCTTAATGTCTTTCTTGTATTTTCTATAATCCAGATTACAATATGAAGATTTATGTTATACATTATTTTAATAAAAACCAAAAAGTTACAAAATAAGTTTATTTTAAATATGACTAAAGGTCTATACAATGCACCTAGTCTAAGAGAAAGTAAATTAACGATGTTTTGGTACGTATGGGTGCATTTCGGCATCCTACCTCGTTTTAGGCATTATTTTATAATTTTTTATAAGCAGTATAATTTTAAAAAGTCGTTTAAATGGACAGGAGTCGCACGAACAGCGGCCGAACGGGCTCGAGGGGCTATCGGTGAGGCGGCGATCTCGAGTAGATTCGACAAGTATAAGAATTTGTGCACCGATCCTAGCGGTCGTTTTGTGGCATACGAATGCCCATACAAATTATAGTACTTTGAACGCAAATGGTGTAAAAATATTCAGGTAAAAATTTGCAGCCGACCCTCTGTACATAGTAGATACTAGGGGACAATCTGTGGCACGCGATAAACCCAACAATTAACAAAAATAGAGTATAAGCATGCGTATTTATGGCATCGATTTATTTTGTCTATTGTAAATCTGAAAAAAAAAACAGCTACGAGAAAAAATAACTGCGCGAGCGACAAATTTCATTAATAAAAGTGCACTATTCTGGGAATGTTAAAATTTTCTTATTTTTTAGATTATTAAATAGCATACGGTTGATAATACATTCGGAACCGCTCCATCGACTGAGTGCCGCCTGCGTTGACATGACTGAGCAATTCTATTTTTATGAAATAATTTATCAATTTAAGGAACGCTAAAAGTCAAATTTAAAGAGAAGCAAAATAGAATGAGAAATAGGCAGTCGCCTCACTGTTGTAAAACTAGGCTGCGACAGACTGGGATCTGTTAGCAATACAAAAATATAGTTTAATAAAATTGAAAAACACGCTTTAAAGCATATCAAACTAAAAAGTGAAAAATAGTTTTTAATATAAGCTGAAAAAAATAATGAATAAAATAATAACGAAAAATACTAATGTTATTGTGAAAAAGCGTGGGGCGCTTCGTGCCACATTTGTCGTATATGGAGAAACACATGCTTTTTCCACAATAATACTAGTATTTTACATCATTGTTCATTATTTTTTACAGGTTAT
Organism: Eumeta japonica; assembly: GCA_005406025.1. NCBI lineage: Eukaryota > Metazoa > Arthropoda > Insecta > Lepidoptera > Psychidae > Eumeta > Eumeta japonica. The sequence continues at coordinate 38,692 of BGZK01000354.1, read as the reverse complement.
ATTAATAATTATTTTTCACTTTTTAGTCTGATGTGCTTGAAAAGCGTATTTCTTAGATTTTTTAAGTTATATTTATTTTTCACTTTTTAGTTCGATTGATTGTTAAAAAAATTTTTCTAAGGTTTCGTAATTATTGAGTAGAGATAATTAGTCACAGAGAGGTCCTGAGTAGAGATGGAATATCGCCTCTGATTAAACGATGGCTTTTTGAAATGGCTAGATTTAAAGTAGTGAATCTATTTTTTACAGTATTGTCTTCCCTCAACAGCTGCTCTATCATCATTTTCCATGGTTGCTATCGTTAATTTTACCAATCTTCCAAGTCATTAATATTTCTGATGTGTAAACAATTTTGAACATCAGTTTGAACGTCATCAGCCACTTGGTCTCACGCAGACGATAAGTGACGAAATTATTCGATACTGGCGATCCTGATCAAGATAATGAGGCAAATTTATCAAATAATTGTATATTCACCGATTCTTGATAAGTTTGCAAAGTTTGAATTAAATCTGTCCGTTCAAAGTGGGACAAAATCAAGTCCAAAGGAGTCGGTTATAAACAAACAAGCTCACAAACTCACAAACTGACAAACATACAAGTGAAGCTAATAAAAGAGTGTTAAAAATAGTGATCACTCGCTCGCCTAAGCCTCAAGCGCGAAGCCTATGTAGTGAGAAATAATTCTGAGTTATACTTTCGATTCTGGCGTCTAAAGTTTTGCGAAAATCAATTAGGTGTTCAAGAGATAAATAGTTTGTATTCCTTGTTAATTATTATTTAGACGTAATTATTTTATAGTAATTATGTGATACTTCTCGATGGCATGCTAACACTGAAAATAGCTTAGTTACGACGGACACTAATTAATACTGCAGATAAAAGCATTTGTCATAATTTACAAAGCAAAAGCTATTATTTGACAATTAATTGCAGCTCTAGAGAATTATTCAATTTTAATTGCATATAATGTATTAAGTAGTGCAAGGTGCAGCAGTGCAGGGAAATTTTTGCGAGACGCGATAAATCAGTCGGCCGATCGACGCCCACTTCTAATGGAAATTATAATTGATTCCTTCCCCCCGACGCCCCGAGCCGCTGCCGGGCGGCCCGCCCCGCCCGCCCCGCCCCGCTCGCTGAGGACCTCGTGTTGCAGAAGCGTTCTGAGACTGCTCGAAGCTGATGTTTGCAGTTTTATAAGAGCACCATTGTGCGATAATCTATAAATCACTGACAATACATCAAGGCGCCGGTCTGTTCAAGGACTCTGATATAATCGTATCGGTTTTAGAATTATGTTCATTTTTGAAAATATCGCATTCTCTTTTCCGATATAAAGTTGTTTTTATGCAGTTTGAGACGTTCGTGGGAATATTTGAAAGGAAAATCGAATAAAATATAAAGGTGACGAACACGCGTACCTAGTTTATTGCTTGATTAAGCTTATGATATAAACCCCAAAAGAAGGCGGATTGAGTTGGTAAAAGTCATGGAAAGTATATAATTAAATTTTAAATGTTGATAAATCGATTAACAGTGACGAATAAAAATTATTCCGGCAATTGTTATTGCGGTCACATCTAAAGGTTCTTTCATAAATAACTTCAGCTTAAATCCCCGAGGACAGGAGTACCAATGGCCAGGTCCGCGCCAGGTGAGCTCGACCATAACTCATCACACAGTAAACACGACAGTTAACGATAATTCGAGCGCATAAATAACATGGAGGACATTAGTTTCGTTGATGAATAAATTTATTCACGAAGGCCCGATGAGGGGGGGGCGGGGCGCGGGCGCGGGCGGCCCCTGCGCTGACGTACTCCCGATGCGGTGATAAATAACTCTTTTTACCCGTGTTATTATTTCATTTTATTGGTGGGTCGGTGTGCTGGACCGCATTAACGATGACGAATAAGAGATACGTTTGTAAAAAGCGGGACGCAAGCTGACGCGTGATATATTCATGCGCGGGCGCAGTATAAATAACGCGGCGGGGTGCGCGCGCGCCGCCCGCCGATTGGCCTACCTAATGACGAGCGTCACCAGTGAGATATGGTGTTCGATTCCCGATCTCGGCGCACGGCTCAGCCGGCCTCGGGCGCGACGTGGAGTAATGACGAACCATCCTTCACCCTGTTCGTCCGCGCCCTCGTACCCGCATGCAGATGATACATAGATGCTTTCGAACTCGTGGTGAAGGTGGATGCATAGAGTGCATTGAATTAAAAACGATTTTGCATTACAATGGATTTCAAAAGGTTCCTCAAACAACCTCTTCAGTGCCATTCTCTACAATATATTGTGACGCAATGACAACTTGATGAATGCACTTGCACAATAATAATGTTTTTATAAAAAAGTTTCACACAACAGAGAAGACGTATATTCATCGGTAAAATCCTAATATGAATTAATAAATCGTAACAGTAAATAATAATCAAATAGAAGCGACATTACTTTGATCTTGAGAATTTGCCGATAGTTTCAATAACTCGTTGTCTAGCTGCTTCTCAGAGCATAAGGAGTAGTTATGGGCTTTATACTGTAGTGTTGGTAACCCCACCCCGCATTTTTATTTATATAATAAATCGCCATACAATTACATACTTTGAGCGGGTAATTATAAAAGTTCATTATATAGATTGTAAAGAAATACGGATTAGTGTTACCAAAAATATATTCGTAATATTAAAGGAAAACCTAATTTAAATGAGCACATAGGGCCCGTTTTTCGGATATTCTTACGTCCATATATAACTTGTTAATATTTTACGAAATTAGATTGATACCTATTTTTTATAGCATTTTCAAGGAGCAAATGAGCATGCGAAAAAACGCAGTCTAGAGACATACACAACCCCAAAGAAATCACCAGTGGATTGTCAGCCTCTTGGATAGAAATAGGATGTCTGATGGAAGAGGATTTATGGAGACAGTGGGGATTGCAAGGGAAAGTGGACTACCGGAAATCTCACTCACTGGACGAAAGGCAACAACGGAAGCTGATGCATAACGTCTGTATTCTATGAGAGTATCTCGCCTCGTTTGCTTGCTTGCCAAAACAGTGTGATGAATCAAGCGTTCTCTAATATGTTATATTTGCAACTAAAGTAGACTTTGAGACAGAGTTTGACTGCTGATTTTATTAGCATCTTTTTACGGGTTACCACTAACAGGGTTCAAGGATTGAGAAAGAAAGGAAAGTTAATACTGAAATGAAAAAGCCACAGCGAGAGTCGACCTCCTACACCTAGAGTTTCTTGCCAAAGAATGACGTGAAATTTGCAATGGTAGTATTTTATAACAAACGGATGTCGCATCACTCCTTAAAAATATAATCCAAAATGGCATTGGCAAATATTAGCGTATGAAATTTGGGACCCTTATGAGTCGGTGATTAGATTAATATTTTTGACTAAAAACTTTGAATTGTTACTATCTAAAAAATCGGCCGAGTGCTAATCGGACTCACACACGAAGGATTCCTTACCACAGTACAAAATATTTAACACTACATCTTTTTTTAATTATTAATAAAAAAAACAAGAACAAAATGAAAATCCAGCAAAAAACACCAAAAAATTACTCGTTTTTTTTAGTACCTCCTTTAACTTTTAACTTCATTTTGTTTTTATATGTCCTTGTAGAGGCCCAATGCACACTCTCTGAGAATGTTAAATGTTTACTTATTACGGTTCAAAAGACAGCTCCGGGAAGGACTAACAGACGGACGGCGAAGCCTTAGTAATAAATACTACTAACCTAACCTTTGGGAGCGGAACACTAAAAACTTGTAAACATATTTTGGCCAAAAAATATTTATATTTAAATTGACAGATTGGATTTACCTCTAAAGATGTATTATTGTAGTTTAATCCAAGTTTACTGATAATGTAAACAATCACGCTCCTGTATTTTGAGATAAGCAAAAGCCGTTCTATTCCGTTGTTTATGTAGTAAGAGAACTATTCTGCTACCACAGTATTTTATTTATGAGCGTGGTTTGCGACTATTTTATTGGTGCTATTTCCTATTTCTATTTACCTAGAAATGCATTTTTTAACAAAAACAATTCTTATTACGTATTTTGCATTATTTGCATTCAGTAGATACATTGCGTCCCATCTACGACTGTTCACAAATGAATCTATAAAAGCATTGCTGGGCGTATATAGGAATACTATTGGCGTAAGTAGCGATTCAAAGGTGCGTTATAACTATCTTATAAGATGCAAATAGACTTACAATTCCGGAAAAGGGCCTACCCCTTTCCGAACTTGTAAGCGTCTATAGTTATCCCAAATCACATGGTTTTGGGATAAATAAACATAAAACTGATTTTTGCTGCTTTATGTAAGGTTTTTTTCTGATGCAACAATTATCTTTTTAAGTTGCGTCACATTAAACCACTCGCTGCGTACTTCGGCCAGCACCTTCAGTCGGCGGCGCCAGACGCGGTCGTGACATCAGTGACGACGGTCGTGAGCAGACGCCAATCCGCACTGATCTAGCGCAGAGCCGCTCCAAGCACCGCAGTCCGAAATAAAAAATATTGGGTGAGGGTACGTTTCAGGAGAGACGATTGAAACCGTATACACGACATGTGAAAATTGGCCTCAGGAATATTTGCAATAATCTATAATTATAATTGATAAAAAATGAGGTAGATAATTTATTACATTTTTTTTTGGGTTATTTTTGCTGTCATATTAAATTAGACAGGCGGGTGCCGGCCGCGACGGGCGCGGGCCGCGGGGAAGGGGCCGCGCGCGGCGGCTAGTTGCAAGTAATTTGTCAGTCGCGTAATGAATCCGTCACGCCCTGGGGACGCATCTGTCCTCAACGTGGACACTTCACGTGTCGCTTGCGATATTACACGCGGAACATGCCGATAACTTTTTAATAAATATTATTAAATACATTATATTAGTGACTGGGGTAGAAAAAGGTATGCTGCTGTATGGCCATGTGAAAAGTATGTATGAAAATAAACTGACAGAACAAATCTAAAGAGCGAATGTATGTGATGGAAGGGTTAACAAGGGATGCCCTAAAAAAACTCATACAAATCAGATTGGTGGTATATTGAAGAAGGATCAAATTTTAAGCACCTAAACTCGACGAGTTTGCATAAAATGATTGGTGGATGTCAATGAAGCAAGTGACGTGACCAATGAACGTACCATCTGGAGATCTGTGTTTTATATTCAAACTTGTGGGAAATAGTCGTAAATGTATATATGTGACTGTATAAAATATATGCAAAGGATAAATTAAAGAATTAAAGGGACCAAGTAAGGGAATTTCACCCGTAGTCAATTATCAAAGTTTTTAAATAATGCAATTTTATCAGAACATTGCATGTGCATTCTTGGCTTAATGATGTTACTTTCGATCCCTCGAATACAAATTCCTTAATGCGAAGTAGCCTTTCGTTTTTTATTGAACTGCCCTCGAATAAAAATTTTGGCCCCTTTCTTTTTCTTAACAAAAATTCAAAATAAATGTGAAAAAAAAAATATTTCAATTGTTCTAGTGTACGAAGTACCTACAGATACTTAAGATTTATGTTAATAATCATAATTATTCATATTTATTAAATTTTCGCTTTTTGTCTGTGACAATGCTCTCACATATTACACAATAATCTGTATAGTGTTCGATACGAATGTACATAAATTTTAAATGAGATACACAAGATGAGACACATAAATTGAATTTTCTAAATTTATTTCATACCTCGTTATACATTGGACTGTAATAAAGTTTTCATATAAAATATGTAGTCTAATATAAACATTTCTTTATCAATACAAATTTGATATATATTACAGACAAGTTCTGACCCCAGAGTCGAATGGCACCCTACGTAAATCTATGTAGCCATTACATTAATACAAACGTAACATAACTATCGTAGCCCAAAGCATATATTGACGACATTGAAATTAAGTTCAGATAGGAACTATTGAGTATTGATATACTTTATATTTTATTGGTAGGTAAATATGGCCTTCGATTTTTTCTTTGTATTCACTATGACGTATTTCAAATATTAGTTCATAACGTATGAAATAAAGGTATTTGGAATTGGATTTGAAATTCGTTACATAAACATTTCAAACTAGTCACTTATTACTATATACGAAAGTAATTTAAAAGTTTTATGTAGTGGAGTAAAACTATGGTCAACTTGGCTGAGATACCGTAATCTCACAGAACACAATAGTTAAGTAACAGCTTCCACTGTTCCTTTCGTCCGGCGATGTCCGGACTTCCGATGGCCCACTCCTCTCTTCATCTGCCCACTCCCTTGTCCATCACCGATAAATATAATTTTATTGCCCTAATAAATAATTATGTACTATAACATATCATCCCCTTTTTGCAATATTAGAAGGCAATAGATTGGTTTTACTGTGTCCGCAGGGAGTGCAATTACACCTTACAGCTATACGCGGCTTTAGTCAACATCACAGATTTATATTTAATCGAGTTTATTGAGTGTCGTGCATGATTTATTCGGTACATACACTTCGTGCTGTAGTGCTCGCTGTCGCCGCCCGCGGCGCTAGCTTCTCGCACAGACTTATAAAGTGCGCGTGACATAACCTGTTTCGTGTGAGATATCTATTGTATCTAGGCATATTGTAGTAACTGCACATTCATGCCTGGTGTATATGTTTCGTCTATTGTTATATTGGGTGATAGTAGAAATTACTCAAAGATAGTGTTTTTTTTTGTTTAGCTATTTATCGATAGATGGCGCAGTCAATGATATTTCATATTTTAAAATTTAGGTTTATGAATAATAAATACGTATGCAATTCGACGAAAAGAGTAATATATTATATAAAATGAACAGGAAAATTTCATAATTAATATTAATAGATTACTAAATAATATGTGTCATAATGTATTAATAATATATGACGTAATGAACAAATGTTCATAAAATGAAATAAATGAGATATTTTTGAGAAATTGAAAATACTACCTATTTAATAGTTAAATCAATTAATTTAAAGTAAAAAGACGAAAAAAATATTATAGCAGAGCGTGGTTTCGATCCACGGACCTCTGGGTTATGGGCCCAGCACGCTTCCACTGCGCCACTCTGCTCTTATGACGAGTTGCCAATTATCTTCATAGTACATACATATGCGTGCATTAACATAGAATAAATAAAAAAAAACTGGAAAAGTGCAAATAAAAAACACCAGAGAGTTCCGTTCAAACTTATCATTTATGAAAATATTTCATTTATCATATCTCAATTTTTGTGTTTTCGATACCGACACTGGAGATATTAGTCCCAATTAGTCCCAGGAACATTGAAAACTTTTGTTTTCTTTCAAAAAATGTTTGTAATTATTTTTTATTATCCGAACTTCTGAAAATTTTAAGTTTTCACACAGGAAATTCAAAAAACATATTCTTCATGTATTGGTCTACATCACTGTCCGTACTTAGATTGCAAGTGTATTTGTGATCACAAAAAAATATTTTTTTTATGATATAACTACAAATTAACAATGGTTGCCGAATTTTATGATTCTATATCAATAGGAAGTACCCTAAAGGTTTTTATTTACTTGCGTATTTCAAAATATAAAGTATAAATGGCCTTATTTCTTGATTATGTTGACTTTTCTACATCTCCAAGAGCCCCAGACCTTAAGTATTTGGTATTAATTTCTAATTGGTATGGTGGCGTTCCTGAGAAAAAGGATCTTGGACAGGCAGGCAACAACGTGATCTTATAACGGTTTCTTTTTTCCTTTTGAGGTACAGAACTCTAAAAAGTATGCGACTAAAATGTTCGTAAGAATCGATTCTCATCTATAGTAAATATGTATATAATTGAATTCTTTGATCTTATATTTCTTGAACGCGCTAATCTCTGGAATCACCAGACATATTACAAAGAGAAAACATTTTTGTTTCATTTTCTACTTATTTTTTATTTCATTTTATTTATTTAATCAGCGCGTCTCTGAGACTACCAATTACATTTAAATTGTTTTCGTATTTCGTAAATATGTAGTTATATATCGTTCTATATAGTTATACAGTTCTACACAAGTCTGTGACACCATATGTCTAATTATTACATAATTAAATATTTAGCCAGTAAAGTCATTTTTATGTAATAAAAAATATTTATTTTATTAGGTCATGACCAAGTGGACGGCGATAGACGATAGATAGACCAGTAAGGTGTGGGGAGGGTCAAAACGACGACATTATACTTTGATAAATAAAGCTAATATTTTTGAGATGTTGAAGACTGAGTTTGATGTTTAATTTAACTAATATTATAAATGTCAGTTTGTATGTTTGTTATGCGTTAACGGTTGAACAGAACTAGTTGAAACTTTGTAATACTATATAGCTTATACATAACGCATAGGTTTGCTCGCAGTTTTGCTCGCGTGATCATAGAATGAATTCTTTGCCTAAAAATTAGGGTGGTATAAAAGTTTTCGGTGTAGAAGTACGAGTTCCTCTGGGACAATTTGGGATAATCGGAATTAAACCGAAAACATAACCGGAATTTAGATCGATATCGGAATAGCACTCAAGAGCGGGACCAGCATCGGTGTTGAAACCCGATATAAAGACAAAGAGAGAAGGGTACCTAAAAAAATAAAATTACATAATCAATCTATCGGTCTATAACATATTAGTCCCTTATACTAGGCCCCTTTAACTAGGATTTCACCAAAAAAATCTGTTTCTATTTGAAAACTGTATATAAAACTTTCGAACTATTTTACTATACTATCGAACTATTCTAACTTTTGAGAAATAATCTTTCGGTTATCGCCTTATCAGAAAGCGTCGCATTATGACGTCGTTTACGGCAACATTGATTTGTACGATAAAAATTATCGCCTGAAATTTGCGTGAGATTATTGGACACGTTAGGAAGGAAGGATATGCTTGTACGAAGATATATTATTGAATTACAAAATCGAAATGATTAGTAAAACAAAAATGAGCTTATTGAGTGCCATCCACTGACAATAATAGTTCTTAACAACTCAAGCGGGCGCTGACAGACATATATTTTAACTTTGTGCGGCGGACCCTTAAAAACTAATATAAGCAATTAATTATTTTATTTACTATTTATTTATGCTACTGTGGTAACAGTTAAATGTAAGATTTTGTCAGCAGACACTGAATGTATTTTCTCCAAAAATTTTTCTCTAAATGCCATTGCTACAAAAAAACGGACACGCTACAAATGTTTCTTTTTTTTTGATATCTGTCTATCTGACAAAATTTTGTTATCCGTAACACTCGAAGTAGAAAGCTGAAATTTGTAATGGTTATAGCATTGGTTTATTTATTGGAATATCGATACCTATCATATTTTACATGACGTTTTTATTTACGTTTCGTAAGCGTAATAATTAATAGATAGAAAAATGATTAATCCGTAACAAAACATCTAGCTTTTACATTTTTAATAGACAAAGAAGTACGTCAACGCCGCCGTTATGAACTTATGTTGTTATTTGGCAAAGTACAGGTATGGCCGCGTGGATGAATTAAAATGTTATTCAGGTAAATACAAACAAAACAGTAATAAAACCATATTTAACCGATGATGAGAAACTGTCTTTATTTTCAAGCGCGTTTGATTACAGTTCGTACACCCTTTCATAACGCAAGACAGCATTTTTTCACGACTCGTATTGCACAGCATTTGCGTGTTTTACAACCGAGAATTTTTTTAACGTCTTGTCTCTATCGATGTTTCTATCGATGTACTTTCCTTAGTATATGAAAATAGAAAAATTTGCATGTCATTGTACACATAGTTTAATTGAGGTTAATTCTGTTAGCTTCAAATAATGATTTAAGTTAATAAAAACGAATAAAAATATCAAATAATTGAAAAAAATGATCGATCACAAAATTTGTAAAAACACGGACATTTGTAAAAAAATTTAGCTTTAGAATTACAGAAGTAGTTACACATTGTCTAATTGGGCGTCGTTAAATAAGAAGTAATAAAAAATATAATTCAAGCCCGAAAATCTCACACATATGTACTTTCTATAAGTATCACAAATACTTTCTATAAGACTAAATGTTGTATATCCTCAGGAGTCTTATTGACATGTGCACAAATAGCCCGCTAAATGAATTCGCGACCTTGTGCAATCGACTAATATGTAAATACAATTTATTTGTGTTTCTAGTATTGAAATTATGTTGTATCACTATTTTTATTAAAAAAAAAAAACTATTTTTTTTAAACTCACTTTTAAGAGAAACACGAGGTCCAATCACGCCTATGGCCCGCTTTTGTAATGCAAATATTCTATGAACATCCGGAGCACGTCCGCAAAGCAGGATGCGATATGACATCGAGCTATGCAAACAGCCAAAATTAACCAATCTGGCGGTCAGGATATTGGACAAACCCTTCTACTAAGATAAAGAAGTTTCATTTCAAAAATACAATATGTAAACGCAATCCGTAGTATTTGACAGATCGTCCATATATCACCTGTCAAATCTTACGCTCATTTTTATTATGCCCATTCATTTTTTGCGTAATCCGTCGAGGTAGAGAGCTGTGCTGATATACTTGTTGAAGTCGACATTAAATGATGTGTCGGACGGCGGGACCCTACAAGATCCAGCGGAGGCGGCGCGCGCGGCGCCGTGCCAGTTTATGCGCAAAAATTGAATATTGACTTATACGACGACCGGCGGGGGGGTCGGCGTGCCGCGGGAAGGGGGCGCCGATCGAGACGCTGATTGCGTCAGTTTCTTCTGACGTTAATCCGTCACTTCAGCGTTTCCTGTAAGCTTTCCCGTAACATGGCTGACAGAATATCACCGATAGCTGTATAAGGTTGAGCTGTTCCTTATTTTTTATGCATACTATTAAGTGGAGTGTGCAATGCTGAGGTGAAATTTGGCAGTTGCATTGCAATTACAGAACGCGGACCGAGGCGAGCGCCCGCAACAAAGTGATTGATCGAGTCGCGGGATTAATAGTCCGTAATATCATTTTAACGTGTACCTAAAATATCTTAAGGCCAAGTATGCTTTGATTATGGGTACCTTTAAACGAATATTTCTAGAAAACTGTTATACCTAGCAAACTCAAAAAATTCTATGTATACAAAATATGTTCTGAGTTCTACCGTAGGAAAGCTTAATACACAGCACGTTCTTTATGATAAAAATACTAAAGTACGTTCACTTAAAACACTAATACCAATAAATTTCTAACAGGACAAACGATAAAAACAAAATTTAAACATTATTAGTAAAATATAATTATACAGGGTTGGCCTTAAGCATTTTGTTTATAATAAATAGTTTTCTCATTATAAATAAAAAACTAAAATGTCGCTTACGACAAAAAGTTCTGCGTAACTAAATGACAATCCATCTTCCTTACTCTGCCGCTTTAAGTCCATTCTCCTTCTCACAAAATAGTGTGGGGCGTGACGCGTTGCGTTTGGCATTGCACTTGGCCTTAATATGTTATAGTGACATAATTTTAGAACAGAAACCGACCAAATTACGTATGAGACTCGAGCACCGGAAGATGTGCAACACAAAAGTTTGTTAGGCGGTTCGTTGGTTTATAATTTACAAATTGACAGGTTACAAAATTTATAAAATTTTATTTGACTTTATGAAAACTAAATATTTTAAGCTCTCCTTTAATTTTTTTTCTGTAATAAATATTAAACTTTCTGTGATGGCGAATTATTTCAAGGCGTTTGATTTACAAATTTCTATGATACGCAGGATAAAATTTTCGCATATTCACGGATATAAATCAGAATACTAATATGACTAGAAATAAAAAGAAATTCGAATAACAAAAAAGTTTCACTTCAAAAGTTTGAACTCTCGGAATGCTACATACTTGTTACAGAGAGCTCTAAATATAATTGAATTCGCAGCAGTGGACGACCGTGGACCACAATCAAAATTCACCTTTCAAAATTACACGACAGTAAGATTGTCAGATTTAATATTGAAAGTAAGATTAGATGGGATTTTTTTTCAATTTGATAAAATTGTAAAAATGTAAATTGATAAAAATGTAAAATCAAGAATACAAAACAAATTGTGATAATAGATTTATTTGAACTTAATTTCATATCATTCTAGACATTAAACTTTTATAGACAAATATAAATTTATCATATTTATATTTTACGAACACCATTACAAAAACCATTTTAGCGTTTTTTCTTTTTTTTCGTGTTCTGCTTTTGAAGATGTTATGAAGGGTTGGAATCTTTATTCTTAATCTATAGAAATACAGTTAAGATACTTCAATAGTTTTGTTACTTATGCTTTTATAAGCTTTCTTTTGATATTCCACAAGACCAATTTAAGAAAATGTATATTACCATTTTAAATTTCAAATCTTACAGTGTCCTTTGAAATTAATGCACAATAAATATGTTTATAACTTCATTAGTAATTAGGATACCATTTTCAACAAAGATAACATAAAAACCATCATATATTTCATCGACTCTTGAAATGTATGTACACCATCGTCGTTCGTGATGACCACTACTATCACGAACATTAAACGGCAAGTTGCATCAAAAGTAAACACGTAATTTGTAAACGTAATCGGTATGGTTCGGAAATTCATCCAGACGTTATCTGTCAAATCTGACAGATAACATGTTAAAGAATTACGTTATTACTTTTCGTACAATCTGCCATAAATTCCGAATAATGATCTTCATATTCCACAATGACTTTTCACAGTGGTTATGTCTTTCCTGTCTTAATAGAAAAACTAAACGAACTAATACAATGTTGATTTTTTATATTTTATGCTAACTGGTTAAAAACTCTCACTGCAGCGCATCTATCATGTCTAACAAGGACAAGTGTACATGGAAGTGTCTCACTTCGTTAACCTCTACGACACGGTAGAAGTTGTTCACGGTTTACTATTCTGCCCGCTACTGAAGCGCCATTATTCAATAGTACAAAACTCAGACAGCACCACTGGTGGAAATGTATTGAAAGCTATCCTACGTAGAGACATCCACGCGGGGCAAGGACCGGAGGTCCGCGGTTTGACGGGGGCCCGAAATGCAGTCCAATTGTCGTTTGACTTGCACGTAAAATTACATTATATTTTCATTCGCGTATTATTTGTCATTCTAAATGGGTTCCGAGCTCTGTGTGCTCAAATGCCCCTGCATAACCTAAGACGGCCTCGTGTGTCACATTTTGACCATCTACTGGAAGGGTGCACCTTCCCAGCAGCCACCTGAAGCCCAGAAGACTGGCCCAGTATGTTTTGGGGTTATCAACAATAATTGTCAGCGATAGGTACTAACGTCTCAGTGCGACGGCTCAACGTGCTTTCTTAAAAATCATTGATAATTTGAAGCTTGCCTAGACCAAAGTAATGACCAATTCAATGAAACAGACATAATCATGAACGGAGAGGAGTTTGTAAATGAATATGTCTACCTAGGCCAGATTATTACTTCAAAAGACTTAATGACAAAGAAAGTAAATACAAGGATCGCCAGTGGATGGAATAAATTCTGGTCACCTAAGGAAATCATGAAGTCACAGGTCCTGGGCATGGCACTGAAAAGAAAAACTTTCAACACATGCATCCTTTCATGTTTAAGTTCCGGATGTAAAACATGTGCACTAAACAAATCTCTAAAAGACAAACGTACCAAATACCAAAGACCAATGAAAGCACAACATAGTAGGATTCAAACGTCGAGACAGAGTCGGACATACTCACATCAGGTTAAAAACCAAATTAACCGATATCTTTCAATATCAGTAACATAAGTGAAGGTGGACCGGATATATGATGCGAAGGGAAATGGTACAAGCCAGTTTCAGAGTGGTACCCAAGAAATGGGAAAGGAATCCCTGGAATACAGTGTCTAAGATGGGAGGAGGACATCAAAATGACTGCTGGCCCGAGATGGAGACGAGTAACTCAGGACAGACCGCAGTGGAAACTATTACACAATTCAACAAAAAAAATTGGGTTTGTTATTAAATTAATATTTTCTGATTTTCTACAGCTAAAAGTAACCAGAGGCTCAATTCAAAGCAAATAAAGTTTGCTTTTGTACATTTTACAATGAAAAATAAATATTTTAAGATTTTGGCAGACAGTTTGCAGAGCAACGGTTTTAAGACGCAAGAGACGGGGATGAAGGGGGGGATACGGGTGTGAAGTGGGGAGTGGCAGGTAGTCTCAGTAGTATTCGCGCGAGCATTGCCAAAAAACGACGACATTTGTGTTGCACGAAATCTAAAATGGCTTTCAAAAAGTGTAAAAATAGTGTTAATTATTTTAGCTTCATTTGCGGCGAATTCATTAAAGTGTGGGCTGAAAAATTCAGTTTCTCGTCAAATATAAAACTCTGTGAAGCTTATTTTAATCGTCCCATTTGAAGTCAAGGAAAAATATGGGCACCTGAATTCTCATGTAGTAATTGTAAAAACACATCAGAATGTAAGAGAGTACATCATAACTTTCAAGGATACTAATTGTAAAAAATGTAAGATATGTAATGAATAATGTGTGTATTTATACCTTTATCTTATTTTTTTTCCAGCCTGGTATCGAGGATAAAAAAAAAAGTATGAAGTTTGCAGTACCAAGAATATGGAGGGAGCCCATTAGTCACATCAATGATGGCTACTTTTGTGTAGTTAATCCACGCGAGCGTCGGGCGGGGAAAAATGCCAAAAAAATTCAGTACCCAGATTTACCATCAACAACCGCTCCAGTACATTTTCCTGTGCCTTCTCGTTCAAATACGAAGGAACAACTGCCGCCATCACAAGTGTCTGGTAGTAGCGGATGCAGCGAATTCTTGCTCGAATCAGTGTCTGTTGAACCTCATCTTATTAATTCAGAAGAGCTTAATGACTTAGTTAGAGTTTCATCACTTTCATCAAGATGTGATGAACTTTGAACAACGATATCAGGGGCAATATAATGAGAACATGATGGGTGACTAGATTTGGAGTCTAATACGAGAAAGTTCCCATTCGCACAGAAGAAAAACAAAAAATATTCATTTTTAAAGCTTTTTTCTGTTTCCTTTTATATATTTGGAGATTTATCTTTATTGTTCTTTGTAAATAAAAGTGACTAACATAAATTAAATTTTTTTTTTTGCTTTTGAATTCTACTGAATAAAATGTTTAGATTTTCTTAATATTTTAAATTTCGTTCTGGTTGCTACAAAAGCAAACTTTATTAAATAAAAGTGTTTTTTTCAATGTTTAGTTAGAAACAATTAATCAAAATCGACACAACAGAACCCAGACTCAAAAATCGTGTTTACTTGTGCGATAGGAGGCCTATGCCAAGAGACACACACCGAGATTAGAGACATTTTATACGTTGTGAGTGCATATTAATGTGCATGTTATCTCTAATTCCAGTATAAAGGGCTTTATTATTATTGACTATGTTAACTTAATACGACCTAGTCGTATCGTTACGACGTCAAAAAACTTTGCTGACGCGTATCTCGGTTGACGTCGTTTTGATATCGTAAAAGTACCGACTCGATCGTTTAAAGTTAAACGATTCGGTCGCTTTAGTTAAGAATTTAATGTAAGACGGTAGTCGCTAGTTATAAATCACCACAATGTAGCGAGTGTTGAACGTAAGTATACCGACTCTTTTCACGTATCTACATAAAGAAACAAACTTTTCGGCAAGGCTTAGTATCGATTCATTCAACATGACATATATCTATTTCAATAGACGAATTGAAATTTTTGAATACTATACCTATATATATATATATATATATATATATATATATATATATATACATATATATGTGTATAAATATATATATAGTCATGTCCGTCCGTCCATCTGTTATAGGCGTTTTACTCAAAAATTAAATAAGTAAATGACTTATATTGAATAAATTTAGAACATAGATGTCTTTTATAAGCCGCTACTTAGTTTAGTAGTTAAGTAATAAAAATAAATATTTCAAACGGGGCGATTACTATATATATGTAAGAAGAGCTAAAAAAAATTTTTTAAGCAGTTTTTTAGCTAGCAAAAATTGTGGCCCCCTTTATTTCTTAAATGCTATGTCTAAAAATATGAAAACATGACAAAGGTATTGCTTAAAAATTAAAAATGCTTTCAACGAAAACTATTTCGAACATTATCAGATTAACTGTGTTTAAGTTATTGCCCAAAAACTGTGCTTCTCAACAAAAGGACGTAAGTGCCATGAAAATACGCTCTTTTGCTGGTGCATTTTAGTTTATACTCGTTTAAAAGTAATATTCGACATACATATTCGTTTTTCTAGTTACAGGCGATTAAAGTGCGTATTCCTACTTTGTGCGGGAAACATGACAAAATGTGTAGTTTTTTAATCTGTAGCACATTATTTCTTTGTACATAGTAACGGCTACGGAACCCTACAGTGAGGATGGACCGATATGCTCTTGGCCGGTTTTTTAACGATATTTGTTGAAAAATTGTGAGATTTGGTGTTTTACGATCAATCATTTATTATTATCGTCGTACGTCTTATCGTAAGGCTTTTCGCGAAACATCCGAGACGATGTAACTTTTTGCAGGTGCGCGGCGCGCGGGGCCGCGCAATCAGCCGCCGCAGCTGCGGTCGCGCCGTCTCCTTATTACTCCTACTTATTGTGACGCGCGTGTTCCAATATTTTTGTGTGACTCATTATTTATGAGACGTGCGTTGACGCGCTAATCCGCCGGGAGACGAACGAGAGCGCGCGCTAATCGAACGGATCGAGGCGGAGGCGCTGCCACCGGCGGGACGACAATAGCGCTCCATCACGGCGCGTGCGCCGTAGGTCTATTGCGAAAAATTAGCAGGTAGCCATAATTGCGCGACGGTCGCACGACCGGTCGCTAAACGGCCATCGGCGAATGCTTTACGGAGTACGTACATACAATAGAGTGTGCATCTCTTTTATTCGATATGACTTATTGTCGTATCACCTAAGCAGCTTGACGGCGACAGGACAGCAGACAGCGATGATTGCTATTGTGGTTATTTACATTGTTATTCAGATTAATTAAATAAAAGAGTAAGCATTGTTTGTGAGGTGCTTATTTCGATAATAAATACCTAAATCCCTAAAAAATACAAAATTATCTAATACCTAACATTATTAGGTACTTAAAACACTTATTTGGATTTTGAGTTTGCTTTGTTTTACAATTAACTACAGAATTAATTTTTTTTAAGAGTTAACTTTTCTTAAGTCTCACGCAATTTTTATTAATGTATTTAATTTTTGTCGATCCTTTTTTTTTTTCTTTGTGTTAAGTAAAATTACACATATAACCTTTTATTTATACTCAATTACGAATAGTACAGTGCATATTAGCGCAATATGTCCATAGAGAATCTAGTTCTTGGTATCTACTTAAACTGTCGTAGTATTCAAATAATAACCCACCTTGCTACAGCATATTTCTACATTTTTATAATCAGAGGAATTTCTCTACCAAAACTGCCACGAGTTTTCTTAGAACCTATAGCAATACTTGACACAAAAAAAGCAATAGAAAATTTGTGTAAAATTTTAATTGTAATTTTTTTTTAAATTAAATTGGATATTTCAATAAAAATAAATGTCTATCTTTTATCTAAAACCTTTTATACTTATCCAAAATTTGGAAAACTTGAATTCTCACAGGGGAAAATTAAAAGATATTCTCTTGTAAATTGTTATGCAGCTCCAAGAGACTACAGATTGATATTAACTTAAACTTAATAAACATTTCCACACCGACATGCTTAACAATTATCTCGTGAAAAAAAGGCTCTTGATGGACAAACACATAACCAATTGATGTAGGGTACCTTTCTTCATTTTAATGTACATAACTCTTAAAAGAGAGGACAGTTTATTATATTATAGTTAATATGAAGTATTTTCTTATCATATCAGTGTTATTAAAAATATGACAAGTTACCACCAAGATGCAGGGCAGTACGTTTGGGCAATGTGCCTTGGCCTGTCCCGCCTACGGCTTCTGTGGTTATTTGGCCAGAAACTCCACGTTTTTCTATATTATTTAAAATTGTGTTGTTTTATACAGTTTAATAGTTTTTATATATTTCCAAAATAATGCTTTATTATAACTATTAACTAAATTAATTTATAACATATATTAATGTAGTTATCAGAAAACTAACACAACTTCGAACATAATATGCACAATACAAATACAGCCAAACCAAACCGAAACATTCATTATCTTCTTTAAAATATTTCAAAAAATACTCTGTAATTCACAACACAATAACAAACAACTATAAACACATGCACCAATGACTTTAATTGTTTCTTACTTACTTCTACTTCACCAGCAGAATTCAATAGCAATATACTATAATATTTATAATGATCATTTAATGATATAAATATAATAATTTTCTATTACATCATGTTATTGATGTAATTTTTCAATTTCACTCCTATAATGGAACGCTCCTAATTCGTTAAGACAAAATAAAATATTAATTCTTTTTGATATTCACTTGAGATAATCGAGAAAACATACATACGTACATAGTTAGATACAACCCAAGCTTATAAAAGCGTGTTAAAAAATATTAAATGAGTATGACTTAAGTTTGTTTTATTAATTTGTACACTACTTAAAACTGATAATGACAGCTAAGATGCTTTAGTTCAATAGCGATTTAATACGAGTCAAGTATTCGATGAAATCCTTGGAATAAGAATTTTACGATGAATATTTAGCGAATAGCACGAATGTTACAACGAAAATACCTATATAAATAAATAAATATTTATTAACGTAGAGTAGCAATTATCAATTTTAGCATTCATTATTATTTTTTTAATTTAAACAAAAGTTTAATAGTTTTAAGCACTTTTAAACACGGTAAATGCAAAACTATAATTAGCTACAATATGACTACACAATACTATAGGTAAAAATATAATTCATAATTTAAAAAGTTTTGGGCTATGGTAGTGACGCAACACAACGCAAAGATACACACACCAAACGTCAAATTAGTACTGATTGCTTCCGCGATTACTAGTGTCGCTAGTTTCCATACTTTATATATACATAAGCAAACGCAAAGCGACCTAGCGACAGCAATACAATCGTATCGGTAATACGCATATAAAATTTTGATGTTTGACAGCAATAATTGTACAATTTTCGTTTGTCGCTAATTGTTTGCTGTTAGGTGATAGACCGGCCGGTGCGCGACCGACCGGCCGCGACGGCGCTGCCGGCCGCCGATAAATCGGGCACGCCGACGAGAAACGCAATAAATATAGATTCGAAATCCAATAATTACGAAGGAAAGAGGCGGGCGGAGGCCACAAATCAACTAACGACAGACGGCGCATATTGATGCATCCCCGCCGCCCCGCGCCCGCCGCCCCGCGCCCGCCGCGCCCATCCATACGTGTCACTGCCGCAGCCACCCACGTAATTACACTAAACAATATCGGCCGGGGAAGATTTACATAATATATCAACCGGACGAAATCGAAGGAGTCGATTATGTGAGGCGTGTCGGTCGGTGATGCGCCGCCGCACCGGCCCGGCCGGCGCTACCTGCCCGTGGCGCGGCGCGGGCGCGGCGTGACCGTCCTTTCTTTATATCGATCGAGAGAGACGACTTTGATTAAATCGACCACCCTTAACGATCGACCTCTGATCGTCGTAGACGTGAGATCCGAACTACGAATATCGTCGAAACCTCTATAACTCCTCTTTTACTAAATAGGAGTTGAATAGTACTAGAATTACATTTTTAATTGAAGATTTAGCAAACGAGAGTCTGCAGCCACAGCCACGTAAAATGGGCGTACGGACAATTAGTGTACACATAAACATCTAGCGATTATGTAAATGAAGTCCGCTGCAAACAGTTCTTAAACGCCTACAGTAACTAAACAGGCTTACACGAATTATCCTCGCGTCGAAGGGCCCGGCGCAGGTCAAATTAGAAAATACATCCCCGCCCCGGGCCGCGCGCGGGCGCCTTGCTCGCAGGGCGCGGGGCGCCTGCAACACAAGCCACGAGTCGTTTCGCACGTCATAAAATGACAATTTACGATTACCTCGGGATTAGGGAGTAAGGGTACCGGATACGCTGTCTCGGAATCTGAAACTTAAAAAAATGACAGAATTTTTTTTTCTACCATCTAATCAAACAGTATGAAGATGTGAAAGGTCAGGATCGTCAAGAACTTTTATCTGAAAACGTGGGATAAAAACAAAGTAAAGTACAAGACCTTTTAAAAAGTTCTATGAGACAAGTTTAAAAAGAAAAGAATCTTCTGCCGGACAAGTCGACCTTTTTCTACGATGTCATACTACATTATATGTATCTGAGTAAAAAATTCTATATGTTTAACTCTTGACATATTCTTCAAACGTAAAGGAAAATTTAAAATTCTTAAAGAGAAATAGCTACAACTGGAATGTTTTAGCCCGTAGCTTGAAGACCATTAATTACAACATCAGAGGAGTCACGCCCAAGTAAGCTGTTGGTATAGAATGTTGACTATTTTCTAAAATAATATTGTTAACCATCATAAATTTGAATGAAAGGAACACAATCTACGACCACGTCGGAGTTGACTGAGATATGAAACAGAACGACGCCTTTTTTTGTTACTAATCTCGAGGGGTATCCTTCCAGGATGAATGTATCAAAATCATGTGGTTATTTCGGCGACCTTTGTGCAAACAATTTTGCCTATAAATACATAACCTGTCATGTTTACGAATTACAATCATATTTTTTAGAAAGTCTGTAAGTGGTTACAGCGCATCAATTATAGCTACAAGCGATAAATAACGCAATATATTCTAATTCGATTCTTAATATACTTACACCTAGCTAAAGCCAAAACGCATATGCGCGGCTCAGCCCACGAAAACATAAATTAAATTTTATCGTCGTTTGTAGTGATCGCATTTTAGTGTCGCTCCCACTGTCGGTCCTAATTAAATACGATTGCATTTTCACTCTCGGTTTCGAATCGGTGTCGAGAATGAAACCGAGAGCGTTCGATCTGAACTAGTATTAAAACAGGTCAATCCGCATAATATATATATATATATATATATGAAAAATATATACCAATATATGTTTACATATAAATCTGCATATATTACATATATTTTCATATCTATTCTTGCATATAAATGACTTGTATTTCACATTCATGCTCACGTATGTTTTACATACATCTTATATATATATATATATATATATATATTTACATGTATTCTCACACTTACATTTCACACAAATATCTCCATACATTTAGTGTATATATCTACATAAATGTTGACATATATAGATATATACTATATCTATCGGTGCTTATAAAACCGATATAAAAATTGAGATATACGTTCTATAATTTTATATACATGTATATATATTAATACGCTAACGTTAAGATGTACGCCTCCCTTTTTAGAAAAATCTTCACAATTACTCCACATAAATTTTATATAATTTCATAGATAATTGCTTGCTCTACTGGCCACAACAACTAAAAAAAATATTATTGCTTTTGTTTTTGTAAGTTAATTAATTATTAAAATTATATATATATGCTGCCATCTGGCGACTTTAATTTTGAAACAACAACATGATTGAAGGTCGGTAAATTTTTCTTCGATCTTCGAAAATTTCTTCAAATATTTCTTCGATCTGTCATCTGAGCTTCATAATACAACGAAAACAACGAAAAGAAAACCGCTATAAACAGTGTGCAAAATTAGAAACAAATTGAATATCTGCAATAAATTTTGATTTATTAAATTGCATTGAATGATTTATTTACATAATAGTTCCAAAAACGATAAAATAAACATTGGAAAATCAAGCAGAAACACGTCGAAGTCAAATTGTATCAGATGGCTATATGTATATTAAAATGTACTTAAAATATTGTTCATAAACAAGTTTTGTAATAAAAAGGAACAAAAACTAATACTTACAGTAATTTTGTAAACTGATAATTATTATACATAATCTGTGCGAATTATTCGCACAGGGTACGTCTAGTATAT
Source organism: Eumeta japonica (assembly GCA_005406025.1). Lineage (NCBI taxonomy): Eukaryota > Metazoa > Arthropoda > Insecta > Lepidoptera > Psychidae > Eumeta > Eumeta japonica. The sequence goes on along the minus strand of BGZK01000354.1, from coordinate 16,572 downwards.
ATGTATATTGACATATATGACAAAATGTAAACCTGCATATATTTTTTATATATTCTACGTTTATCCTAACATCTATGAGATTATACATGCAAATATTATTTAAAATATACGTCAAAAATTTATTTGACATTTATTTTTTTTGCGTACATATATTATGTATATATTACATATATGCCACATATATTTTCGACATATATATTTTTCCATGCGGGAAGTGTGAGTCACTTGCCACTACACAATATATTTGTGTATTGCGTGAAGTGCTAATTCGCGAATATTCGTATTATGCAATATAATACCTGTAATAGGCAATAACATGCAGCATGTAACCCATCGCTGACTCTTGAACCTGCTTTTTCACTACGAATTTTGATCCAACGAATTGAATATTGTTTCGACAGGATATGCAGCATTGCAAAGGATCACAGAATCGTCATGTTTCTAAGTGGGCCGTCTGACAATGACGGAGAACTTCTGTCACACTCATAAAAAAAATGATAATTCCAGTGAAAAGTTTCAATAACGTAACAAATACGCACCGTTAATTTTGAGCGAACCAATATTTCGTTGTCTTAACCAACCTTAATATTAGTTCGATTAATTCAATTGATTATATTATGCGCATTGTTTGTTAATACAACAAATTACTCAGCTATTGTAACGAATTTTTTTTAAGTAAGCTAAATGAAACTTTGCTAAATATATTTTTTCCATGCACCCTTTGACGTAGCGTGTCCATTGGTGGTTAGGGACGTATTTGTTATTTAGTACTCTTGACACATTGGTGGATGTAATCGCTTAACTTCTCCTGATGATAAGCTTTGTGAGCACAAAACGTATAAACAAATTATATACTATATATATATATATATATAAAATATGAATGAAATTAAATAAAAGTTGTGACGCTTACTTAGGTTTTCGATATCTGTCAATTCTCTGGAATCAATATTCAATTCGCTGGATATGGATTCGTAGTGGAAGAACAGATTCGAGGGTCAGCGATGGGTGCATACTGGACGTTATTACATGTTGCAGGCATACATTTTGTATTATATACTAAGGAAAAAGAACTTTTGAAGGAAAATTTTTCTAACCACGACTTGAGAGTAACTCAAGTTACTCTCAAGTCGTGCTAATAAAGAGACAGTGACATTCTCTTCATTAACAACCTGGTATATACACTTGTATGTAGGTGTTGGTAACACTGCGGATATTCAACTGCTGTATAGTTCGACATTATTTACATGAATAACGTAGAACTGGCCGAAAATACAAACGTACATTTTGTTGCGACTTAATCTTTGTGCTTATTTTAATTGACAATAGTTATGTGAAAATTTTATGAAAAGACAAGTTTAATAAAAATACCTTTGAAACATTATAAAACAAGTGTCGTTAAAAATTAATATGATTGACTTGGAGAAAATTTTACCTCTTCATTGGTAAATAAATGCAAAAATTAGCAAACTAATCATGACCCGCGGCCTAAAAATGTAAGTTTTTAAGTACCAAAATCAAAAATTTAATCAATAAAATACACAATTTCACATACCAAATTAAAACGCTGATCAATAAAATTTATAATTTCATTATTAAAATCAATATTATATTATAATTAATAAAATATTTTTCCCAAATTTTTCACTATAGGTAAACAAAACACTATGGCAATTGATGTATCAAATAGCGGCACAAATTTTTCGATTATACGTAAGTGCTTCTTTGTTAATTAGAATAACTAACCACCAATGACTTTTATGTCTAATTCTATATACATATATAAGTATAATTTATATTTATAAAAATATTTTAATAAGTCCAAGGGCTCTCACAAGTACGGAAAGGTCAGAATTGTATTATCAAAGAAAATAAATTATAAAACGACATATTTGTTTTATGATTAATCTTTTTCGTGACATCTATCAAAGAAGTTTTACTTCAACCGCGCATAAAGGTTACCAGCACACGATTTTTTAATTTTTTCTTATATCTATTATTATTACTTGTACTTTACTTAGATTTTGCACGAGAATCAAATCAATCTTAACACATATATATTAACGTTTTTACGATAGAATAAAAACAAATAAAATGTTGAAAAAAAGGCAGTGTGTTTTACGAGGGCTCCATTAAAATGCATGCTCGTATTTTTTAGTTGTATTATTGAAGTGAAAATTGTTATAGAGAGACACGTTTGACGATTTTCGAATGGGTAAAATGTTAGTCACCGTGTCACCACGTCACGCGTCACCGACATGCTAATAATAACAGTATACCTATATGGATTATCAATATATGTAAAAAGCTTTTGTATTCGTGAAAATTATATTTTTTAATTTAATTCAATGGCATTATTTTTGCTGTTTTGTTTAAATTTAAAAGCTTAAATTTTGCAATTCAAACCTTAATACGTATGGAACTACTATTTCAAATTGATTGGGCTTGCACATATCATCGTGCATTTTAATTAATAAATAATAAATAAACAATAAAAAAAGTACATAATTGTTATTTGGGGTGGTGATAGATATAAAAATCAAACTAATATTAATGATTTAAATTAAAAAAACATGACATTTTAACTTTTGATATTACAATTAATTAAGAAAATTTCCAAAATATTAGAATGTGTGTAATTATGTACACACGTAAGAAATCATACTTCTTTGGTGTAAAACAATAATAAAGTTTAATATATTAATATTTATTTTTCTGCACAAATTGCAATAACAATTTTATTCTTTTATTTGAAATTATAACAATTATTATGTGAAAAATTGTAATATGTTATATTATTTCTAAACTATGTTCACTGTTAAAGCAACTTTCGTTAGAGACTGAATTGGCACATAAGTTAGTGGTCTGAAGTTGCTCGCTAAACCGCTTGTGAGCAACTTCATACCGTAGTTTCTGTGTCAGCCCGATAAAAATGCACTCTCATATTTTTTTTTTTATATCGCGATAAAAAAAGTATTACTTCTATACAAATTATTAGAAAACTTCCCTATATCTCAGCGGGTCGATTGAATTTGGAAAATTAAACATTGTCAAAAATTTTCTCTTCTAATGCCGATTCAAACGAAACCAATTTCGAAATTTTAGGACCACCCATCACCGAGGTAGATTTCGAGGGGTGCGGTATCCTGGAGAAGAAGTGGGGGGAGGTTGGGAAATCGAAAAGTCAGAAGGGCGAGGGGGTGTACACCTAGGGGGTGTATGGTCACCTACTCAGTGACAGGATACTTAAAAAACAGGAAATAGAAAATAAGGAAAGAATGTAATGCGGGGAAGTCGTAAGGACACCGGAAATATATGTGTAAATAAATAGGCAGTAAAGTAAAGACTTACCCTTCAAAAGGGAAGTCACCTAATTGGTGACCTAGAGTATATATATAGTCAACAACTCCTCTCGCTCGAACGTTTGACACATCATTTATTAGTGTTTTGAAGTTGCTTGCTAAGCCGCTTGCAAGAACTTCATAGTGTAGTTTTCGTGTCACCCTGATAAAAATTCACTTTCATCATTCTTTCATAACGCGCAAAAAGAAGTATAACTTCGAACAAGACTGTCATTTCTTAATTTTCAATTTCCATTTCTGACGGCTGTCCTCAATGACTGCATGTTATTTTTTTCATTTTATTAGGATGTTTGCATAATGACAAATATTCTGTGAAAACTACAATTAGTTACCTATTAAAATTCAAAACGTACAGTTTTTTGATAGTATGACAGACAGGCGGCGTAGATATATGTAATACTTTCGTGCGGTACCCTAAAACTATCTAACTTTTCCCTACAGCTTCGGCAGGGATATAAATCGGACGTCCAAGTAGATATGGTGAAATGCAACACGGTCATAGTTTGTCATGAAGAAATGTACAGCACAGGATACGTTAACCGGCTTTTGCTTGTAGTTTCGCCCGGATGGATGAATGGATCGGTCGTACATCCTGTCAGAGATGAATTGGAATTATTACCATAAATTTCGTTTTTACGTCGATTGGAAATTTGTTATGGTGTATCGCAAGGTTGTCGGCACCAAATTCTACATGGAGATTGAAAACAAAAGTGGACCTATTCTCACTTGTATTTTTGTGTCTCACAATGTACATACTAAGTTACCAAAACATTCTCCTATTTACACTAAAGTTAAGAAAAATATTGCTATTACAGGTCATTACCTAGTTTCACTGGTAACTGTAATAGTTTTTATTCATAAATGTTTCAGTTCAATATTAAAGCATTAACCATTCAAACTAGCCACAGCTAAAATACTGATATCGCGGTACTTATTTCCGGTTTCGCCGCTCGTTTCCCACACACCCCCGTCTTTATTCCACACAAATATATTTACAAGTATATATGCGTCTGAAGTATCATTATTCCTTAATCGGTGTCAGTCTACTGTAGTCAGTGTTGTCAGGTGTTTTTTTTTTTCAGAAATTCGGGGCATGTACTTAAATTGATCAAAAAATTCGTGGCAAAACATTTTGATGCGGTACAACATCAAATACAAAGCTAAGAAAATGAAAGGGGTGATAAAAAGTATATTCGATAAAATATTACTCTTCGATTGTTTTCTTTCATTGTCTAATTGAAAAATATATTAGAAGCTTGTTCTCTCACCAGCACTAATTATATTAAAACAAAGTGGTGGTATGGAAATGTTTAAGATGATGTCTCTTAAATTTAACGGGCTGTAAATCTCGATGTCTTAGCCGCGACTGAAGCATTTATGATGTAATTTGAGTTTAGCGACCAATGGTGCGCTAATATCATATCTATTTACAGTCTTAGGGTTAAAGTGGTGAAAGGTTAACACCGTTGTGTTAAAAATAAAAATAAAATATTCACTGATAACAGTAAGTATAAGTAAATATTAATTTAAATATGAGTATAATCATCTGTGCAAGAGGCAGCAATTGCAAGAGTTTTCTTGTCTACATCTGCATGCCGAAAAAAAACACCTGCACTGTTTTTAGGAGATCAAACAATCTCAGGATATTTGAATATGTTTGTTTTTGTTCCATGAATAATGTTTTTGTTGACAAAGAAAAATCGTTTTGACATGTATCGCAAGGTACACTGTTTTTAGTAGAAAATAACAATTAGCTAGACGTGTCGCAGCGCACTCGAGAGATGGAGTCGTGGCCAGCGACCGTGAATAATTATCACGTTAAAGGAAAAACCTCGCAAATCTTCGCGATTAGCATAAAAAGCATCTAAACTGAGCGGATGCGGTAGTCTTCCTTCCGCAATATTTGTGAAAAAAACGACATACTTCCGGAGGACGTTTTGTTGCGTCTTACAGCGGTACAGCCGCGCGTTAGCTCGCAGCAGCTCAGAAGTCCTATTATCCGTGTTCTGTTTTAATGTATTTTTTTTTTATTTTAAAATTCCTTCACTGTATACTGTTGACTATAATTAAAAAAAAAGAAAAAGTTTTTTTATTAATTGCTCAATTATGTAGGCAATGTTCAAGCTTCATGTAAATATTCACTTATGTAATTTATAATTTTCGTTGTGATCTTGCGACAAGCTTTTCGGGATCCATCAATACAAAATATTGGTTGGATTAAGCGTTGTTAACTCTCAGAATATTGCATGAAATACGTCTTTTAATTTTGCCTTTTCAGACTCTTTTTTACTTTACGGATTATATTTTCTGCGACTCACTTTTTAATATTACGTCAAGAAAGATAAACCCCCGTATATGATATATACAGTTCAGTTATCACAAATTGCGATATTTAAAAATATTTATTATTTTCAATAATAAATATCCACGGGATATCGTGGCAAGAAGGCCGACTCCCAGCTGCAAGAGGCTATAAGGATGTAACCCCGAGATTCAAGCGAGAGCCCCTCTGTCACAGAGAATCCCAGGACTGCCTAGATGACGCATGAAGAAGCGACCGCCGTCGAGCTGTGGAAGAGCGCCGACTCTACATCGTCGAAGCATGCTCTTACTGTGATGTCGAAAACGTCTAGACTTTGGAGCTGGCACGCGCCGAAGAGGAGTGCGCGAGGGCGCTGTACAAGGCAGCGAAGGCTAAGCAACGCCTGGCATGCGTGGTTAAGGCCAGAACAGAAGCAGACATCAGTTCTGAAGAAAAATGTGAAGTCGTATTTGAAACAGAACGTTCGAGGGAACGCGTGAAATTGTGGTTGGAGACTCAGCCGCTCAGAGATGATTCATTCATTGCCCAGATGGCCTTCCGCGCCGGAGCGGTAAACAACGGCTGACAACTCACGCAACATACGGCCGGAACGTAGAGGACGATCACCACTGTGTCCGATGAAGGGACCGCCGTCACGCTCTGAAGAGAATAGTACACTGCTGCGTGACGAGACCGGCGCGGAAGTGTGCCCGACAAAAGAAACTAAGTACACTGAAATATATGGAATAGTTACAGCATTGAAAGAGATAGAGAAGTGCCTTCCACGATCTCAAGCGCAGCACCAGTAGTCTTCATCTTCATTGCATACAGTCCATGAAGAGAGAAAAAAGTTGCATAAGGACATTAGAAAATCACCGTATTTTAGTGGAAATTGTACAGATTGGCTGGTGCTTAGAACAGTGTATCAGCAGACCGCTCCGTATTTAGAAGAGATTGACAACATTGTGAGATTGAAAAAAAACATCGTCGGAGCGGCCGCCGAAGCGACGAAAACGCTATTTTTCAATGAAAACTCTTATCAAGAAATAACAGATTTCCTCAAACAACGCTACGGAGCTCCCGACGTCTTAGTCATCGCCGAGACCAATTAACTTAGAGCGTTACCGACAATTGGAGAAAAGCCGTATGAATTATACAAATTTTCAGCGAAAGTGAACGAATGGTAAAACGAAGTAATTGAACAATCCCGAAATTATTCATGTCGCCATACAGAAGCTTCCACACGCCTAACTATTGAAGCTACTACGCTCAAAACACACATGACGTTCCGAATATTATAAAGTTAGCCGATTTTTTGAACACTGAGTGCTAGATACAAGGACAATTCGAAACGTCCGGAAATATTACACAGGCACCATAGGGACGTCTTGAACAACAGCACAAGATATATACAATAGGCACCGGGCGCGCAGCGGTCGTCGGATACTGTCTACCTCACCTTCGACGCCCGTCCGCCCCGACTGCTCTATTTATAGAGGAGCACATTCAGCTCATATTTATCTGCATCTGTCCGTGGCTGACATTAATGAAAGATGGTACGTAACAAAGAAAGCAAGACTGTGTTTCAAGTGTTTGAAATTTCGAAAATTCCAATATCGCTACAGCCTACGTCCCTGCGGAGTCGACAGTTGGAATTGCACCCACCACGCACTTCTACATTACAAATAAGAAACGCAAGAAGAGTGGAAGACTTCACAGAACGAAGCGACAGCGACACTTATGGCGGTAGCGACGTCGGCCCGCCATCGTTCGTCATCTACACTTCTAAAAATAGTTCTAGACATAATACGAGGCGTGACCTCTACGCTCTCTACGTTTGTATTATTAGATGAAAGATTTACCGTCACGCTGATGGAAGCCATCGTCGTCGACCGCGTAGGAGCGACCGACCCAGAAGAGCCGTTCACAATAGATGAAGTGGCCGGCGCTCGAATAAATAGCAAATGAATCCATAAAAGTAAGCATCTCGATCCGGAAATGCAGCAGAAAGCGGAACATCCGTTAGTGGTTTATACTGTTCGCGACCTCCATATAGCGTCACAATCGATCGCCGAAAGTATTATCGAAGAGTGTGAACATCTGGCGGACATCCGTCATCAGATTGTATACGAGGGCGGCACACTTAGCTTGGTCAAGATAACTGGCACCTCATTGTGACGCGCGCTTTGAGGAGCGGTGGCCTTCAGCAGCCTGCAGGATCATTCACCGAACTGGAGTGTGTGTTACTGTTCTCGCGTCGTGGGTGAAGAGCTCGCGTGAATTTCATGCAATCTAAAGAAGAAAAAGAAAACGACTCCATTGAGAATCTTATTAAAGAACATTTCGCTCTGGACAACATAAGGACAGTACCACGATGGCCGAAGACGGATCCGGAGAAGCGTGCTCTCGACATTCTAGAAAGATAGAGTAAAAGAATTTCAGATGGTAGATTACAAATTGGCTTGATATGGCAAAAAGAAGACATCGACATTCCAGACAATAGAAATACGGTGTTGTCTTGGTTACGTAATTTAGAAAAGAAGTTAAAACGTGATGAAGAACTGAAACAGAAGTACGTACAGAAGATACGACACCTATTTGAAAATGGATACGCCGAAAAAGCTTGCGAGCTACCGACGCCTCGGATGCATCTGGTACTTACTTTATATCGCGGTTCACGCTGTCATGTATCGCTGTTCACGGTATCACGCTGTGGAAACGAAAATCCAAGATCGTATTCGACACCGGTACTCGTAGCCACGGGATATACTTGAATGATTTGTTGCTATCGGGGCCGGACATACTTCTGTCACTACCGGGAATTTAAATGCGATTCAGACAGCATGTAGTGGCAGTCACGGCAGACACAAAGGAAATGTTTCATTTTTTTATTAATACGATAGATGATGAATAGGTGATGGAAGAGCAAGATATGAAGCTCGAGAGTCGAGTGTTTGAGTCGAATTCCAGAACGGTCCTGACCTGGATTCGGACTGGAGCTCGGGTATGCAATCCGTTTGTGGCTTACTGGATAGCTGAACTGGAGGAAAACACGAAGAAGGCGGAGTGGAGGTGGATCCCGACAAAAGAAAACGTCGTGGATGATGTCACGCGTGACGCGCCGAGCGTCCTGTACCACGAACAAAGATGAAGAAAAAAGCTGTATGATGAAGAAGAAAGTTGGCCAACGGAGCACGTCACGCTAACTAACGAAACAACTGGGGAAGAACGAGTACTCCACTGCACCTCCACACCGGCGGAAGATGTCTGAGAGGTGGCATCCGAAATTAGAAGGTTTTCATCATGGTTACGGCTGGTGAGAGCAACAGGTTAAGTGTTATAGTCCCTCGACCTGTGTCGTCGGCGGCAGAGCGTCTACGCGGCGAAACGCAAGCGAATCCGAAAGAGGTAGGACAATCCCACCTGGAAGCCGACGAATAGGGACAACGCTGGAGCATAAAAAACAACGAGCAATGTAGAACAAAGGACCACAACAATATGACTGATGCCAGCCGAGTACGAACTAGCCACCGAACAGCTGCTGACAAAAACTGTACAGATGGATAGCTTCCAGGAGGACATCAAGAAGCTGACAAGAGGACACCCCGTGGACAAGGACAGCAGACTTCACAGCTTAAACGTGAAGATGGAGCGTGAAATGGAATACTCGCATCACCAAAACTGAAGGTGTCAACAAGGAGTCGAAGAGTCCGGCTGTTCTGTTACGTGAAAATCCGTATACACGACTATACTTCGCCTGGATGCACATCAAGATGCATCACGGAGGAGTCGAGACAGTAGTGAACGAGCGCATCAGCGTATCTGGGTGCTGCAACTCCGACCGAGCGTGCGATCCGTCATACGCAGCTATCTACCGTGCCGTAAAAAACAGAAAAACGATGCCTACGGAATCATCCACAGGCGAACATACCAGAGCGTGCTTGGCGCACCATCATAGGTCCTTCACCTTTACAGTTTTGGATTTCTGCGGCCCCTGCTTGGTCACCGTGGGCCGCCAGCATCATAAACGATACGTCGCCCTTTTTACGTGTATGACCACAAAAGCAGTTCATTTCGTACGAAGTTCTTCTCCGCTGACACAGCGATACTCATTTTCAGGCGCTTTGTGGCGCGCCGGGGGTATCCGACGGAGATCTGTAGCGACAGGGGCACCAACTTTCTGGATGCCGACTATGAGCTGAAGAAGGAAGCCCTACGAGCATTCGAAGATAAAGCATTCGAACACCTGGTTAGGTGGCGATACATACTGCCAGGTGCACCGTTCATGAGGGAGGATCCTAGGAGCGCATGGTGCAGTCTGTCAAGGAGGCTATCAACACCGTACCACAAGAGCAATATCCGCGAGAAGAGGTGCTGTCGACGCTGCTGGCCGAGATGGAGTTCACAGTCAACAGCCGGCCGCACACCCGTGTGACCGTGTCAGTCCAGGATCCGGATCCGTTCACCCCTAACTACTGCTAGTGTGCCTACGCCAGGTGCGTTCGTCGAAGCCGACATCAACAGTCTGTCGAAGCCGACATCAACAGCCGACAGCAGTAGTGTCGCGTTCGAAGGTTGGCGGATCACTTCTGGCATCGCTACTCCGGGAGTACTAGCCGCTGCTGCTGGTAGTAGATGGAGACGCCTCGACGCCTCCGGAGGTCAATGACGAGAATCACCATGGAACGCATGGCTGAGAGGAAGGGTAGTGGAGCTCTATCCCGGGAAGAATAGTGTGGTGCGAGTGGTGGCGCGGCAGACAGCTGCCGAGTGCCTATGGAAGCCGGTCAAGAAGGTCGTTGTCCTGCCGAAATAAAATGCAAAAATTGCACGGGGGGAGAATGATACGGACGACGATATCTCAAACAATTAGTTAAGTCATATATTAATATAATTAGATTAAATTTTTGTGAATCGCATTTTAATAGTAAATGAATACTGAGGCATATAAGGTAGAACGTTATAAATTGTATAGTTTCTCTTACATAGTCTTAGTGTATGTATATATGTGAGTTATAGGCGACCGTGTTCGCAAAAAGTTTATAAAAACTTTAATAATTTTGTTTCGTATTAATATAATTATTCCACAGTATTATATAACATATCATAGAGGCTGCACATTTGTAAAATGCATGATGCAATTCCACCAAGTATTACATTATCCTAGAGTGAAAGAGATGTATAGAGCGAGATAGGTATAAATAGCAGATCGAGAGGGGATAAGCGATGTGGACACCTAAGTAGGATTCAGACATGCAATAAATAATAGCTTTTTTGTGTATTTTACTTTACCTCAAAGTTGAATAAACATTTTCGGTTCATTTTAAGTCCTATAGGCTGTTAGCATGTCGTGAGACATACTTAATAGATATATACTGGGCCGTTTGGTAGTAGCAGGATTCGTGTGGCTGTATGGCCCAATTTTGAAAAAAATAGACATTTAGGGCATGCAGCCAGCTCGCTACTACATTATGGAGATGATATAAAGAACAAATATCAATGGGAAAAAAGGAAAAATCAGAATAATAGCAGTTACGGTGTCCACACGCGACCAATTTTTGTACATTGATATGTGGTATTGTACACTATTATTATACGGGCATGGTCTAAAATTAGTTAATGGAGTAAATATTATATAATTTTAATAAAAGGAAGGAAGACAGATCTCCTTTTCGAGGGGGGGGGGGTGCTGGTCGGCTGCATGGTAGAGAGGGCAATACACTCCCGTCCATATAAGCCAGAACACGTCCGACCTAATCTTCCCCGCTGCTGTACTCCGCGTACACAAACGATATCCCGCGTCCGCAAATAGGCGTCCAACTCGCGCTCTTCACCAACGACAACGCTGTATACCTACGCGGGACCATTTCAGTTACATCACTCCTTGCCTTCAGAAGGCCATCGACGAGCTGACGCGATGGTTCCAAAACTGGAGAATCGAGGTAAGCCCGGAAAAATCAGCAGTCATCTTCTTTAACTACAGTAAAATCAAAAAGAAAGAAGTTGTACCGTATAACTCTCAAAATTTTCGCATGTGTAATTCATCTATTCCATGGCATCACAATTATAAATATTTAGGGATCACGCTCGACAAACATCTTCATTTTAAAGACCACAGCAAGCGTGTTAGAAAAAATACTCAATTATACCTATCACTTCTTAGCAGTATGATCGGTAAAAAAAGCAAAATGAGTCCTAGGAATAAATGCACACTTTACAAGGTATGCATACGGCTGATAATCACATACGAGGCGCCAGTCTTCGCCCACGCCAACCCAAACACACTACCAACACCAGATTCTGCAAAACAACTTTTGCAGAAGAGCTTCCGGCGCACCATAGTACGTCAGGAATGACGTACTTCATAGAGATCTAGAACTTCCTACCATCTCCAAATACATGCAAGATATGTCGAAAAAAATCTTCGACATTCGGATGATAGCTGCAAATCACCCGAACCCATTATTACAGTCAGTCGTATCATACGAGGCACCTCCTCCACACCATTTCATCCGAAGGCCACGGAATGTCCTTTTAGACCAGCCCGACGAGCTCTCCTAACTTAATCTCTACCTAATTATCTTAGTCTGCTAATCGTTATATTGTTAATTCTACGTACGTTTCATGCCAACCAAGCATATCCTCAGGAAATTGCCGACAGTCACATTCACCAGGGTGTAAGGAGTGTTAAAAACAACCGATACAACCTCGTCAAGTGTACCGTTGTCATGCAAAATTGCATAACGGACTATGCTTAGTGGACTAAGATAATTATAAAAATAAATAACACTTGCTTAGGAGTTTGATATCTGTCAATCCTCTCGAATCAATATTCAATTCTTTGGATAGAGTTTCGTAGTGGAGAGGCAGATTCGAGGGTCAGCGGTGGGTTGCATGCTGCTGTTAATGCATGTTGCAGACAAGCGTCTACTAATCGATATAATTGGGATGACAACATGATCATGACAGCAAGTGAAATAAAGATGAGGATTGGATTTAAGAATGGATTGGATAAGGAACCGATAGCAGGACCGGGATTGGAATTAAAAATGAGAGCAAATTTGGGAGAGACACTCTCGAAACTCTACCTCCATTTTTTTTAATTTTCAACTTTTTATCAAGGCTATTAATCTTAAGCAGAGCCGAGATCGGAAGCATAATTGAAAATGAAATCGCTCTATATAAAAGAGAAGAAATTCATTACATGTTCACGTAGGTAGAGCCGCAGTAGAAGCTAGTCTAAAATAAAATGATTGTCGTAGGTTGTACTTTAGCAGTTGAGAGATAAAGACCTGACAAATTAAGGAAAAACATCGAGTGTGTTTTCTGGGAGTGAACAACCCTAAACTATGCACTGTTGAAATGCCGTCGACGTTATCGTGTGAACCCTTACACGACAGAACTGTTGCGCCGATTGACCACCTGCGACAATGTTACGTTATGCAATGGACAAACACTTGTGTGTTGCACGCGATGCTGATATCGGTGCGTCAGTTGTATACACAATATAACGTTTGTTTTAGCAATAATTTGTGAAAGAATTAGGATTTTTTCAGGAAATATTTTATCCCCTTAAACATGTTTTTTAATTTGTTAAAATATAGTTCAGTTTCTACACAAATCACAATCTTAATACGACTAAAAACTAATAACTGACATAATATGATATAATAATTTATTATTAATATTATTTCGAGAACAAATGTATAATGCTAAATTGTTTAAATATATGTAAACGGTAGTACAAATGAATTAATATCATCACATCTATGTAATAAAATACGAAAAGTTGATACAATACAAGTATAATGATTTACTTACATATATAATGGTTGCCATAGTGTCATTTCTTGATAGTATTTCTCTCGTTTTCAAAATAAACAGAAATGAAGAGAAATTGAAAAAAAAAGTATTTTATACTCTCCAAGATCTCAAATTAATCGGTCAGACGTTAAAACGCAAATAAAACAGAACGTTTAAAATTTATTTCGCCTGGCGTTCGACAACTTTGTCTTTGTGAAATAAAGATGGTAGAGTAAATTCGGTTAATATAACTGTACTTCTAGGCATTATCATAAGCAAAAATTTAAAATGGGGGCCACATATCAGCATATCGTGAATACGCGTTAACTGCATTTTTTACAATTATTGACAAATAAGACGATCGACGAAGTGGCGACCGCGAGACAGGTTTATTTTAGCTACTTTCATAGCGTAATATAATACGATATTTTGCTTTGTGGAAAGCTGCTGAAACTCAAACAATATTTATTTCACAAACGAGAGCGATACATGTTAAATATGACTTAAAGTGTACAAATAGTTTAAGAGCTCACTTTAAGGAAAACGACATTCTTACTGTCTATTGTCAGTATATTTAGGCAAATATGCGAACTATATTTTTGTGTTCATAGTTGCGTTCGTATTATTCGTGTATGCGACCGTATACAATTTTCATAAATAAAGAAATTACGACAATAAATTTTATAACTAGTAAATATTCATAGTCAAGTTTTAATGGTATCCACAGATCAGTCACCAGTGCACTTCATTTAAAAGCAAATATGTTGTTTTATCTGTATCGACATAAGACTTGTGTTGTGTGTATAAAAGTACCTCGATAAATTTCTTGAATGTAATTATCAGTCCCTACGCGCATGCAAACATACGAGGTAGACGTCTCTATTTTCATTTTGTTGGTTGTATTTGAAGTTAGAAGTAAATACACGGTGTGATTTTTATCTGTTACTGTACGCGAAAAATTCACTCTCATCATTATATCATAACGCGCCTAAAATATAACTTTAAAAAGTCTAGTGTTACAACTTTCAATCATTAAAACTATAGAACCGAGTTAATTGTAAAGTAAAATTTATCTTAATAATGACGTTTATGCCAAATAATGTAACAAATATTTTAATCTAAGAAGTTTATTAGAAGATATTATACAAAATATTTTAAGTTTTTGACAAACAAAGGTTATATGTATGAATTTTATGTTTCAATAAAATAATTATCTTGACATTTATAATTGTCTATTATAATAAATAAGACTGACATTTTTAAAGTCCTCTTTGGAAGCTGACGACGAAAAATACTATTAGGAGTACAAATAAGTTTCCACCGTTTTTTGTCAATAAAATAATATCTATTGTGATAGAACGGTAATTTAATTTTAATCGAAGTATTGTCCATCACTAGCGACTACGTTTTTCCATCTTTCAGGCAGCGTTCGGATTCCACGTCCGAAGAACTCCTTATCTTTTGAGGTTATCCGCGAATCGACCCAATTTTCAGTATCTTCATATGATGAGAACCGCTGCTCTGACAGAGCATGTGCCATTGACTGGAACAGATGTTAGTCGGCCGGCGCAATGTCCGGTGAATGCGGCGGGTGGGGCAGTACTTCCCAATCAAGTGTTTTCAAAGAGTTTTTCACCGTCACCGCTACATGCGGACGAGCATTATCATGTAGAAGAATAATTTTGTCGTGTCTGGAGTAGTATTGAGAACGTTTTTCCTTCAGAGCTCGGCTCAATCTCATTCATTGTGTTCAGGATAGAGTTCCAGTGATTGATTAAGCAACTCGTAATACACTACACCCAGCTGATCCCGCCAGAGCATGATCATATCATGCCATCAGCCTGAGATACACAGCATGAGTTTTTTTCCATGAATATTTAGTTTAGCTGAGGATATTGACGCGTGACCAGGTAGTCACCATGATTTTCTTCTTTTTGAATTTCATAATGTATCCATTTTTCATCACCAGTGATGATTTGATTCGCTCAAATTTAGACATTTTTGGATAAAAAAATAATATATGATGCTAATATGAAGTAAGTAATATGATAGGTTTATGTTGTTCTTGAATAAACAACCTAATTTTCAAGCCGATTATCATCTGCGAATTCTAACGTAAGCCTCGAGCCATGCCATCTGTCTCAAAACGCCGGAAACTTATTTGTACTCCTAATAAAATACCTATTAAGACATTTTGGCTACCTGTAACCCTAAACAGAATACTTTTTCCGATTTTGGAACATCAAAAATTATCAAATCGGTGATAAATTTCAATTTATAGTTCAATGAGAGTACACACTACCACTGAAAATTAAACTAAAAGTATTTACGCAAATCCATAAATGTTGAAAAAAGTGATATCTTTCCTCGATTGAGTGATACAAAGATTTAAGGTGTTAAATTAGTAAGAGAAGAATGGTTGATATTTTTGTTCTACCCGCTAATGGTGTAGGTAGATCGTAGCGAAGCGCGCGGCGCAAGTGCGCGGGCGGCGCGGACCGCGGCACCGGTGGGGCGAGAACAGAGGGCACATAAAAGTTTACAGGCATCCGGCTAATAAATCGCGACAAATAAATAAGTGTTGAGTCTGGCGGCATATTGATTCGTCATGTGCGGGCGGGGCGGGCGACGCGCGGGACGAGGGCGCGGGCGGCTATAAAGGTGCGTAATGGCCGACTCCGGAAGACAGCGCAGTGGCGCGCATCGATTAGCGTGCGCTCGCCGCCGCCGCCGCCGCACCCGCGCCCGCCAGCACTTCCAGGACGCCGCACCGCGCCGTGCGCACATTGCAAACGTCCACCTCCTCATCACCACCATCGCAAAATAAAACGTAGGCGCTGAATTTAATAATGAAAACACAATTGTGACATCCATTGCAAATATTAAGAAGATCGAATCATTAATACTTTTATAGCATTTTTAACACGAACACTAGATGGCGGCTATACTTTGCTTTGAAGGTATATTTAACAACTTTAACTCTAACTAAAAGATTTACCAACGTCTATCTTACCTCATGTTTTGACAAAGTGTAAAAGAATAAAAAATAGAAACGTATGATAATATTTACGCTCTGCATATAGTTCCAAAACTTTCTTGAATTTT